>REGM01000073.1:265608-295182 GCA_004194415.1 Aurelia aurita | reverse complement strand
TCAAATTGTAAAAAATTTATGTATTACTGAAATTTTTAACCTGTATAAATATTTAAAAATGAAAATGAAAATGTTTATAGCTAATGTCTTCAAAAATATATTACGTGGATTGCATGTTTAATTTTGGATGGGCTTTTTACGAGGCTACCACAAGAAATCTGCAAGCGTACATTATAGAAAATTATTGAACTGTCTTTAAATGGTTAATCACAATATTCTACAGAAGTATAGGACACGGTCTGCTGCAATGTTTTGTGATGCCTTTGTGAAAAAGTAACTTCTACCAATAATTGATAAAATCTCAATATATCTGCCGAAGGTCTCGCAAAAGATTTGAGATTTGAATGCAAACATGTTCAGGGAAATGGTGAAGTTATTGTTCAAATATCAAATTTTCCTCATTTCACAATGCAAGATAAGTCTTTTCAAGACTCTTTTACACGCTGTTCTTATTGCTAAGCGTTATTTGGTCCTTGACATCAATAAGCAAAGGATTTTGGAAGATTTTTTAGAAAAAATCAGATTTTTGTGATTGTTCTAACTTTGAAAATTGTTTTGTTTTTGGGACACCCGGTATTAGATCAAATCTACGTCAAGTCCAATTCCTTTCTTTCATTGCTGATATTGTGTATTTGCATAATTTCTAGGTTAAAGAGGACAACCAGGAGATAGCGAGAATCGAAAACAGGTAACTAACTCTTTTTGTATTCGTTGCTCTTATCAGATAGTAGTGGTAGCGACAGTGCTGCATGGTAGTTGAAGTAGCTGCACAACAATATAATTTTAGCATGAGTAGAATAATCCATATCGGTGACTACATGCATAGAGACAACTATTTGCCCAAGGTCATTTTTTGGTTTTGTCTTTTAGAATATCAGAGATCAAAGAGAAAAAAGAAAGCGTTCAAGAAGAGATCCGAAATCTTGACATGGATCTTGAAGAGCACCAAGGTATTGCTTTATCTCTACTAGTATCTTATCACGCGCACGAGGAAACATATCATTTACTCGCCTAATTTTTGTTTTTTTGTGTGTCAAATCTTGCGTGAGCGGCCATGTTGTTTTGAATGACTGACCTTAACCGCCTGCGCATAGTGCTTCGCAGTGTACTGCACCATGCAGGCTATAGAACTCCGAATTTTGTGATCTTCTATCAACACTGTTGTCTAAAGACCTTTATTGTAATCACACTTTAAGCTTTTAGGTTATTAACTGAAATCTATTTCGTTATTAACAGGTGAAAGAACAGCAAAATACAAGGAATTGAAAAAGAGGGAAGAAACCATGCAAGGTACATTAAAATTTGCCAGGAATAATTTTTAGCAATTTCGTATTTCGATTGACTTTTCTGTTCATTTCTTTCTTGAAGCTTTTGTAATTTTAGTGACATGCACACCCCATTACCTTGACTATTTTGATAACCATAATATAATGGTTTAACAAATGTTTGAAAATCTTTTAAAATGATTTATTATTACATTAAACAATTTTTTTTTGCATGCGGATATTTTCTCAGCCTGTCGCAAAACTAGCTGAAATATCAATTGTGCTGTAATTTAGACAATAATCATGATAACAAAAATACTCAAGGTAGAACATGAATAAATTCCAGAAAAGTCCTATGAAGCAATTCGTCCATAAGAAAGCCAATAAACATTCATGTAATCATTGTTAAGATTTGAAGGCTATTCTTAATATTTCTACCTTGTTTTAGAATTCCTTGACGGATTCAACGAAAACAAGCGAACAGAGCTGGTGAGTTTTACACGATCATATTTCCAAGCATAACTGTGCGAGTGAAAAGTTTTCGCTTTGGAAGACTTCAGAAACTAATCTAATTGCCCTATTTTGAAGCTTCGTGTGTTAATCTATCGATGGAGGTCTATCCTAGAGTTAATGAGCAAGTTAAGGCATCTATGTCAACATCTCTATCTCTATGCCCAGTTTTACAAAAGCAATCAAATATCAGAATTGTTTTCCTTGTCCTCAGGAAATGGCTTGTCTGTGCTTTACCTGCTAAGTAAGTAAGTGACTTCTCATTCGCCATAAAATTTCAAATGTACAGTGGTGTAGGTTAAAAAGCTGTTTTAAGAAAAATATTAAAATTAAATATTTGTAAATTATAAAGAGGATAAAAAATGCAATAAAACATATGATATCTATGATGCAAATTTATGATAAGAAGGAAACAAATAGAAACACCCATTAGTTCAGATGTAGTCAAGATGGTAGGGATAGTATCAGAAGGGATAAGAAAATGCCTTGTTTCCATGATGGTCTTTTTAGAGGTGGAAATAAATAGGACAATTAGTTGCGAACAATGAAGATATTTTTGTTCACAAGAAAGTGTTGGTATAAGTGTCTTCCAGTCTTTGCAGTTTTTAGAAGAAAAGAATCTTTTATTTTATGTTTAAAACTTTTTTAAGTTTCTGATAGACTTCAAGTCGGAGGACAAGCTGTTCCAAAGTTTGTGTCCAAAGTACGATAGCTGGATAGTGGTTACAATTTTTTAACAACAGCTATGAATAGGTAGCTTTTAGTTTAAGGATGTGTGCTCTGAATTCGTAAACAAAGCGTTATGAAATAAAAAGAGATCTTCCGATCGCTTTCTCGACAACTAATGTTGACATCAAAATGTGAACTTAGTTTCTATGTCTAAGTTAGACTTCCATGGATATTTTAAAGCAAGAACCTTTAAAATCGGTTAAGTAGATCAGTTTCCAAACTCTCCAAAAGGTTCAACTGTTTTCAATCCACCCAATAGATTCAAGTTCTCTATAGGGAAGCTCAAAACTTTCCAGAAATTCACAGTGTGGTCTCCCACAATCGTCTTCTGAACATCTGGCTGCAGCTGCTTTTTTGCTATTATTACTTCTTTAATATCATCAAAGACACCGCTTTACTTTGTTTGGCAGTTTAGATACAGTTTGATAATACCACAAATTGAGGAGTTACTGTGCAAATGTGCAAAACAGTGTGAACTTTGCTAATATTTCTAGGCCAGATAATTTCGTATTAATCTTATGACCCTTGTGTTATTCAAGGTGATGGCACTCTTTTCGTACAGCGAATTATTTCCTTCTGCAGTTTAGCAATACCACAAATTGAGGAGTTACTGTGCAAAACAGGACGCAAAAGCCCAATTTTGCTCATATTTCTAGGCCAGATAATTTCGTTTTAATCTTGTGACCCTTCCGTTGTTCAAGGTGATGGGATTGAGAAATTACTGTGCAAAGCAGTACATAGAGACACCATTGTGCTGATATTTCTAGGTCAGACAATTTCGTATTAACCTTGTGACCAATGTCTCTTGAAAGAGATTGTCAGAATTGATCGGTTAATTTTCGGCGAAAGTGAGTAAATTTGATAAAAGATAATAATGTAATTGATGTCCAGTAAAACAGTTTTGATCTGAATTCGACAGCAGAATCATTTACAGTTTCAAAATTAAGATTACATGGCATTTTGGTCAGCGTTTCAAAAATTATGGGGTTAATTATGTCAGTAAAATTTACTGTGGCTTTATTTGACGCAAGGTTTGTTCTGCCTCAACTTGATAAATCAACAATTTTCGTCCTGGAAGCACCGACATCATCACAATTCAAGTTTACTGTCCTGGAAAATAAGAAAACAGCCTGCTAGTACGAAGAACGATGCTTCTTCGACCGCTGGCTTCAAAACAGTTTCAGTTTCTCGTAACATGCTTTAAGCAGTCCAGTTTGTTCACTGTGCTGGTGAGTCCCAGTTGCAGCGAAATTTCATGAATTTAATTCAGTATAACGAAGAAGAAACAGATGACTCTGGCAAGCTGCCTAAATGTGACATTGAACACATTGGGCTTTTCATGTTTAGGGTACAAAAAATGTAAGAGAAAATAGGACATTTATTTCGTTTGCAGTCAGTGATTCATTTTTCATCTAATTCTTTTACAGGACCAATGCAAACAGCTACAATCAAATATTGTGACATTGCTTGAAAGAGTCAGCAGGGTATGTCTCTCTTTACTTTTCATAGAATCATCAACGAGGTTTTTCTGCTATAAGATCACAGAGTATCANGAATCATTTACAGTCAAAATTAAGATTACATAGCATTTTGGTCAGCGTTTCAAAAATTATGGGGTTAATTATGTCAGTAAAATTTACTGTGGCTTTATTTGACTCAAGGTTTGTTCTGCCTCAACTTGGTAAATCAGCAATTTTCGTCCTGGAAGCACCGACATCTTCACAATTCAAGTTTCCTGTCCTGGAAAATAAGAAAACAACCTGCTAGTACGCAGAACGATGTTTCTTCGACCGCTGGCTTCAAAACAGTTTCAGTTTCTCGTAACATGCTTTAAGCAGTCCAGTTTGTTCACTGTGCTGGCTGTGAGTCCCAGTTGCAGCGAAATTTCATGAATTTTATTCAGTATAACGAAGAGGAAACAGATGACTCTGGCAAGCTGCCTAAATGTGACATTGGACACATTGGGCTTTTCATGTTTAGGGTACAAAAAATGTAAGAGAAAATAGGACATTTATTTCTTTTGCAGTCAGTGATTAATTTGTCATCTAATTCTTTTACAGGACCAATGCAAACAGCTACAATCAAATATTGTGACATTGCTTGAAAGAGTCAGCAGGGTATGTCTCTCTTTACTTTTCATAGAATCATCAACGAGGTTTTTCTGCTATAAGATCACAGAGTATCACAATTCTCCGCCATTCTTCCTTGTAATCATTTCGATTTTTTTTCTAACTGGTAACCAAAAAAGTGCAAACATTCAAATAAATCGTCAAATCTATTAATTTCTATACAAGAAATTAAATTTTGAAAAGCCTTATTTCGTAATTTCTGAAAAGACATCATCTTCAACGGCAAACGTCTTTTCCTTGATCATTATGAGAATCAAAGCTTTTCAACACTGTATATTTTTAGAAGTATGCTTTGTTATTAAGAGATTTATTAGCAGAAACCTTCCATGGACTGAATAGTCTACTAAGAATTTGGTTTGCTTGCCAAACTTGACCAAAGTTTGTGAGTTTCAATACCCAAGATGAAAACCATTTTTCAACAAAACATTACAATGCCCGGTGACAGATTCTACATCGACAACTTCACTAAATCAAGAGCTGGTTTCATATTTTGATTAAAAATGAACTTTGATTTGACATACCGATCACTCCGAACATATGACTTTTGACATTTAATAATCGGGTTTCAAAACATTGCACAAATACAGCATAGGGCTCAAATCTTTAAACAGGTGGGTGTAAAATTCGATTCATTTTTCTTTGCATTTAATGGCTTGAAAGGAACGTAGGGTAATTTGACGCGTAAATCTGCCATGGAAATTTTTTGATATATCATCATTATTTTCAAAATGGCAGCATTTATTATACTTGAGGCTGAGACGTCATCAAATTTCTAAATCCTAAACCAGAAGAGCGGCAGATTTCTGCTTGCCACCATATTGTAGATCTCCATAAACTATGGTTTTCTCGAAGATTGTATCATTTTTCCTCTATCGATTTAGGATTTACGATGATTTTAATCCTTTCAAAATTTTCCATGAATTCTTTCAAAAAAAATAAAAGCGCTGCCAATTTAAAATTAATCAAGATATTAAAAAATTTCCATGACAGATTTATAGCAAAGTACCCTAAGTTCCTTTCAAGCCATTCAATTCAAAGGAAGATGTAATAGAATTCTACACCCACCTTTTAAAACATCTAAAAGATTTGAGCTCTATCCTCACAACCTCGCTCCCAGGATTAGCCTCCCTTTTGCCATTAACAGTTTGTCTTTCTTTTCAGGCTCTAATTCAAACAAAGCACATGCCAAATGTTGATGACTTCAAACAGATTCGGGTATGTACCAGTTTCAGTATTTACTTTGTAATTTTCCTTTTGTTTCAAGTTATAAAACATCCATTGCAAAGACTGCATTACTAGCACAGTGCGCAGGCTTTACTCACACTAATAACACTTACAAAAATTTGTCCTTGCACAGTCATTGAAGCATTTGATTTGGTATTTACAGTAAAAACCCACAAAACCCTGTTAGAGATAACACCACATGAACCCGACCCCATGCATTCTCTTGGCTTATACTTAAGAGTTCGTGTAAAAAATTATTTCTCAGACGGTTTTTGCTAAACTACCGTGGACCCAAAAAAAGTGGACCGAGAAAATATGTTACACAAAATAAAGTAATGGACTGAAAAGAGTGATTTAAATGTTGTTGGGTAGCTAACTAACCAGGCTACATCGCTACCATTTTGTGTTATTTGTATCGACATCTGGACTTGCCCAAGTCTCTCCCGTTTATACAAAAAAATTCCACCTAGAAATCTGTACCCTTGCGTAGGAGGAAGATGGAAGCTTCTGCGAAGGAAGGAGAAAAGAAAAGCGGGAGAGACTTGTATTATTGCCTGCCTCATGAATAATTAATGAAGTAGTCTGAGTTCTTGGAAACTCTTGTCATCTCTTTTTTTAAAGCAACATGCTCGAGTGCTATTGGTCAAAATGGGTCGGCAGAATTCTGCCCACCTCATTAGGCTTTACTACTGCGATTAGTCTCTTCCGCTTTCTCCCTCCCTCCTTCGCAGAGGTCAATATTTTGGTATTTAGGTTTTTCANCCAAGTCTCTCCCGTTTATACAAAAAAAATGCCAACTAAAAATCTTTACCCTTGCGTAGGAGGAAAGTGGAAGCTTCTGCGAAGGAAGGAGAAAAGAAAAGCGGGAGAGACTTGTATTATTGCCTGCCTCATGAATAATTAATGAAGTAGTCTGAGTTCTTGGAAACTCTTGTCATCTCTTTGTTTAAAGCAAAATGCTCGACTGCTATTGGTCAAAATGGGTCGGCAGAATTCTGCCCATCTCAGTAGGCTTCACTACTGCGACCTCGTTTCCAGCTGGCAATAATACAAGTCTCTGTCTCTTCTGCTTTCTCCCTCCCTCCTTCGCAGAGGTCAATATTTTGCTATTTAGGTTTTTCAGGTTTTAAGTACGGGAGAGATTTGGGCAAGTCCAATCGACATCGCAAACTTGCGAAAAAATGATTTAGTGAAAACAGGCAATTCCAAAACCCGTCGAAATTTACTAAAAAAAGGGGATCGATTTGATCAGTAGGAGACAATAAAGAATGCTTTTCGCATTAGCTTAGGAATAGAAATGTCAAACCGAAATTTCCAGTGCATGCAAACAAATGCTCAATAACGAAAAGAAAAGTTTCATTTCTGAGATAGACGCATTCAATGTGGGTTGCATATTTCCAGGATTATATGCTCATTGTGTCGTTGCTCTGCAGGTGATCGAAATCGATCCCCTGATTTTGACGACTTTTGACGGGTTTAGGAACTAGCTGTTTTCACTGAATTCTTATTTTCACGAGTTTGCGATGTCGATAGAAATAGTAAAAAATAGTAGCCTGGTCATTTAGCTACCCAACAACGTTTAAATCACTGATTTCGCTCGATTAGTGTATGTTTTGTAATAGCTTTTCTCGGTTCTCTTTTTTTGGGTCACCCAGTATAATTTCTTGGTTTATTTACAATTTATTGGGAAACACTCGATACCCTTACATTGTATTATAATGTTGAAGCTTTCGCCTCACTTCTGAGGCCTCGTCAGTTTATTGCTAAATTTTAATTGTTTACGATATCGTATTTCCAAGTCGTCTTGTTCGAGAAAATGTTCAGAAATTAGTAGCAGGAGGTCTTCTATTTTAGATTTCATTCGATTCATCTTTGAAAATATTTGGACGTCATGAAGAAAATGTCACATGAACCGCATGTTATAGATTGGTCTTTAGGGTGATGTTTGAAAAAGCTTCTGATATACCGGGTGACCCAATAAAAAGTAAAACTTTTTGAAAAATCATCAAAATTTGATTATATTACCAATCACGAAAATTTCTTTACGTGCATTTGTGTCAAAGACCAAATTAGATTTAGCCACATTACAAAGTCTTGAAATAGCTTTGAATTGTGTCAATGTGTGCTTTTACAAGCTACCTGGTTTTGAAGCATACTGCCCAATCATCAGAAATGATTATCAAATTGAGTTTTTATCCTGCACCACCACTAAAATTGGTTGTTTGTGTCCTTGAAAAAAGCTTCTAGGACTCGAACTTTCATATAAAAATTGCAAGGTATTTCTTTTTGGCTAAAATACAATATTTTGCAGAGTACTATTGCTCAAAACATTGTTTTTAATGCTGCAATTTCATCATTGCTATCCTGAACAAATAAAATAACGATCATCTATTAAATTTATTTGGTCTTTGATGCAAATGCACCAAAAGACAATTTAAAGATCGGTAATACAATCAAATTTTAGTGATTTTTCAAAAAGTTTTACTTTTTATTGGGTCACCCGGTAGTTACAAGTAGAACCTCAATTGTGACAATTTTACAGTATGAGGTGTGTTTTAAATTTGTCAAATATTTGCGGCCTTATAACTGAAAAAGCCTACAAAAAGCTAAATGTAGTCATCGCTTTTTTTNTAAATTTATTTGGTCTTTGATGCAAATGCACCAAAAGACGATTTAAAGATCGGTAATACAATCAAATTTTAGTGATTTTTCAAAAAGTTTTACTTTTTATTGGGTCACCCGGTAGTTACAAGTAGAACCTCAATTGTGACAATTTTACAGTATGAGGTGTGTTTTAAATTTGTCAAATATTTGCGGCCTTATAACTGAAAAAGCCTACAAAAAGCTAAATGTAGTCATCGCTTTTTTTAGGATGACTTGAACTTCAAAGAAACTGAAATGATGAAGTCATCTGAAACAAACAAAGGCCTTGACGGAGGTAAGTGATTTTTATGTTTGAATAATTGCTTGCAAGCATCTAATGAAGTTCTTTCTTATATCCAGTTAAAAGGCTGCTGCAACTACTGTCATCTGATACTTAATATTAACACTGCTGTTACCGGGCGTGATTTGCTGCCAATTAAAGCTTATATCTGGTTAGCTAGGAACAGGCCATGAAGCGATTTCTGTCAAACTGGATTATGCCAAAAAGCTCATTTCTTTTATATTCAATTTATAAGTGTGAATTAGCTTAGTTCATTTTATAATCCGTTGGTTCCTCTAAATGTCACGTTTCAGTAGCAAAGTGACATACAGTAAGATCCCACATTTTTAGAAAGAACTTTTTAAGAAACAGAGACACTTTTTTTTTCAAAAGAACAATTGGATAACAATAGAAACTATTTCGAAACAATAAGGCTAGATCCTAAAATTCAGTTTCTTTAATGTGGGGCCTACTGTAGCATCCTAGTCAACTCTTATGGAATTATAGTAAGTTATCCCTCCAACACAAAGCCATCTTTACTTTAGCGTCTCTTTACTTGCTACTTACGTGTACCTTGATACAATTTCCTACTCCGAAATAATATAAAGTGTCCTATCTTGGACTAAGGAAGCAAGTTAACAGTAACGTGCGTCATCCTATCAATGCGTTTTATTCCCTATCAATGTCTTAAAAAATAAAGGTTATCCTGCTCCATACAGAAATCTACATATATGGAACATTGTATTTTCATCCCTATTAAAAATCCCCCCGAGAAGTGGCTTGGATCTATTTTCTCGAAGGGAGAAATAATTTACCCAACATTTTCAAATGTGCACAACAGTGATAAAAGCTATAACGCCGCTAAGTCGAATCTTTTGATTACAGATGTATAAATAGATTGCTTGATCCAGACTCTCCTGTAGAATAGCTGAACCGTCCATTGCAGAAAATGTCGCACTATTCGTTTCAAAAGCACTGGGCCTTGTGTCAGATACATACATCTACTTCATATTATAATTTACGAACTTTCTAGTGCCTTACACTCTTCTATTATTAATGAAATAAACCTGTCTATACTTTCAGAACATCGCAGATTGAATATGGATTTGGAGAAAGTTAACCAGGTAACTCGTCGTTTGTGAAATTCCATGACTGAGAAAATGAGCAATTATTGTTATCTTTATGTTATAGCTCGAGAATGTTTTTCTGAATTACCCGGTAGTTACCGTGTTAACTCTCTTGATTATCTCCGTGCAACTCTCAATTACTTTCAGCATGATGAGCGACAGACAGAAAATTAGGGAGGGGAGAAAGCTATGTAGTGCTGTAAATACCAAAATTTAATTGAGATTTGACCTTCATGGTCATCAATATAACAAATCTTGTAGGTTTACTATATGATCAGAAAAAAGTAGAAATTATTCTAATGCATTATTGTTCGCATCTAAAAATCTTTTGCACCAGTATGTCAATGGCCAAATTAATCAGATTTGTATTGACAAGCCTGATAAAGTCTTTAAATTTGCAAATTTTGAACATTTATAAGTCCACCGAATTTTGAAGCCTACTATAAATTCGATAAAGATATACTATTAGGTACATTAATAGTCAATTCCTACCCTTTGTCATGGTTGTACCTGGCGCCAAGGAACCCTGTTTATCATGTAGAAATGTCTTTTCCCACATTTTGGATGTTTTGTTCATTGGGCCATCCTTACTGTTCCACTACAATTGAGCAAAGATAGAGATTATTTTGAGACACCTAATAGGCCCATATCTTTAACAATTATCGGGATTTTTTCATCACAGCAATAATATGAAATGATTCTTATTTATGCATTTGCAGCTGGAGTCGAAAATTACTACTGAGCTTGATTCATTGAAAGAGAGAATCAATAAGATGACTGAGGTATGTTACGTTACGTTACGGTATGTTACGTATGATATTCAGCAAATGGTTCCAAATGGTTCCATAATGTCGAAAGACTCGTTGAAAATAAATCATTGCTCAGATTACATTGCTATGGTAGTGTATTCCATCATTTTCTTCAACTTTTTTTTTTTGAATTGTTCAAAGTTTCACTGCCCCCAAAAAAAATGTCATAGTCAAAATCTGTCTTGCGTATCATTTTTCCCCTACGCTGAGAGGTTATTGCTACCTGCTCTCCCCTCCCCCCCACCCCCCCCATATCAAATTGTTCTTTCCCTCGAAATTCCACGAAATACATTTCTTTACGTTGCGTTATCCTTTAAAATTTCTAGTTTTAATCTGGCAAAAAGATTTACTGAAGAAAGGAAACAAAATTTAAATTGTATAATTCTGTGAGCTTTCATTTATGCTGATTTTTGTAACATTTTCCTAGCTTATCCAAAAATTTTGCTTGCAAAAACAAGCAGGGACTGGAATATCAAGGTCAAATAGATAATTAAATGGTCGACACACCGGTATATTTTCATGAACGATAGCTTTCTGGGTTTCATGTCAATATTCATAGTGTATTTGACACTTGATAACAAGTATATTCTCTATAGCGTCTCGTTTGTTTTAACTTAGCTAGTTTAGTTTACTAAATAATTACCTATATTGTTACTAATTTGTTTCATTTTAATGGTACAACGCGCACAACATGTATTTTATTTGACGGACTGTTGTGCAGAATGACAAGACTGTGATGGTGTTGGAAGACTGTTGTTGAAATTTTGTATTTAATTTTTTCTTTCTTTTATTGCTATTTGGGATATTTGATGTGTGGAGGCTGTTTCACAATACCTTAATAAGTATAATCTGCTTGAGTCTGTCCATCTTCCATGCATAGTAGATTTCGGTGATTATTTTTAACATTTCTCGAACTATCTTTTAGGATTTGGTGACATACAGTGACATAGATGGACTTAAAAAACAAGCAGAGGAGAAAAGAAGGGTAAGTTTATTTATACTGAGATTTTCTATTTCCCTTTAAGATAAGTCAGTCGTTTTGGATGCTGTTTCCAAATGCTATTGTTGACATTTTTCCTTGCACCATTTTAGTTTTAAGTTTCTCTGCAGGAATTGTACGACTTTTTGAAGTTTGTTCCATCTGGAAATGGAATTGTTGGTTTTAGCTCAAGATCTTTCTTCTAATGGTACGAAACTTTCAGATTGCTTTGAAGAGCAATCTGTAAATTTTTTACCACTAAAAGACTGCAAAGATTGTGATGTATTGCTTGTTTTGTTGTTGGACACACTTTACCTAAGGAAACACCGGGTGAGTTAGAAAAAACGTGGGGTGTTGGCCAATTTTTATTGATGCAGTTTCATTTGCAAATTTGTTTCTTTAAAGTTCATTTCATAGAGGAAAAGCTAACTTAGATATGAAAATTTGCTTGGTCGAAATTGGCCTTTCCGTTCCAGTATTACGAGCGATTTTAGTAAATTGTTATTCGCAAGGTTGCTAGGATAGGCCTTCAATTAGATTCATATTCATGCACGCGTGACCTTCTAAACCATGACAAACATACTGTTCCTCTACCAAAAATTAAAACAAGGCATGCATTGTGTTAGAGCACAAAAAGAAACGCTATTGTTACTTATGTTGTATCCCTTGGGGACTAGTCATTTTAATTGTCATTTTTAGCAAGCTTAAAGTTCTTTTACTAGCGATACTTTACACTAAAATGGCTATATCACAAAATCGCAAAGAGAAAAGGAAAGAATTGACCGATTTTAACAAACTAAATTTCTATAACTAATGCAATCTGTTTTCTGCAATATAAAACTTCAATAAACCCGATCAGCTTGTTTTTCACCAAAATTTGGCTTGTTAAACGCCCCACGTTTTTTCTGACTCACCAGGTACAATAAACGTTGGGAACAACTGCACGTATTTTGCACTGTGCACAAGTATGTTATTGATAGGAGGAAGCTTTGTTTTATTTTCGCCAACGATTGGACTTGCATTTTTGCTCTTGTATACGAATTATAGCTGTACTTTATGTCATGCATGCAATCACTTTTTTCAGGTATTACTTTACTTTCAACCAGCACAGATCGTATATAGTTATGTATATAGTTATGTAGATCGTATATAGTTATGTAGCTCTTGATCTTATCGTGTTCTTGTATATATGTTTGTATATAGCTACGATTTAGTACTCCGTCTACTTCAATCTTATCAACGGACCCTAAACAATGGGAATCTGTAGAATCTGTATTTTTTTAGGCATTTGTCTATTGTTTTCTGCGCATATTTTGGTGGATGGGGTGAATCCACAATAAAGTTATTTTTAGAAATCCACTAATATCTCTGTAATCTTACAACATATGAATTCTTCGTTTGTTTCTCTGTGAAATTCAGAAGACTTATTTCATTTTGAAAAATATGATGGAAAATCTGTATGATATGGTCTACCAAAAAACTGCAAAATCACCGTTTCGAGAGAAAATCTGTGACCCATTCCCTTTAATAACCGTATAACATTGTGTGCAAATGATTAAATTCGTTCTATGCACTCACTCAAGGAATGAGCCTTCGTAATGCTTCCAATAACAAACAGTTGAAAGCTCTTGTTGTTAAGTCACTTTTTTAGCATTTCTTTACCAGTGACGGATCTTTTAAAAATTTTTCTATAGACGAAACAATCTCGTTTAAGCTCTTCACTTTCAATTGCAAAAGTGTGAATAAAGAACTTCATCAGAAAATTTAATTTGATTTCCTATTCTAGGAAGTCCTCATTCTATGCAAGTTATTAACTCTTACTTTTCAATCCAAATAGAGTTCATTGTACATTCAAATATTCCTTGTGTGGATTGCGCGATTTACTAACTAAGCAGCTGGTTTTCTTTCGCTGAAATTTTCCATAATAAACCGCAAAACATTTGGCTAAAAAGCTTAGATTCCTGTTGACAGGAGTCTAATAGGTTTATCTCGTGAATTGCAGTGTTATTTTAGAAACTTGTGCATTATATTTTTACACAGAACAAGACAAATCCTCTTTGAAATTGTCTCGATATTACTTGCCTACGTAAGAGATTTTCCAGTGCATGTCGCGGAGCCTTTGAAAAGAGGGTACACAGTGTAACGAGTCACTGTAATTATTTATTTAGCAAGCGAATTCGGCTGTTCAGCGAGGAACAGCCGAATGTTAGCTAAAAAGATCCGAGTTTTCTGGATATTTAATTGAAGCATTCGGCACTTCATATTTTCAGCATAAAGTCAGCAAAATATTTTGTCATTCAAGTGCCTGTATTTAAGCGGGTTTATCGGTTGTTTTTCGATATTATGCGGCTATTGAAGAGATTTCACTGTGCCGAAAAGTAACCGATCAATTCGGACGGTCCCTTAGAAGTGTCTCAATTTGGCTCTCATACGAAGCAAACCAAGTTACGTTTGTTTAAGACGGATCCCCAAACTTCACAGGCTTTATTAGTATCCCGTCTACTCGAAAAGCCCCAAATGGCTCATTACCAAAGCTGAGCAGACCACCCCTACTGGCACCTTTTATCCAATAGGCATGTACATCCAATAGCAGTTCTGATGGACTGACGGGGCTACCGTGCCTAAATAAATAAAAATGAAATGAAAATGAAATGAAAATGAAATGAAAATGAAATGAAAATGAAATGAAAATGAAATGAAAATGAAATGAAATGAAAATGAAATGAAAATGAAAATGAAATACATAAGGTAAGGGCACTTACCACTATGTCATCTACCACCTGATTAATACATTTGCAGTGCAGAAGATTACTGATTACATATATGTTTCTTTAGCTTTTAGTAGCTGAGAAAGAAGAACTGCTGTCTCAAAGAGAAACTCTAAAACACGGTAACTAGTTGATATTTTTGATCTACAAAGACATTTTCGTCATGGCAAAACTAGGAATTCTGTATTAAGCATCAATCCAATGATCAATCTGCAATCTTCGAGTCCTGCTCTGCAATCTTCGAGTCCTGCTCTGCATCTATCTTGGGCGTTTTGCTGCGCCTTAAAACTGATATTTCATAGAACTGTGCATTTTCAACGCAGCCATCCAATTCGTAGTATACAATACTTTATACTTTTGATGACATGTAAATATTTTATTCATTTTTCTCTTTTGTAATATTTGTATTTTAAAGTTTTTAAAGTTGGAATTAATTAGCTATATAATTTAGCTATTGTATTACAGTAATCCAACGTTAAATAAATTGATAATAAAAATAAAATAGCATTCAAGGTGAGTTTATTGTGCAAAATTCAGGACCATTGTATAACTAAAAGTACCCCGTCTTCCTCGATAACTAGGTAGTGATTTGTGTACTAAATTTTCTTTATGTCCGCGTTTACAAGAATTAACCGAGCCATCTATCACGGCATCAAACGTGCAAGCTCTGATAAATCCTTGCCTTTTTGCACTGATGTTTGTTCAGAAATATCGAAGAGATAGCTCTTGCGTTCATTCCTTTGGCAATCAAAACAATCATGATTGTATTGTTCAAAATTTTAGCATTGTTTCAGTTCAAAGCGTTCGGATCCGGCTGGCTGAATTTTTTGAATGAAATCTTCATAGTTCTGATTGCCAAAGGAACGCCAAAACTATCTGCTATACAATCTTTAACATTGATACGCTAGATGAACTCTCAAATATAGAAATATCAATACTTTGTCTCATAGATGTGCAAAATCTGTCGTCACAGTATGACGGGATGAAGGGTCAGTTGCAGGAAAATGAAACATATATTCAGGTATGTTAATCATTTAATATTCATTCACGTTCGTTTCAAATGTTTAGCTACTTATTAACAAATCACACATGGAATTCATTCACAATCCGCAATAGCATTGACCTACGAATAGACCCATTACCCAAAAGAAGAAAGGGTCTACTAAACAAAGAGCAAGAGCTTGCTACGGCTGCCCAATTAATTATTTTAATCCTCTATTCAAATAATTTGTGATACACGTCTCAACAAGGGCAGCATGGGCAGCATAAATTAAGTTTCCAGAATTCTGGAAACCACTGTAGCAAGCTTTTGCTCTTTGTTTCGTAGACCCTTTCTTCTTGTGGGTAATTGGTCTACGCGTAGGCTACAATAGCATTTCTACCGCTACGATAGCAGACTGAAAATAATCTGTTATTTGTGGCGGGTTCTCCTTTGCCTCTTAAAACGCTAGAGTTCGCGATTTGGAAAAGACTGTTACCGAACAGGTGGCGATGGGTAGGAGGGGGAGGTTTCCCTACTATTTTCAAACAATTCAGCCACGACGCAATTCATATTCCTTGAGTACTGCAGATAGCAACCATCTAGTCATTAGTATATTCATTGAGTACTGAATACTGAAAAGCTCAGGCCTAGAAATACCACAGTTTGTGTCCCCGTCCATTGGCAACCATCTTGAGAATCCCTTATGCAATTCCAAATTTACTCTAAATTCATCCATAAAACTAAGCCCTCCCATATTTTCTCTCTAATCTTCACTTCTTTATTAGTTCTTTGATTCTGGTAATGCAGGCCTGTCGCGTATTACTTCAGCTGTCTTATTAATTTAATTGACTTTGTCAATGACGCACGTCATCTTTCGTAAAATCTAAAGAATGCTTAAAGTGGCTTTCAGACAAAGAAGATTTTCTCACCATCTGTTTATATCGAGCAGAGTGCTATCGCAGGTGGAAGAACCATTATTTTATTTATTTCGTGATTCGTAACCCGCTTACACGAGACATCTAAAACTGCATCTCCTTTGTATACGAGCCCTTTACAATCCATGTTTTCTATCAAATGTTTATCTTAATTCATTTGGTGATCTATTTCTTGCAATGATGTCCTGCTGTTTGATATCTCTCTTTGAGTGCATATTTAGCATTGTATTTTAAGGTTTGAAATCTCTCAAAATGGAAGCAAATGGCAGATAGCCTCATGCTGTAATACTATAATCACATTTGCCTATCATTTTAGCTTTCAATATCAGCAGACTTTCTTCTCAAATTAGATCTCATATTATATCATGATTATAATGATTATATGGTATGGTAAAAATGATGATAATGATTATATGGTATGGTATGGATATGGTACAAATGATTATATGGGATATACTAGTTGACCTGAAGGATAAATTTCACGAACTTCTAAAATGCAAATTTGCATTAGCATTTAGTTAAAAGCCTATCTTACTTTAGAGATCTTGCTCCGGAATTTTTTATTTTTGAACTGCAGGTTGTTCCCAACTTGTATCTGACTAATTTCCAATTATACTAGTAATCTTATACATCATTCCATTTGTAGCTTGGCAACTTAGAGAGAAAGTGGCAACATCTGGAGCAGAACAACTTTGCAATGAAAGAATGTATCTTTTCATATCATCTTTGATCGCATTAAAGAGAGAAGACAAAACAAGCAAAGCAAAGCAAAGGGATTTCTGCGACCGATAAGTCAAGTGGCAAATGTAAACAGTAATGTTACTGCTCAGCTTCTGAAATTGATAGATAAAATTTCAGCAGCAGACGTTTAGGTTTATCCTTCTACTCTCGATGTATACTTGTGTATTCCCTAGGAGCCTCTATTATTACGCACAATGCGTGAGTTAGCCATCCAGGTTTCGGGGTTTCTTTGCAGCTTGCTTTGCCTACATTTGTGACTTGAGTTATTGGTCGTAGACANGTGGAAGAACCATTATTTTATTTATTTCGTGATTCGTAACCCGCTTACACGAGACATCTAAAACTGCATCTCCTTTGTATACGAGCCCTTTACAATCCATGTTTTCTATCAAATGTTTATCTTAATTCATTTGGTGATCTATTTCTTGCAATGATGTCCTGCTGTTTGATATCTCTCTTGGAGTGCATATTTAGCATTGTATTTTAAGGTTTGAAATCTCTCAAAATGGAAGCAAATGGCAGATAGCCTCATGCTGTAATACTATAATCACATTTGCCTATCATTTTAGCTTTCAATATCAGCAGACTTTCTTCTCAAATTAGATCTCATATTATATCATGATTATAATGATTATATGGTATGGTAAAAATGATTATAATGATTATATGGTATGGTATGGATATGGTACAAATGATTATATGGGATATACTAGTTGACCTGAAGGATAAATTTCACGAACTTCTAAAATGCAAATTTGCATTAGCATTTAGTTAAAAGCCTATCTTACTTTAGAGATCTTGCTCCGGAATTTTTTATTTTTGAACTGCAGGTTGTTCCCAACTTGTATCTGACTAATTTCCAATTATACTAGTAATCTTATACATCATTCCATTTGTAGCTTGGCAACTTAGAGAGAAAGTGGCAACATCTGGAGCAGAACAACTTTGCAATGAAAGAATGTATCTTTTCCTATCATCTTTGATCGCATTAAAGAGAGAAGACAAAACAAGCAAAGCAAAGGGATTTCTCCGACCGATAAGTCAAGTCGCAAATGTAAACAATAATGTCACTGCTCAGCTTCTGAAATTGATAGATAAAATTTCAGCAGCAGACGTTTAGGTTTATCCTTCTACTCTCGATGCATACTTGTGTATTCCCTAGGAGCCTCTATTATTACGCACAATGCGTGAGTTAGCCATCCAGGTTTCGGGGTTTCTTTGCAGCTTGCTTTGTCTACATTTGTGACTTGAGTTATTGGTCGTAGACATCCCTTCGTTTTCAATCGCTAATAATTTGTGCTGCCGTGTCAATTAACAGCAACGATTTCTATCGTACAGAATCTGATCTTAAGAATGAACAGATGTTGCTCAGTTAAGCTGCTTACTCCTAATAAATCCCTGCATGATACAGTACGTATCTTTGAAAAGTTGAATCTTAAGGAAATTG
The DNA here is from genome assembly GCA_004194415.1 of Aurelia aurita. Lineage (NCBI taxonomy): Eukaryota > Metazoa > Cnidaria > Scyphozoa > Semaeostomeae > Ulmaridae > Aurelia > Aurelia aurita. Next base: position 276,614 of record REGM01000073.1, on the reverse strand, counting down.
ATTATTACAGTCGTGCCAAACGAGGCGGTAAACTAGCCATCTTTGTGGTTGGTGCGTATGTATCTTACTTCTTTCGCAACCTAGAATTAGATTTGATCTCTGATACATTGTTTCATAAGCTTTGAGATTTCAAATCCTAACTGAGTTCACGAAAAGTGTTGGGAGTCTTTTAATCACTGAAGGAATTCTTTCTCTTTTACTTTATGCTAAGTCGTCTTAGTTGAATTATATTAAATTAAATTATGGCATTGTTTTCAAAAAACAAAGTGGCGAAAATCACAAGGATTATTAGAAAGTGCGCTCTTGTTTAGAAAATTTCCAGTTCATATGCAATATGTTTTATTTGTCAAATACTGGTAAGTCTGCTGAATATTTGCTAGGATTTGCATAGGCAACGTCGTTTATTTAATCTCGGTCTGGAATTAGGACTGCCATAAGAACTGATTACTATTGTAAATGTGTCAGCAGTTTCTGTAAACATTTGCCGAAGTAAACATTACGTCATTGCGTAGACAATACTGTTTGTATGGTAAGAAGAAAATATGTTTATCATTGACATTGTAAAAAATATGGCATGTCTCGTCTTGAATAAATAGTCCTTTAGTTTTGGACATTTAACGCGGTCAGTCACAAAAAAACGAAATATTTTTTTATGTCTTTTTTGCAATAAGAGTCTTCGATTCATTTATGATTTTCTCGTAGATCCTGTAGGCTTGCCCTTGGCACTTCTTCGTCCTAAACTGCAGCTAATTTTTCTCGAAACTCACTTACCATATTACATCGCATATAAACACACTTTAAATAAAGTTGATGCACATATATCCAGGTACAAGCGCCCTATACTTAAATCCAGCTGGATTTCTACTTGGAGCAAAATTCGTGTGCGTATCATTTCAATCTGTTTGCAACAATTGATTTCTCTCTTTGGTCGACGTTGCTTTCGTATCTGCCAATCAAATCAGTTGAAAATGCATCGCACGAGACAGTTGCACCAAATCGAAACCGCGTTTCTCTCTCGGAAAGCTCGAAAAATCAAGTTTTAAGACAGAAAGAAAGGCAGTAACGAAATACCAATACTCTTTACCATCATCATCGTCATCATAATTATCATTATCATCATCATTTTTATTTTACGTTGTCAACTTACATAGCTACAAATATAAAAGCTTATTCAAGCCAACAGCTGGCTGGTTCTACTATCACTGTCATCGAGGATTCCTCGGTCATTTCTTTGATAATTAATTCCAAGGCACTTCAAGACCATTATTCGTCAAAATGAGGTTAAAGCTTCCCCCTCTGATTATAAAACGTAACTGACGTCCAAGTAAAACAGATTTATCCTGAACTTTATCCTATTATTTCAACCCATAAACCTGCAAGGATAAGGTCTTTAATATTTTCAATGCACCTTTTCGCTTAGGAGCCATTTGAATATTTAAAGTCCTTTCGGATTGTTATGCAGCTGGTGTTTGGGATTTCTTAAAAACGTATCGCTGTTATCCATATGCGGTTTAACTGAATTGGAATTAGAAGAAATGACCGGGCGTGGTTATCCATTGTATTCTTCTTCTCCCTTCCCTAATAATGAGGTTCCCAGTTGTTGATTAACGGGGAATTTGAAAAGAGTTGTCGCCGGAGAAAGATATGAACAGCGAAAATTATGAGGAGTATTGTTTTTGAAGAACGTTTAAATTGTGGTTAATAAACAGCTTATGAACTACACGTATGTCTCGCTTAGCGTTTTAATAGTACATCAACCACAGCGCTGTTAATAGCCAATGAATTAAAAGCTAGCTTGCTTTCAATAGAAAACTTTCTGGAGATCATTTTTATAGAGCAATGTCATCGAACGTTTAGTTGTTTCTCCTATTATTAAACAGAGCTAGAATAATACCCGATGCCCCGATGTTTCAAACAGAAAATTTGTGATTTAGGCCTTGGCCACAAATGTATCAAACTTTCATTTGTTTGTTTGTTGTTTGTTTGTTTGTTTTTGTCTGTGTTTTGTTTTTGTCTGTGTTTTTTTTTGTCTGTGTTTTGTTTTTGTCTGTGTTTTGTTTTTTGTTTTGTTTGTTTGATTCATTCATTGTTTCTTTGGTCATCGAAATTTCAATTCTATCTTTTATGTGAAACTAATCCCAATCACTGAAAACGATTAGGCATTGGTAGAGTGAAGTTGACTGTATCCAACATTTTCATCGAATATCACTGCACATTTTCTGCTTTGGTCTGTTGGGAATTGAGGATCGTAGTTGTTTTTATGGAGAATATACACATTCATTCAACATTTCAAATGGATCCCAGGCCAAATGCATCCAACTTTTCCCTGAACACGATCGGGCATTTTCAGAATGCTGCTGAGTGCTGTTTGACCGGTGGCTAACAAAAGTATCCAACTTTATCATTGAAAGTCATTGCACATTTGTTTGCGTAATTGCTCTGTTGGAAATTGTGGATCACAATTTTATTTTTGAAGTGAAAATTGACACTTTTCTACACATGAACCTAACATGCACCTACTATGTATAGCTTATTGTTAATAGCTTTTAAAGGTAGACTTTCATCGAAGGGAGCATCTTGAGATTGGCCAATTAGATAAGTTTCGCCTGGTGACAGCGTTAAGTAGACACTTTGTTTCTCTTTAATAACTTCCAGTTTCCAAACTTATGTTTTCTTGGAAGGCAAGGCACGAGTTTCCTTCTTTTTTCGTCTTCTTATATGTTCCAAGAAGACGTTGATTTGAAATTTGATCCAGACAAAGACTTTAATAACTTAATTAGTTGATTACTTAGGCACAATTGAAGGAATCAAAACGTGTATTTGAAGTAGAAAGTTCTTGGAAACAGTACATCCTTTCTAAGAAATGACACTTTCATCAACGAAACATTTTCATCCATAATATTTCAAACACTTTCATCCCGTTTCAACAAAAGTATCCAACAAGAGTATCCAACAACCTATCTACAAAAGTATCCAACTTTATCATTGAAAGTCATTGCACATTTGTTTGCGTAATTGCTCTGTTGGAAACTGTGAATCACAATTTTATTTTTGAAGTGAAAATCGACACTGTTCTACACATGAACCTATCATGCACCTACTATGCATAGCTTATTGTTAATAGCCTTTAAAGGTAAACTTTCATCGAAGGGAGCATCTTGAGATTGGCTAATTAGATAAGTTTCTACCATCTTCCAAACGGTGATTTTGTGCTTTTGCCTTCGTAAAGGCGGGTTTCCTCTTCGGCGAATCTGGCCGTGCGACCCGTGCGACCAATGGCCTGGGCATGCGTAGTATATTTCAGCGATGATGACTTCCTAGAGCCTGGTGACAGCGTTCAGTAGTCTTCCAGTTTCTTGAAACTTCCCGTTTCCAAACTTATGCTTTCTTGGAAGGCAAGGCACGATTTCATTCTTTTGTTCGTTTTCTTAGGTTCCAAGAAGGTGTTGATTTAAAATTTGATGCAGACAAAGACTTTAATAACTTAATTAGTTGATTACTTAGGCACAATGTCTCTCTCTGTCGTAAGACATAAGTAATCTATTCGTTTCTAAGAAGACCGTTCACATAATCGGTAATGTAGAGGAGGATTATTTTGTAATGTCATTTCTTAGAAAGGATGTACTGTTTCCAAGAACTTTCTACTTCAAATACACGTTTTGATTCCTTTAAATGGTAGATTATGGATGATCGATCTGTGTTTTACCTTTGTATATGTTCCATCGCAAAAACTTGTAGAATTTGAAAGCAGAAAGAGTTGCCTTCAATGTGTTCTTGAAATTATGTTTTCAAGACCCAGTAACATTTTGTCAGCATTACTACCACCGAAAGCGAGACCAAAAGAGTCAAACTAACTTACATCGTCAATATCAAATGTGATTCTCCTCTCCCCTGTTTTGCCACTTTTAGTGCTACTCCTGACCCTTATTAAAGTTGCATTAGAGTATCTTCGCCAATTGTTCATGATACATTGGACACTCTGCTCATTAGCCCCTAGGAGTAATATTTCAAATTAATTGAGTCCGGATGCTTTCTTTTTAGCTTTCTTTTCTGACTATGCAACGTTGCAGTAATTTAAGGAAATGCAATACTTCGTCATTTTAAGGTTTCTTGGCGAATTTCATTGTTTCTATCCATCTTCGTTTTCCTTTTGCTATCGAAGCATTCTAACTATTCCTTAACAGAACGCTAGATATCGCCCAGAAAAAAGCTGAGACCGACTATGGTAATATGAAGAACGAGATGTCCCTTGTTGTGCAACAAGTCAATCAAGGTATCATAAAAGCACTTAATAATGCACCAAGAGTTGGTATTAATTGATTCTGGAGAACAGCACCGATGGACTATAAGTATGTTGATATTAAAATTTACTGTACAGACACTTGCAGATAAAGAATAGTGTAGCATTATGCATCAAGACAACTATACAAAAAGTATAGGCACTTATATTCATTTGAAGCATCAAGTTATACAGATATGGCAATACATGTATTAATCTACAAGAAACTGCTTATGAGAAACTGAACTGAAGTGAAAAATTAAGAAAGTATGAGTACAGGAAGCTATGATTTAAAGAGCTATTGTCACCCAGGCTCCTTTGCGGGAACGCTGCAATTTCAGACTATCTGAAAATCAAATTTGGCCTAAGGATAAAATGTGGATCCGCACTGCAGTAGTTGAACTGATAGAAAAATCACCTAAAGTCCAACTTTTCTATCATTTCAACTACTGCATTGTGGATCCATATTTCCGCCAAGGCCAAATTAGATTTTCAGACCGTCTGAAATTGTAGCGTGCACGCTTTCGTCACAAGGGCTCTTTAAGAAACTTGTTTCTTTTGAGCAAGGAAATCAAAGAAATATCTCGCGTAAACTTCTACTACTGAATCAAATTCTAAATGCCATTAAAAAATACGTGTATTGCAGTTGGGTAATCTTATTTTGAGTCAAAGAGGTGTTACATTATTCGAGAGAAAAAAAGCAGACAAATTTCCAGTTTGTTTTCTCCAAATGGAAAATGGTTGATCTTGTTGCTCGAAAGGCACTGTTTTGACCAAATTCGTGATTTGGACTCAGAACCTTGATTCCTTATGAGACAGGGAATTTCTACTATCATGCTAGAAGATTGCTACAAATTTAAAGAATAACTTTGCAAAAGGATAGGAATTGAAAGTACATTAACTGATTTTTAGTGATCCCTAGAAGCGTACTGATTTTAAGCTTGCCGTGTTGGGTAAAATAAACCCTGTATTGTTGACAGCCATTTCATGGAAGGTTTTTAAAGCAATCTAAGTTTTCTTTCTGTTTCCAAATGGTTAAAAGACTGAAAGTTTCCAAGAAGGATTGCGAAAGTTATCTAACTTGTTAGCCTAAGAAAATGTGAGCTAAATGATTCCCAGTTTCTATATGTTCTACCTATTTCCTATGCAACGGTAATTTCATATTCTCAAAAGTGAGAACGGTTGAAAATTTGAGTTACCCCAATACTTTCCTGTCAACAATATGGCGCACCCGGAATGTTAGAAAAGGAAACATCTAAGATTTGCATAACTCTATTTGCATCATTTTCAAGCACTATAATATCCTTTTAATAGTTATAAACAAATGTATAGTGTTGACATATATTAATTGCAATAGTCACACGGAGCTGTACCCTTTCTGTGCTTTCATCTGCTGAAACAGTTCTAATCAGTGCCATATTTCTCCCAGCACAGCGATAGTAATTTAATTTCAAGGTACTGGATGTGTAAGCAGGGTCGGTTTGTGTAAACAGACGTACCGCTTTACGTCAGAACATATTTCATCTTGCGAATGCATGGAAGTTTAAATCTTTTAGCATATTTCTCTTATTTAATGTTTAATTCCAGCTGAGGTGCCTAACCGAATTACCCGTAAATGACAAGGGTTTATTCTGATGGATGTATTTCTGTTGCTTTTAAATATTTAAATATTTGTTTTCCAAAAAGAAGCAATTTTTTTATCGATAGAGTTCGTATTAACTATTAAATCATGCCGAATTGTCAATCAGATATAAACTCAGTTTTACGCATTGAATTGAATGGTTTTGGCTTCAAACTGAGACTCATGACAATACAGCTTCAAAAATAGGGACTACTTTGACATATAGTTTTTTCCCTAGTTATCGCCACTACTACCTTAACCACTACCACCCTACCATTCAAACTAGCACTCGTAACATTACAGCTCAAAAATAGGACTTCGCGGCTTCGCCAGGTACTGTTTTGTACCTCGACAGAAACGGCAATCTTCTGCAATTGCATGATACAAGCTCGACTATGGAATCGGGAATATAACTTGCAAACAAACTCTACAAAAATTGCTGGCATCTTCGTCAAATGCAAACTCTTCACCAACCATTCCGAATGTATATTGAAGGAGTTCACAACTTTTCAATGCCTTGAGTTGAAAGCTTTAGCCTTTCCCATTCCAAAAACGCACTTGTATAGTCATTGCCTGTGAAGGCATGAAATGCTGGCAAGGCATTTGATATGGAAGAACCTATATTTTCTTGAATGGTGCCTACATCTAAAATGCATTTGGAAGCTTTCTTACCAACCTGGACATAAACATTTAAGTTCATTATCTCTGCATATTACTGTCAACTGTCACAATGTACATATTTTGATAGCCAGATTCCTCTGCATGCTTGCAACATAAGATGACTTTTGTTACTAGTAAGTTGGAATTGGTTACAAAAAATTCGTCACTGTTTTCTTTCGAGATTTCGTACATAAATTTAGCACATTCTAGTTTGTAAGTGTCTGCTATGTTTAAGGAATTTAGTCGTTTGAAAAGAGGTTTACTGTGGTTATTTCTTTGTTAAAAGGGAATTATTCTTGCTGCTTTCTTTGAAGTTGTGTTCAATGATTCCATAGTTAGTATGTGGAGAAACAAAGGTGTTAAAGATGTTAAGTAATATGTCATTTGGAACGAAGTGTCTCAATTTGGCTTATATTCCTATGCTTTTTGAGACTTTAGTGTTTACATGCTGAATGTGTTGCTTTCATGAAAGGTTTTATCGATTAAAACTCTTAGATAATTAACACAGTCAGATTGATTGGTTTAGTTTATCACCATTTATGTTTAGCTGAATCTCTCTCGGTGCTTTTTTCTTTCTTGGTTTGATTTTCATAAAATTAGATTTATTTGTGTTTAAAAGTCAATTTATTTGCTATTAGCCAATCGGAGACGTGCATTGACTCATTGTTGATAATCTCCTCTAAGACGTTTATATTTTTATGATAGTAAAAAGACTAGTATCNTAAAGGTACTGCCAGTAAGGTATGAACAATTTCTCGTAGCAAACATGTAAGCAAATTGGGTCTAATAATTGACACATGCTCCCCGATCGGGGCTTAGGCCTAAATCAAGATTTGCAACAGAACTGCGCATTACATATCGCCCTTGTTTTAATTGGCTATTCGTGGAATCCGCACCGAAAGTCGTTTGTCCCATTTCTTATTTAGGAGGGGCGAATCTGAAACATTTGATGTTTCCTCGTCCCGAATTCAGCAATGGAAGGTAGAATGAAGGAATCCTGATAAAATTTAGTTCAGAAATCCCGAATCCCGATGGCATTTTTGCGAAATGCTGATACCTGTAAAAATTTTGATTTTAACAATCCTGTTTCCCAATAATTTTATAATCTAATTCCCAAATCCCAATAGTAAATCCAGTTGGAAAGATCGAACCCAAACGAGGATGCTGATCCAAAGTGGCACGAATACGTAGACGATCAAACTGGATCGGATTCAAGCGTTTTCATGCGCCCGCGAGGCCTATTGGAACCAAACCAATTTTGTAATGGAGCCAAATTGATCCGCTCTCGTGAGCACAGGGTCTCTGTCGGCTCAGCACTCTGTCCGATAGCTGCAGCGACTTGTGAAGTTGATAACTGAATCATAGCTGAATACAGATTTTTTAGCATTTTCGTCGTGTAGCTCAGATGAAATTCGAGCTTCTGCACGCACGAGCCTTACTGAGGCAGACGGTTGTTTTAATTAGGCTGCGGCAACAAAACACTTCAAGAGTAATTCAGCTTTGAAGCAAATTAAACATTAAAAAAGCAACGCTAATTAAATTGATAATTATTATTATTATTATAAACAGCTCTGAATCATGCATCCTGGTATGGTAAATTGTTTTGCGGCACCTTAAATCCGTTACGTAACGCGCGGTGGCGTTAAGTAATCACCTCGCAAATCATCAAGTACCAGCTGACTTCGCTTGATCAACAAACCGCGTAAAAATATCATTAACCACGCCAACGGATTTTTTGCGGTTTATTAGCATTGTCAAATTGTCGTTATCCACTGTGCTATTCACTAAATTGCTTGCAAATAAGCGGGATGATGATAAGAGGACAGGATAATGATTTTATGATGTCATTACCACAATTCATTCCAGCCTTAATTTTGAAAGAGAGCTCCACGGGCTTACCTTCGGAGAACTATTATGAAAACCTGCTTCATTTCCTTGCCACCTGCTCGAACGTTGAATTGAGTTAGAGCTTGAATTATTAATATATTTTATGAATTTGGTGCGTATTTACTGAATTAGTTCACCAACGCACGCACACAGGAATGGGATAAGCCCCCTCAAATTTTATATCCGTCCAACATGTCATGTGCTACTGGATCTCAAGCTGAATTAATGATGGGAGAGTTCTCATTGTCACTGCGCACATAAGACTAGCAAGAGTCTGCCCACAAGCGTTAAGCTAATTTTAAACTTGAAGCGTTTTTATCTTATTGCCGCTGCCTTGCGTGTGCCTAAGATTCTCGTCTGCCCAAATAAGGCTTGTTAACGTATCTTCAGAGACCACTCCAAAAGCTGAATTCATACGTGAAGCGATTTTATGGTACTATGCGGTGCGGCGCGGCGCGGCACGATAAAGTTCGATTAATCTAACTTTTTCACATTTAGTGCAGCAGATAAAGGCAAATTTAAGTATGGATTCTGCACATTGTGATAAAAGAATGAGATTTGGCAGACATAGACACTTTGCCACGCTGAAAAAGATGAGAGTTGGACCCATGTGATGATGGTGATGTTATCCAGAGTTCCAGCTTCAATGTGATTATTTGGAGTGCGTCAATCGACGTCAATGATGTTTCAAGCAGCATGATGACAAACAATGACGCAAGAGGTATGTGATAGACTGATGATGTCATCATTATACTGGCGTCCCAAACAGTAAATACGTTTAACCGTTTGCTGTCGAGAAAATAAACGAAGAAAAAAACATTTCAGTTAAGCGTCAACTTTTGGTAAATTTGTTTATGATTGCGAAAAAACCTTTCCTTTTCGGTTATGGGTTGGTCTGGTCGTAGCCAGGAGGGCTAGCTTGCTGATAGTGTTTTTCATTTAATGACACAATATTTTAAAAATACATGGTCAGCGCTTTTTTAGTCTGAAAACAGGACATTGCAACTGATTTAAAAGATATCAACAATCCAAAAATTAAATATGAATGAAATGAAATTCGAATCTAGTTCCCCTTTCTGTTGTTTTTATTTCTTTATGGTTGCTTGTGGTTTAGATTTTTGTAGATATTTGTTAGCATGACCATATATGACCATGACCATTTATTTTATAAATATTGTCTCATTGAATGAAAAGAGATAAGATAGCTAGCCCTCGTGATTATGTCCAGACCAAATAATTTATTCGGGATAAACACGACAAAATTGTACCCACCACCCGATGAATGCGATTAATGCTTCAAATAATCGTGCTTATCGCGTTGTTTCAGCGTTAGCAACGAACACAATTTGAAAGGGGCACAGAGGCGTCCCGAGTAAAACAATAAATCATCAAGGTGAAGAGTGTCTTTTGCGATACGCACGATAAAATGATATTCATTGCTCGATAAGTGCGATCTCGTCTGTTCGAAAAACTTGTTTTTGACCAGATGTATTCTTTTCTTAACAATAACAAGCTTCTTTACTCAAAGCAGTCAGGCTTTAGATTGTTGCACTCGGTTGTAACTTGCTTATTAAAGTGCACGAATGAGTGGTACGAGGGGGGGGGGGTAACTCCTATGGGGAGTTTGGTATACATGTGCCTGCCCGGGTTATGGGTTAGTTTGCGATATTTTGCCCGGTTTATGGGTCATGTTCTGTGAAGTTTCCCCCGGGTTATGGGTTTGTTTGTGATATTGTGCCCTGGTTATGGGTCTACTTAACGAAGATTTGCAGAAACTCAACTCAAGTAAATCGAAGTTGGTGTTTTTCTTGTAACCAGTATTTTGAAGGAATCATGATTAATAGAGCTCTCACCAAAAGGAGTTTTGCTCTACTAATGGTACAAAGCGTATTCTAAACAGGATTCTTGTGAAAAATTTTTGCCCTGGTTATGGGGTATGTTTTCAAGATAACGCCCTGGTTATGGGATATGGGGTTATGTTTTCAAAATCTTGCCCTGGTTATGGGTCCACCCTCCGGATTCTCAAAGGCACATGTATCCTTCGTAGACTGTACAATGACTTCAGTTCAAGTTTCAACGAACTTCTGGCCAGATCAGGCCAAAAAACAGTCCATTTACAAAATCTTCAAAAATTACTCCTGGAGGTTTTCAAGTCCCTCCATCAAATGAACCCTGCATTTATGTGGGAATTTTTTGAGAGGAAGCAATCAAATTACAACCTTCGCAATAAGGATCTCCTACAGATACCAAGATTCCAAACGATAACTTATGGGGCAAATTCTATTACATACAGAGGCAGCTACCTTTGGAATAGCATACCTGATGTGGTAAAGAGCTGTGATAGTGTCCTCTCTTTCAAACGACAAATCAGAGAATGGAATGGAAAGACATGTACCTGCAGAGTTTGTAAATAGATATGTAAAGAGTTGGATTGTATTGTAATTTAGTTATTTTTGTATATTATGTAGATAGTTGGTATTAATTAGTGCACATCTCTTGATGTGCACTATAGACGTATATTACCAACTTTAAACAAATTGATTATTATTATTATTATTA
>REGM01000073.1:213261-265172 GCA_004194415.1 Aurelia aurita | reverse complement strand
AATACGATTCAGACAATGTATAAAAGTCTTGTTGAGCCATATTTTCGATCCTGTTGTTCCGTGTGGGGAGTCTGTAGTATCACCGCTTTAAATAAACTACAGAAACTACAAAACCGTGCCGTGAGGATAGCTACCAACAGCCCTTACGATGCGTCTTCACAACCACTTCTAAAGGAACTAGGATGGCTAACAATCAGAGAACTTATTGAAACGGAAACTGCCAGGATGGTGTACAGGTCAATTAACAAGGAAGCTCCTAATTACCTTACAACTTTGTTCGAAAGGTTGTCAGATAATAGTGTTAGAGAGCTTCGTAATACTAATACAGACCTCAAGCTGCCCCTCCTAAAAACTTCCAGTGTTTAGTTTGATCTTTATGCCAACGTGTAAATTTTGATGAGTGGATATATTTAATTAATTAGCTATTTTACAGGGCAGTTTGGAAACCAGTATTGTAACTGTATACTTAACCCTGTGTAAAGAATATAAAATGAAATGAAATGATTATTTCCTAAATCGTGCTTAATCGTGTTTATCGCTATCGCGATTTCCTAGCCCTAGCAACGGACGCAATTTGAAAGGCGCGCAGACGCGTCCGGCGAAAACAATAAATCATCGAAAGTGAGGGTGCGACTTGCTACGTCAAAGGATTTACAATGACCAGGAGTTCTTAGCAAGGAATTTGTGGTATCACATTATACAACTTGTAAATTACTTTCGCTTCTTATATTGGTCTTGGGTGAAAGCTGACAACCTATTTCACTTTTTGAAGCAAAAGAATGACATATAACATAGCCTGAAGATTGAATAAAAGCCAAGAGAAGACAAACACATTATTGAAGAGAGGTGGGCCTAAACAGGTTGGTGCGCTGGCTGTGGATCACACGTGAAAGACTGTAGATATAGAATGTTCAAAATGATTCTTAGATTTGTACTTGGTAAGTATATGGGTTATTGTTAAACACTAAAACTCCGGTAATCCAGTGCAGCTATGTTTCATAAAAACTGATATCCCGGAGACGATTGATTCGGGCTTTTCGAAACCTTTGCTTTCGACCTGCTTCGAAACGGAAAATCTTTACAAAACAAAGTGTTACGAAAAGCCCGATTTTTCCAAATACGCTACTCACTCAGCCTGCTGTTCTTTCAACCTTAGTCAGGTTGTGCTATTGTATAACAAGAGGTAGTGACCCATCCCTGCACGCATAGCAATGTAATGTTAGGACTCCCCAACTCCATTATTTTCTTCAATGCACACACTACAGGTAAAGTTACAGAGAAATGCAGTAGAAATGCAAGATGGCACTATAACACAAGGGTGTTCTTGACCTGACATGCAGCAGGCCCGTCGGAACGAAATTCATATTGGGGGGGCGAAAAGAGATGCGAGCGGAGCGAGCAAAAATGGGGGTCCGGGGGCTTGCCCCCGGGGAAATTTTTAGCGACCACGCCCTTTAGATCGTTGGAAAACGCCACTATTATGAAGAATTATCCATCTAAAGGAGCAAAGGATCGCGATTAACGGAAGGCTTTCCCGGGAAATTTTGAAAATAGGACCTCAAAATCACTTAGAAATATAATATTTTATGCGCTATAAGTAATCTGGAAGCCCTTCTAACAAGAATATATTGGCTCTAGGGCATTAACAATATCAGAAACACATAAGAAACTTTTGGTAGCAAAATGGCCCTAAGATTTAAGAAAATGCCTCCCAACCCTGGACCTTTGTCTCTTATTTACAAAATGAGTGTATGTGACTGCTTGTTTAAGGGTCCTATCTCATATTGTGGTATAAATATAATAATTTCCTCTAGTAAAAATACGCTTAAACCTTCATTTCCATAAGCTTGACTTTTTAACAGCCTTTTTCACTAAAAAGAAACAAACTTTAGCAAATTATTGGGGGGGCTTCAGCCCCCCCCAGCCCCCCCGCTTCCGACGGGCCTGTGCAGCATTGCAATCGTGTGGCCCTGTTAGGGAGGCTACCAGTATTTCATATATATTTCATTCTAAAATTTTGCCATTATTTCATTTTTCAAAATTACCATTTTCAAATATTTCATAAATATCAACTGATTCATTTTCATTAAAAATTGACAATTTTGATTTCATATTCAAAAATCATTAATATTTCAAAACAAAGAAAGTTAAATATTTGCATTTGACATTTACATTTAACATGAAGCAGTATGAAACAGACAATTTCAGTCATAAACAGTGCCAGAGCAAAGCCTGGTTTTCATAACTTGAGATTCATAGACAATCATCACAGACATAACAATCATCACAGACATAGATTCAGTTTTCATATTGGGCTATGCTATCCATTTTTAATCCGCACAGGGGGCATGGAAGGCAAATTCCAGGGGTGTGCTCCCACATAATTTCCAGGGTAACTCTGCTAAAACTAGCAGATGATCTTTATTATGCACCCAAACCTATGTTTAGGGTTTGGTTAGGGTTAGTTTTTGGGGTTATGTTTTTTGGTATATTAATGGGGATAGGTTTTGGTGCATACTAAGCTCATTAACCTCTAAAACCACCCTGGAAATCCAGGGTGTTGTAAGGCACCCCCTGGAATCCTGGGATTTCCTGTTAACATACACCGGATTGGATTCCAGGATCCCTAGATTCCATGAATGGGAATTAAAATTTCCTTCGTCAACTGAGTCAGTTGCAGTCTTTCCTTGTTAGACCAGTGGCTACTGGTCTGGAAATTGTGGTCCAAGTTCCCACCACACACATCAGGATCATTACAAGGGGCTTTGCTAAAGACCGCAACTTCACCTTAACCAGCGTTAATGATCCAGATTTTTTCTAAACAACTCGCATCAAGGTGAAATTGTGGTCCAGAAGGAAAATTATGATCATGGCAAGTTAGTCGGCCAATGAAGCACCTGCATTATTCTTGGTTATGTTTGCACAGCCATAGCTTATGACCTTCTGTAGTTTGTTCTTTTGATCTACTGTTCATCCTTGTAATCATTTTGGATTCTGGATTGCGCTGAAGTAATAAATGTATTAGTTTTGTAGTTCTAAAAGTCCCCAGGACCAGCAAAACCAAATTTGAAAATTCTCCTTTTGTACACTATAATTTCGAGCACATATATACTCTATATTTGCAACAATAACAATACAGTATATATTGTGTTATTTTACGTTAAAATGCAACAGTATAATGGTGAATCATAAAAGCAAACTGAGGAAATTTGATTCAAAGAATAAAGTAACCGATACAAAGAATCGCATTGTTTGATAGCTTAAACTACTAGCCTAGACTGACTACATGAGTCTCAGTTTTAGCATTGAATTGAATTTTAGCTATGGCTTCAAACTGAGACTCATGACAATACAGCTTCAAAATAGAGACTACAGACTGTTTTGGCCTAATGCGCCGCATTTAGATCAAATCAAATCTTGACTTTCTTAATAAGGTTAGCCCACATGCCTATTCTTAGCGTTTGATTGGCTGATTAGATCAAAGTTTGACTTTTCGAAGCGAAGTGATGTTCGAAGCGACGTTTGAAGAGACGTTCGACTTTTCTTTTGACGTTCGAGGGATAGAAGACGTTCGATATTTCTTCAGATTTTAGTCCCTGTTCAGAATCCGTTTCGTTGTGAGTCCTTGTATGAGAGAAAATAAAACATCAGATTAAAAGCATTGAACGAATACAAGGAATTACATCGTCAGTGTACTACTAGCCTACACATTGCAATAATGTTTTAAAATTCTTTTTTTATCAACATTGCATAGGATAAGGAATTTATTGGAACCAAGCAGATATAAAGCCTGGATCAATTTCAATAGAGTGCGGAACTTGACACAGGGAACATATTATCCTGGGAATATGTAACATATGTGATAACTCAGTATATATTAAAGGGAATGTAAGCAAACCTTTGATAAAAATAGCTGTGCAAAGACAATGGACCCCATATTTGCCGCACCATATTTGGGTAATTCATCTACGTCAACAGGAAATACTGATATCTGATTGGTTAGAATTTAAGTCATCACATCCTGATCAGAATTCGTGAGCAGTATGAAAGACTGGAAAAATCGTTTCTCAAGAATTCTTAGGAAAACAGTGTTAATGTTTTTTTTTTTATATTCCATAAAATTTTACAAAACAAATTACCTCTACTATAAACTACAAGCTACTTTACAAACACTATGACAACGATGCCCTGGGGAGCAAAAGACTATGACTACCCTGGGGCCATTACATAGAAAGTTAAGAAATACACGTAACTACTATTACTAAAAAGAAGATGATAATATACAAACGGAAAACAAAGCTACAAGTTAAGGTAGCTTTCAACCAAACAAATGCGCATGAAGGTTTGGAGTGTTAATGTGCTAAAGGCCTGTACCGTAGATATTTTCAAATAGGTGCTTTTCATTGCAAAATGTTATCACTGTTTTCAGATTTTTCTGTATGTGCATATGCTTGCAATGTCTTGTGTGTTATCCAATTCAGACATTTAGGGCCTGACTACACAAGCAGGGCTGGCACTGCTAACAGGACTGCTCCTTAGCAGAGATGAAATGTTGCATGCGATAACATACTGTATAGTAATTCACCCCAGGGCTGTGAAGTAATTTTGGCGTGAAAAATCAAATCATAGCCGATATGGTGGCTTGGTGCATGCGCAGTTAAAAACTTTAGGAAGCCACACCTGTTTCCACCCCTACCAAGTGATCACATAAGAAAAACATTTTTATTTCATCCCTTCAAACAGGGCCAGCCCTGTTATGTAGAAGTTGGATCCCAGGGCTGGCCCACATACCATAGAATTGTGTTTAGATTTAATACATGTCTCCTATTGACAAAGGGATCTCGCCTAAAATCGTCCAGGTCGGATAACAGGACCAGCCCTGCTCATGTAATTTGCTCTCCAACGGTTTCTTTGCTACTGATGAATAGCACAGCCTGATACTTTTAGTAAGTATCTTACAAGAAAATTTTATATTTAAAAGATATGAATTATCCTACAGTATACGTTGACTGATTATACATTGCCATACGCTACTTGCTTATTTTGTTATTTATGTTATCAGTGGTTGCATGCAATGTCCGGTAAAAATCAGAATACGAGTCTTTGACCTTTTATGTTTTCCATATCCAAAGTTAAGCTTAGCAGGCATTAGTAATTCATGAGCATTCAAACAGGAGGGTGAATGGGATTGTGAATAATTCATGATTTTAATGATTTGATCAAGGCTGCATAAACTGTACCAACACCTAACATCTTAACATCAATCAAATCTTCTAAAAATTTCAAGATGGTATTTTTGCAGAGATTGTTTTTTACTCAGGATATTTCACTTTCATCCTTAGCGTTTGGAATATGTATCTTACTTGGTGGAACAATGACAGAATGTGCAGCACAAGATCCTGTTCTCAAATTGGTAGGATCAAATGTAGGTGTGGTTGGTAAAAGCCTTACATTAACATGGAATCTAACTATTTTCAGTGATAAGCAAACACCAAGTTATGCTTTAATTTTGGTTGCACGCAAGGGTGCACCAAGTTTCTTCACTTTGTTGCGCACATCATTTTTAAATGGTGATGTTGCAAGAAAGGAGAAGTTAGTACACACGAAGCCAGAAACAATAATGTTCAACAATATCACCGATATGAAGAATGAAGGCAAAACAAAATTTCAGTTGATTATAACATCAGTACCAAGCAATATTACATCATTCAATTTCAAATGCCAAGTGTATTATGCCGATGTATGGAAGAGCCCAACTGTGAATGTAATGTCAGTGGAACTTGCAAGTAAGTTAAACTCCATTTCTTTTTTTAATATCTCCTCGTTCTTTCACACCCTGTCTGTGCAATAGATGATTACCGAAAACATTGTGTCAAGGGGCATTTGATCAAGATGCATTGTGTTTAATAATCAAATTTATATAGAATCATTGTTGATGCCATTGTAGAACACAATGCATCTTTGTCAAATGCCCCTTGATGTGATCTTTTCCATAATCGTCTATTGTTGTTTAACGGGTACATGCTTTAGAAACTATTGTTATCGTTTTATAAGAGGTATCACAACCGAAAGAGTTCATTTGAAAGTTAGTTGTTAAGGTCCTGATTTTAAAATGGAAGTAAGTTTTTTAAAGACCTAACCTTCTCGTAAATCCTTGTTGGAATTTAAGGCAACCTAAGTTTTATCTTGTTTTAATTTTGTACCAATCACAAAATCAAGGATGGAGCTGGCAAGAAGTTGATATCATTCTAGTTTTTCTGAACTTAAGTAAGTTATCACTTGCCACCAAAATAGAATGCATAAAAATCTTTATGCAAACAGAGAAGTTAACTTAACTCTAAAAGTTTCATATCATCTTGAATCTCAATCTAATATGAGCCATCACTTTGCAAAATGTATCATAAAAGAGCTCATTCTAGGCAGTTGTGTCGCAAAGGGGAGGAATGAGATGTTAATTGCCCCTTTCCAAAAAATGTTTAAAAAAATAGTATCCCTTGCATTTTCACCCTGACCACACCCCCTGATTCAATGGAAAATGTAGATGTATCATCCTAATTAACAAAGTTAAGTTGAACTTTGGGCCAGCAGTGCACTCATGATTAGATACTAGCTGAGTTGCACAGAAACAGGCTCCTTCCCAGCATTAGGTTCCCACAAAAAATAATTATGTTAAATTTGCAGTAAGAAGGAAAATGTTGGTTAAAATGGAAAGAAACTATGTCAGAAATGTCTAGGTAGAAGCCTCTGTTTTTATGAGCCAATTTTTCACTTTTTTAAAATGCCACTTTCAATTTATCACCTTCCCTTGTTTGTCGCTAATTAAGTGGGTGGGGGAGGGGGGGGGTAATGCACTCAACCATTGTTTCATCAGTGCCCTGTCTTGAGAGACTAGCTCAATATGATTAAATCTGTCAACCTAAATTAGGACCTAATTTTGAAGTGTACTTTATAGCAGTTTGCATGCACATATAAAGGTCATTATAACATGCACATGGAGCGTGTCATGACAAAATAAACTTATCACAATAAAAGCAGTTGCTCAAACATATTGTTAACCCCAGCCAAACAATCTAAAGAAGTCATTTCTACAGTTAGAACAAAGTATTTTTCTGAAGTTTGTTTCATGGGATCATTTGTTTACATTTGTATGTGTTATGACAACAACTTGTGTCAACAATTGTGTGCATACAGACATAGCTAATTCTTTTTTCCAAGACACGCCTACCTCCTAGCTAAGTCCTTTTTAAGAACTGAAAAAGGCTATCATGAATTGTGACATTGGATGATCCTCATTGTCTTAAATATTGCCTAGCTTAGCAATCTCTTGATTGATGGAGCCTTTGGATTTTGAAAACGTCTTTTGTATGGGCAGAGTTATTTTGTGAACAATAGCTGGCTGGTTGAATAATCAGATAGTGTGATATTATCTTTTTACCAATTATCCAATGTATCATTAGCCCCAGCTATATAAGTCTGTCGCACATTAGATGTCAGGCAGAAACATCCACAAGTAAAAACAAAGAGTTTTGCATGAGTAATGTCGCCTTTCTACAGATCACACGTGACATCTAATATGAGACCTTAGTCAAAGATTTCATTTGAGAAGCAAGTATTTTTTGGAAGATCATGTTTTGTTAGATCATTCTGGTTACGGTTGCATCTGTCTTGATGCCCCCCTGTGAACAGACATAGCTATTCCTGTGTTGTGTAATTTAGCGTTAATTTTCTAAGATGGTTTGCTACCTGCTGGCTAATTCCTATTTCAGATTTGGAAAATTCTACCATGAGTTGTAAAACTCCTTGATCATCATTGTCTCATTGTCTAGCTTATCAATCAATTGACTGATGGAGCTTTGTGATATTGAAAACTTTTGTTGTAGTGACAATTTATTTTCCAAGACGGTTTTCTACCTGCAATCTAATTCCTTTCAAGGTGTGGAAACCTCTAGCATGATTTGTAAAACTCCTTGATCCTCACTGTCTCATTGTCCAGCTTATCAATCGATTGACTGATGGAGCTTGCTTTGGGATATTTAGAATGTTTATTCTAGTTTTTTGCCTGCCAGCTAAATCGCTTTTTAAGGTGTGGAAAATTCTACCTTGAAATTTCTCGATTTTTGTTGTGGTATAGCTTATCATTCGGTTCATTGATTCGCAGAGCTTCGGGATATTAAAGCATTTGTTGTAGTGACAATTTATTTGCCAAGATGAAGGCGGTTTTCTACCTGCCAGCTAATCCCTTTTTAAGGTGCAGAATTTCTAAGTTGATCTGAAAAATTACTTGATCCTAACTGTCTTATTGTCTAGCTTAGAAAACTTTTGATTGATCGTGTCCTGAGATTTAAAAACCTCTTTTGTATGGGAGTGAATCAGTTAACAGTAGCTGGCTGGTCGAATAGTCATACGTCGAGGAGCTATTATCTTTTTGTGTTAGCTTACAGCAGGTGGTATTATCATTGGATCAATGAAATCCATGTGGCTGTCTTACGTAGTTTAGATTTTACATCATAATCTTTGCAAATGGTATACAATTCAGAATGATACCAGTTGGCGTAAAAACATCATTTGTTTCATGAGTAACACTGACATTAAACTTTAGTATGACAGGGCGGTCGTGTGATTGCAGAAGCAGCAAAGAAAAATACGATAGCAAAAACTTCCTTGTAGTCTAGATTTCTACGTCATAATCTTTGCAAATGGTATACAATTCAGAATTATACCAGTTGGCATAAAAACATCACTGGTTTCACGAGTAACACTGAAAGCAAACTTTAGTACGACAGGGCGGTCATATGATTGCAGAAGCAGCAGAGGAAAAAAATACGATAGCAAAAACTTCCTTGTAGTCTAGATTTCTACTTCATAATCTTTCAAATGGTATACAATTCAGAATGATACCAGTTGGCGTAAAAACATCATTTGTTTCATGAGTAACACTGACATTAAACTTTAGTATGACAGGGCGGTCGTGTGATTGCAGAAGCAGCAGAGGAAAATACGATAGCAAAAACTTCCTTGTAGTCTAGATTTCTACGTCATAATCTTTGCAAATGGTATACAATTCAGAATTATACCAGTTGGCATAAAAACATCACTAGTTTCACGAGTAACACTGAAAGCAAACTTTAGTACGACAGGGCGGTCATATGATTGCAGAAGCAGCAGAGGAAAAAAATACGATAGCAAAAACTCCCTTGTAGTCTAGATTACTACGTCATAATCTTTCAAATGGTAGACAGTTCAGAATTATACCAGTTGGCGTAAAAACATCACTGGTTTCACGAGTAACACTGACATTAAACTTTAGTACGACAGGGCGGACATGTGATTGCAGAAGCAGCAGAGAAAAATACGATAGCAAAAACTTCCTTGTAGTCTAGATTTCTACTCATAGTCTTTCAAATGGTAGGCAGTTCAGAATTGTACCAGTTGGCGTAAAAACATCATTTGTTTCATGAGTAACACTGAAATTCAACGAAAAAATTTCAATAGAAAAAGGAATGACAGAGTAGACTTGTTACTTAATTCAAATCGCAATCTTGACAAATTATATACAGTTCGGAATTGCACGTATTTGTTTAAAGTAAGCATGAAGTTTGAATTTACACTTAAAGTTTTTCAATTTTTCAACCTTGAGTACCGAAAGTTTCTTGATAATTTCTTAGAAGGGCTGTCATATAAACTCAGTAGAATCTTAAGCCTACTTTAATACTAAACAATTTTAATTTCATTTCATGTTTAATATCTATGCACTGTATAACATTCAGTATTATTAATAACTGGTCTACAAGGTGCCCCGTAAAGCAGAAAGATGTATAAACTAAGCGGAGGAGCATCTGGATAAACGGTTCTGCTTATGACAAGACAGCTTTTTGTAAAAGCAGATTCCATATACCCGGGCTGCAAGGACAAATAATATTTCACCAGCTTGTTTTTGTTTACTTGGTCTTTTAACCAGTTGCTGCCCGAATTTCTTTTTTGACTCATCCAAACATTTTCGTTTGGTGGTGTCATTCAACAGGGCAGATGCTGTCATGATGATATACATAGTGATAATACTGAATTTCTTCACAGTTGGTTCTTATACAAATATTTTTCTCTCAAGATAAGAGTAACTAATTTAAACCAATTAATTTAAATGCAGGAAGCTAAAACTCGGATCATATATTTCAGTTTCATTTCACCCCATTCCACATTTTGATCATTTTCTCGAAAGGGGTTATATTTTGGTTGTGCTTTATCGTATCAAGTATGGAGCTCCACAGAATGCTTCCCCTAAAAATGTAGATTTCAACCCATGTTTCATCTTGTCAGTTTAATGTCTCGACGATTGAGGATATTTCACGTTCACTGCACGTAGCACTAGCTACTTTTTAAAGCATTTGATAGCTGAGAATAGTCATAGAATGGAACACCTGTAACGGAGAAATTTATCCCATTATAGATCGGTCATGCCTCACCAAAGCTACAGTTGGTTTTACTCGAAAACTGTTTCTGAAAATGATTGAAAAAAAAGACAAGAAGTGTCTGTCAGTGATTTTACACTCGAATGATACACATTTGCCATTTTTTGCCTTTCAAGGACAGGATCGCTCCTTGTTATTTTTTAAGCATTTAGACATAGGAAACAGGCAATTTTCGAGGAAAATTTGATCGAAATTTCTCAGAAACCCAAAAGCGTCTTTTTGACTCACCTAATGTTCTTTATAGTTGTTAGGCCTAATTTACATGTCGCAGTTCTGCTGCGGCTAATTAACTTAATTCTCCAAAAACAAAGTGTTGATTAAATGCTACGATGGTGCAACTTTTGAATCAACGGTGCGTTAAATAATTGAGTTTAACAGTAGTTTGCCAGCTCTGCTGCGTAATTCACGAGAACTGCAACTGGCTTTAAACAGTCGCATTATTGTCGAGTCGTTCCCCTTCCGCTAGGACGTGCAGTTTCGGCTACGTAATTAAATTAGCGAACAGTATTTGCAACGTTTAAATCAACGTCGAATTAGCGAATGCAGTTTAATTCGACGTGGCAAATTGTGACGTTTAAACTTGGCCTTAGACATCCTGAACACTTTTTGAATAAGCTTTGTGTCGTACTGTGTTATTCGTGTGTAACAATCAACAACAACAACAACAACAACATCAACAACATGTGTTGTAATTATACAACTCGCTTCATTTTCAAGAAGACATCTTTAAAGAACGCCGGTCAACCAGCATCCTTTGCGGTCACGCTTTGCAGAGAATGTTGTCATATTAAAATGGCCGCCGCAGTCGAAAGGCAACAAGCGAAGCGCGCAGGATNATCGCTGGCGATTTTCAAAAACAGGCTAAAAACGTTTTTGAAAGTAATAGAGATATTCAAAAATGAATATCACACATCGAACATAGAGTTTGGTCAATTTTCCTTTCTTAGAATTGAGATTTTCTTTTTTACGCTTATTCTATTGCTTATAATTTAATCATAGCAACATAAATTGTTATTAGTTTAGGTTTTTAGCAGGGCACATTGTAAATCAGTTTATTCTTTTATAACTGAATGTATTACCCTGGGTAAATAATTAAAAATGAATGAAATGAAATGGTCGAAATAGATTATGTTAAAAACGAAAACTCCAATAAAGTTAAATAAGGTCTGTTGATTATTGCTAATTTGTTTGTATATTGTTTATATATGACAAGCTCAAGGCTGATCCTTACCTGAACAAATCTAAAGAGTTCTGTCATTCTCGTGAATATGGTTAGGTGTTGTTATAGGATTCATACCCAAATTGTTGGTATAAAGAAGTTATTAATGACCTAAAGATGATTGATATTAAAGTAAATGAACGGAGATATAGCGATCTAGTCTAAACAT
Organism: Aurelia aurita; assembly: GCA_004194415.1. Lineage (NCBI taxonomy): Eukaryota > Metazoa > Cnidaria > Scyphozoa > Semaeostomeae > Ulmaridae > Aurelia > Aurelia aurita. The sequence continues at coordinate 253,318 of REGM01000073.1, read as the reverse complement.
ATCACAAAAGAACGGCACGCGCCACTTATGTTCCTATTGTTTTCATCGATCGAAAACATCAAATACAATAGGTTCTATTTACATGGACCCAGTCCCCCTAGCTAAGTTGCCTTTTAACCCCGTTGATTTACTTTAATATCACAGAATGTGAGATTAAAAACCAAACCAAAGAACAATGGAAACTAATTGTTGGAGAAAAACTGATCAAAATCATAAAAGATAATATCAAAAACAATAAGAAGACTAAACTCAGACTCATCAAGAGCAGTAAGTTTGAAATGAAAGAGTACATAAAGTGTGTAGAAGCTTCATCCCTACTGAAATTAAACCTAAACATGGTTGGCCTAAAAGCAAATTACAAAGAAAAGTACATTGATTCTCTTTACAGGAGATATGGGTCCTATGAGGAATATACTGAGCACTTGTAGGAATGTCCAAATTTTTATCAAAAACCCAAGATGAAAAATACTTGCTTTGTTACAAATAGGTCAAAAGTTCTAAAACATATCAACAAAACTCTACAAAAATTTCTGATATCCAGGGAAGAAATAGATTAAATAAATAATGGTCGGCTGAATCCTAGCACTGATCTAGCTTGTGTTGCCCATTTGTAGGGTAACTGCTCCGAAACGGAGATTTGGCTTCCATATCATTATTATACCCCCAAAACAGATTTCCTAAAGATGTTACATCTTTAGAAAATCTGTTTTGGTGGTATAATAATTGTTCAGTGTGTTCTATTATGGTTTAGATTTTCAATTAAGTCCTCAAGATGGTAAGAATAACAAGTAAGTTTTTCGTATCATCAATACCATCTTTCGTAGGGCACTGTGTGTTTATTTCCCCCCTAAAATTGTGCTTCAGTTTTAATGAAAGCTTAAAGGTAATGTGTCCATACAGGTAGGCCTCCTAGAGGAAGGCATGTGATCAACTAAAATTTCTTTTCAATCACGCATAAAAGGTTGCTTTGCGACTGCTATTGAAATCTAGCAAACAAACATTCCACAAAACAGGGGACGGATTAAGAGGGCTTTGTTCTTCCTGCCTGTGACGTTTATTCATTTTGTGATCACAAAAGGTTGCTTGCAGCGATTTTCTCTATTCATGTGATCAGCTTGAATATCAACCAATCATTTNCAGGGGACGGATTAAGAAGGCTTTGTTCTTCCTGCCTGTGACGTTTCTTCATTTTGTGATCACAAAAGGTTGCTTGCAGCGATTTTCTCTATTCATGTGATCAGCTTGAATATCAACCAATCATTTGCCGATAATTTGATGGATGTTGACAGGTTGGGGATACGCTGGCCTTATATATGGACACATTACCTTTAATTTGCTAAGTTGAGTCTGTATTTTGGAACCTTTTATCGCTACGATCAGTAGTTTATTACCGACACCTTTAAAAAAATATTTTATTTCTGGATCTTCATGCACCATACACGTAAATTTTACATTTTAGCTTCAATATACTATCTCCCTAGACTTATTACATGTCGTAGTTTCGCTACTTGATGAACTGATATACGCTCCAACTACGACTCATGATCTAACTGTCAGTTGAGACGACCACCTCATGGCCTAAGCTATTTCATCGAAAATGCCGATGCAAAAACGCTTAAAAATTCAAGGTTCTGGCACTTGGACATGGGCATGCCAGTTAGTAGTACTTAGAAGAATGTTTCATTGATGCAAAAAGTTTAAATACCTGAAATTTTCTTCAACAATCTCCCCGTTTAGAGGCAAATTAGGTCAGGTAAATCTGCTCGAAGCTGCGAGAGTCAACGTCAGTCGGCAATGTTGTCATGACAACTTGATCAACCAATGAGAGAGCGTTATTTTAGTGCTATTCGCCCATATTTGGCCCTTGACTTTCTCTGGACTGCAAATGCTGCCCTCTGATTGGTGAGACAATGCGCGACAAAAATTTGTCGCGCCTGGCCGCCTCAACTGACAGTTAGATCATAAGACTACTATCTCCCCACAGGTCGACCAATAGTCCAATTTAAAGTAAGGAAGAGAGTTGGAAATAGTACAATAGGAGGAAGCCTTGACGTGGTATGTGCTGCAAGAGGAAATCCCATGCCTCGTGTAACGCTAAAGAAAGAACATCGATCACAATTGACTGAAATTAAAAGTGCATTTCAAAATGTTACCTATTCAGTTCAAAACTTGAAACCATCCGATGCTGGGAAATATATCTGCATTGCTCACAACGTAGTAGATACTGTTACTGAAGAAGTTCTTGTCACTGGTAAGTGTAAGTTGTTTGTTTATTTTTGCTTGTGTTGCCCATTTGTAGGGTAACTGCTCCGAAACGGAGATTTGGCTTCCATATCATTATTATACCCCTAAAACAGATTTCCTAAAGATGTTCAGTGTGTTCTATTATGGTATAGATTTTCAATTAAATCCTCAAGATGGTCAGAATAACAAATAAGTTTTTCGTATCATCAATACCATCTTTCGTAGGGCACTGTGTGTTTATTTCCCCCTAAAATTGTGCTTCAGTTTTAATGAAAGCTTAATTTGCTAAGTTGAGTCTGTATTTTGGAACCTTTTATCGCTACGATCAGTAGTTTATTACCGACACCTTTAAAAAAATATTTTATTTCTGGATCTCCATGCACCATACACGTAAATTTTACATTTTAGCTTCAATATACTATCTCTCCACAGGTCGACCAATAGTCCAATTTAAAGTAAGGAAGAGAGTTGGAAATAGTACAATAGGAGGAAGCATTGACATGGTATGTGCTGCAAGGGGATATCCCATGCCTCGTGTAACGCTAAAGAAAGAACATAGATCACAATTGACTGAAATTAAAAGTGCATTTCAAAATGTTACCTATTCAGTTGAAAACTTGAAACCATCCGATGCTGGGAAATATATCTGCATTGCTCACAACGTAGCAGATACTGTTACTGAAGAAGTTCTTGTCACTGTTAAGTGTAAGTTCTTTGTTTATTTTTGTGTGTGGTGTTTTTGTATCGCTTATTTTCCTTTCGTCTGCACGTTTATAGCACTTTTCTTTCATATGTAAATGTCTTTTTATGAACTGATGGACCTAAGAGAACTTACTTGGAAGCATTTTACATTGAGCAATAGCCGATGCAACAATAGAAAATATATGCAATTATAATCGATTATTTACCTAGAAATATAATGTCCGAGCTGTTACAAACGTGTCTACCTAAATCTTGATGGCTGACAGACAGAAATGGCTGAAGAATGGAAATAGATTTCTTTGAGCGGCTTGTATTTTGGACAGGTGGAAAAGCCAAATAGAAAAGAGGCTCTGATAGGGGGAGTCATTGCTCCTTTTCTCCTCCTTAAAAGCTGCATGTTGCCTTCAAGAATGGAGTGGATTTTCAGCTTTGTCATCTTCCTCAAATATTTGTGTAATCCCTCCTCCCTATAGTTCCTGTATTTTTCATAGTCGTGCTCCCTTGCTCCGAGTCTTTTCTATGCCCTGCTCCCTTACTCCCAAAAGCCTCTCTTATAGCCCCAGAATAGAACTAGCAGAGACAAGGAAGGCCCAGGTGGTCAATGGAACGTTTGAAGGCTGGTAGGTGATATGTTCGAGGAAGGCAAAACATTAGAGCTGTAGAAGTCGTAGGAATGAAGGAACAAGAGTGGGAAACAATAGCAAAATGTTGTAAGGGATCAACAGTAAGTCTGGTGATCAAAAGGAGATCTACTGCAGTGTAACGATTTCTCCCTCGAGGCTCCGGTATTGTGCTTCTGAGGTAACTAGAGCAACTTATGTGATAGCAAGGATACGGCGGAGAAAAGATGAGCGTATGAGCGAGTGATTCTAGTGTTTTGGTTAGGCTTTTGTCATTGATGAGACAAATTTCATTCCACTGGATTTTGTCCATTATGGATCAGTTATTTTTTAGATTACCAGCCCATATGTGGGACAATACGCCAGGGTAGGACGCATGTGAAATTCATATAATGTGATCAACTGGATTAAGATACGGCATGGCAAATGCTCTTAGTTGATTCCACTGGATCTTTGTTAAGCGCTTCAAAATACCAATTGTAAACAAAAAAAATTTACATCAGGATATTTTGTTTCTCCACTGTGAATATGCTCAGACACATTCTTATTTCTAATCTTTCTATCAAAGAAACATGTATAACAATAGCTAGGAAACTCTGTTTTTTCAAGAAATACTGATTTCGAAGTCAGGTTTCCCTTACCCAATTTGGATGTGAAAAATATGGCGATTGTTTAGCCCTAACTGAAAATGAAAAAAAGATTACTTATTTTTGTAGCTAGATGTTCGTGATTTGTTGGGGCTACTCTAGTATTGATACAGACGGCATGACGTCACAGCAGCGTTGAAAGCACCATCTTCTTTTTTGGGGTAAATCTTGAGAAAATTTCTATAGGTCTCTATAGAAAATTTGCACAAAGTTGATTAAAATCACTCTTACATTCTCGTGCGCGACAGTGAGTGGGAAAAGGATAGGTAGGAATTGTCAGTCAACCTAAGCCTAATAATTGCAAGAATAAGCAAGCCATAAATTTAGTCCAATAAAGCTGTGGGAAACTTGCCTTTGCGACGATAATTTTGTAAGTTGCTCGTCGCTTCTTTGAAGTCATCCTTTCTTTTCGACGTTTCGCCTATCTATTCGCTAAAGTTTTGGAATCATTTGAACAGTTTCCAAGCTTCTAGAATTGATTTATTTCGATAAACAAACGAGACACTCTCAAAACCCCAGTGCGACGCTACACTTTGTAATAGCTTCATTTACCCCAAGTCTGATTTTTGAGCGCGAATTGATAAAGTCACGTGAAATGTCATCTGTATGAATTACGTTACTCACGGAACACGGTTTTGGCATTTGAATTCGTAACTTTTAGAAGCAAATAGTTTAGTTAACAACTATATACTGTTGTCAGATATATCTATATGCACGTTGGTATAGTTGGTTATATATACATTTTTAAATTCAGCATAGTCATCTTAATAGCTGAATTTGTTTTTTTCACCCTTTTTTCAAAGAGGCTCTAGAGTTAATCATTGCGTAACCTAGGGTGGGAGGGTGTCGTGTCGTGACGATGAGACTGGGGATGTAACATTACACCAAATGTATTGAATGAACCTGTGTGCAAAGACTATCCGGTGTTAATGCTACAGCAAGATTTAGACCCGAACAATTTTTGCTCACAAATTCGAATTCTGAGCTGTTCGGAAAGGCGTTTAAAAAATGTCAATTTGCTATTTCAGATTGTCGTTTCCACTATAGTTTTAAACAGTTTTGCTTTCTTTCTGTCACAAACTAGATCCAAAATGATTTAGAATAGGTTCCTCTGTATACGGAGAGAATATGTCTGTTTCAAGAAAACTTCCTGTTCCTGTAGCATGAAACCATTATGATTGCACCATTGTCTGTCAGTGTATTATGAAAAACATTGTATTTGTCAAAGGTATGGGTAGAGCGCAATATATTGCATGTACAATAAAATGGCCAAATTAATGGGGATAGATTACTAAACTGCCTATTACGTCCTTGATTCCGTGCATCCCGCTTCCCCCGTGTCAATGCTGCTTGAATCATACACCTTTCTACCCTGCTAACATTGAACCGGGAGAGAGGGCTAGGGGACCCTAAACTTACCTTTTCTATTTGTTTTATATGCTACAAAAGCAATGAAATGGCCTCTGTTGAAGTTATTGTTGGCAATGATCGTAGCACTGGAGCGACTTGCTAAACACTTGTCATATTTGTCACTTATTTAGTTTCATATTATTTCAAATTGCAGATCCTCCAAGTGTCACCTTCAACATAATAAAAGGTACAAAGAGCCAACATGTTGTTATGGGAAAAGATGTCAAGCTTGTATGCAGTGCCAATGGTTTCCCCTTGCCGCGAGTTTTTCTCAGAAAAGAAGTCAGTTCTAAAGTTGATGAAATTGAAAATTCATTAAAGAGCATTACTTATTCAATCTCAAACATTCAACCTTCGGATGCCGGTAAATTTGTATGCATGGCAGAAAATATTGTAGGGAAAGCAACGAAAGAAGAAACTATTACTGTCAGTTGTAAGTTTAATTTTTGTGTTTATCACCAGTCTCGTTCAAACTCTACATGAATCAGAAATGTTTATGATTTAGCTAAATTGGTGATTGTATATTCCTGCACTGCAGTTTCGTTTGTAACGCTGTATTTTTGGGTTGGCATGTTAATTAACAACCTCGAGAAATTAATTCATTGATGTTAAAGATTGTATCTTGACTTTTCAGCCTGTTTCTCCAAGCAGGTCACGTTGTTGTTCTCCAATAAGGGCAAGATTTTCGATTGATAGGACTGGTTGAGTTACCATTTGACACGAAAGATCAATGTCATTATTTCCCCGATGCTATCTTTATTGCAATCTTCCAATCAAAGTTGACTGAGGTAGCCCTGCAATGAAGGAAATACAAAATAATTATATTGTCTAGCTATTGAATAAAACCTTTGTTATAAATACAATTGAATACTTTTGTTGCGATAGTTTGTCAAGCTTTTTATGAATCACTTTGGTAAGTTTTTGTGTCCATGGTCCCATGTAACTAAGTCATTAGCCTGAATGGTCGCCCTCTTTAACATGAAATAGCAGGCTATGTTTTCTTTAATTAATTTTTTCTGGAAAGAGGAGGATGAAAAATTCAATCATTATTTCATCTAACAGATATAAATACAACACAAACGACACCAAACGAGCTGATTGCAAAGATTGCTGATCAGTTGGTTCTAGCTTGTGACATAACTGGTTTCCCATTACCTGCAATTTCATGGCACAAAGATGGTGCAAAGCTGCCGGATACTGCAAGCAAGCTGACCGTGAAGTTCAATGATGATACTCATTTTGGCAAATACTCTTGCAAAGGTGTCAATGAAGCTGGTGAACAGAAAGTATCGTTCTCAGTTGTGAACACATGTAAGTAAATTCGTTTGTGCTCTATAATGGTGTTATAACGTACTTCAAGGGACCATCTGGTGGTTCAGTACGTGTTATCCAAAGTACGTTATAACCAGGGTAAATGGCAATCTCAAGAGCAATGTATATCCGAAAGTACGTTAATGAGCGAGTACGTTATGACAAAATTATACCGTATCTGATAACGGTATTTTTTTAATGCCCTAATTCTCTGAAAAGAGACCATCTGTTTGATGTCATTAAAACTGACTGAAATGGGGTGCTGTTTTCTGAAACTGGGCGAAATCAGTCTGTAGCATGACTCATGAGGTGTTTCTTGATTTCTTTTTACAATGCATCTATTTGATGTTGGGCCTGCCATTGAAAGGTGAAGTTTGAAATGAAAATTTGTGATTGGCTCCGAGTCAAATGCAGTACTTAACGATAACATTCTTTTTGACTTTTTATATTCATCAGTCACATTCAGTCCATCAGTTGCTTTTATGATTTTTTGTTTACTATCTTTCCACATTGCCAATTTTGAAGCAGTTTTGATACTGGATTTTTATGAGAAATCGAAGAACCAAATGGAAATCTGTATGCAACTTTATTTAAACGGTACAGTGCAATATGGCTACATTTTGTCTTAAGACATTTTTTCTTTTTACGGTACAGTACAATGTGGCTATTATTTAAACGACTCAGTACAGTACAATAGTATGCGTTTTTGCATTCTTGCTTCCTTGCTTGTTTTTGTTTACTTTCCAGCTTTCTTGCTTCATTCCTTCCTTCCTTGTGTACTTGCTTGCTTTCGTGTATTCCATTTTCATGTGCTTGCTTGTGCGCTCTCGCTTGACTTGACGTAGTGACAACTGACTCTTATATTTCCGTTAACTATTTCATTGTATACTTCACCAGATATCAAGAGAAACACAAAGCAGTTCCACAAGATAACATCAAAAATTGGAGAGAAGAAGATTTTGGATTGTGCAATATCAGGCCACCATAAAATCATTCATACTTGGTTCAAAGGAAGGACAAAAATTGCTGACAGCAAAACAATTACTGTTAATCTAGACAACGAAGAGAAATTTGGGAATTACACCTGCATGGGTAGAAATAATGCGGGACAAGAAGTCATCTTATTTTCGTTAACACAACAACGTAAGGAATTTTTTTTATTCACTTTCTTCTTTCGTTGTTATTGAACAACTATTTCAGTGTTCCCACATATCAGTTTATTTGTACTACAATGGATCGCAAACATTTACGGATCCAAAAGGCCGTTAATGGCGTGGCTCGTTCCTTTTATATTTGCTTGATCATTTAACTCGGTTTTTGTTGATACATATCTATCATGATAATTGTACCAGAAAAATTCAGCTCACAGTTGGATCACGTCAGTTTAATTCATATTTCAGTAACATTGTAAAATCTTCTTGTTTGGAATACATACCGGGTGAATCAGAAAAACGTGGGGCGTTTAGCAAGCCATATTTTGGAAGAAATAAGTCAAATCGGGAGTGTTGAAGTTTTTTATTGCAGAAGAAAGATTGAATTAGTTATAGAAATTTAGTTTGTTAAAATCCGTCATTTCTTTCCTTATTTATTTGCGATTTTGTGATATAGCCATTTTGGTGATAAGTATCGCTAGTAAAAGAAGTTTCAGCTTGCTAACAATGACAATTTAAATGACTAGTCCGCAAGGGATACAACTTAAGTGACATTAGTTTTTCCTTTTGTGCTCTAATACAATGCACGCGTTGTTTCAATTTTTTGTTAGAGAAACAGTACGTTTGTCATGGTTTAAAAGGTCACGCGTGCATGAATATGAATCTAATTGAAGGTCTATTTTAACAATCTTGCGAAACACCATTTTACAAAAATCGCTCGTAATTATGGAACGGAAAGACCGATTTCGACCAAACAAATTTTCATATCTAAGTTAGCTTTTCTTCTATGCAATGGACTTTGGAGAAACGAAGTTGCAAATTAAACTGCATCAATAAAAATTGGCAAACACCCCACGTTTTTTCTGACTTACCCGGTGCAAACACCCCACGTATTTCAATAGTTTAATTGATCCTGTAATATGGAGACACCCCATTTCGACTCTGCTGTAAAACCGACATCTGTTTGAACCTAATGTTTTTTATTTTTAGCCATCAAGTCACCAAGAACAAAAGGTGGATCTTCATCGACAAGGACGATATTCATGATACCAATAATTGGTTTATCGTTGCTCGTAACGTGCGTAACTCAGTTTATTACTTAACAGGATAGAGCGGCAGAGAATAGTCTTATAGTCTTCAAAAAAATTGTGAAAATTGCTATTACATCTTTCTTTGAACTGAATGGCAGGAATGGAAGTTCAGGTGTCATTCTACCGTTAAAGGTAATGTGTCCATACAAGTAGGCCTCCCAAAAGAAGGCATGTGATCAACTTAAATTTCTTTTCAAAAACGCATAAAAGCTTGCTTTGCGACTGCTATTGAAATCTAGCAAACAGACATTCCACAAAACAACAGACTGATTAAGAAGGCATTGTTCCCACTGCCTGTGACGTTTCTTCATTTTGTGATCACAAAAGGTTGCTTACAGCAATTTTCTCTATTCATGTGATCAGTTTGCATATCAACCAATCATTTGCCGACAATTTGATGGATGTTGACAGGTTGGGTATACGCTGGCCTTATATATGGACACATTACCTTTAACTTTTTTGATATCCTGATTATTTTCAAATTGCAGCGTTTTTCTTCTGATGAAAAAACCTCAAGCAACGTTTTGAGAAATATTTAAAGCATTGTAACTTCTAAACGAATGGAGGAAAACGGCAGAATTTTTACGATTTCCATTGTTCATGAAGGTGTACAATATAATGGTAAGCAGAACTTCATTGTTCTTTTGGTGTATGATTTAGAAATTTGATGACGTCATAACCTTACGAGTTGAATTATAAAACGAGCTGAAAGGGCTGTTAAATAGATGAGATATCAAACAATGTTCCCAGGGGGATAAGAATAAAGTACCTAAAATTCCTTTCAAGCCATTCAATCCAACGGAAGCTGTAATAGCCATTTACACTATCATATTCAAAGATTTTAAGCCTCTTCTGAAGAGTAGTTGTTAATCGACATGCATATGCTATATAATTGGATATTGTTATCCAAATGAATAGATGCGTGTCGGTCGTGTGTAGCAGAAAGCTATGGCATTTTTACATAATTTACAAGCTGTCTTACAGTTCTCATTCGATTGTGTTCAATTGTTTTTACGTTTGTGAGGCAATATGCCACTGTAGCTTATACCGTAGATCCGTGATCTTATCGTCTGCAAAGGTGGCCTTACGCGCCAACATTTTGACTTACCAATTACAGAGCAGCATTTGAAAGTTAGCGTTTAATGAAGTTAGTGGAAGGTTTGCTGTATAGAAGAAATTGTGACTCAGATATGAACAGTTACTTGAGTAAAATCTGTCGTAACATCCCATAGGTATCGACAACTTTACTTACTTTGATCAGTTGTTGTTCTTGTTTATAAAAATCTTAAGCCCCGGTCAAACGGTACCAACATTCCACTGAACAATGTCCACTGAACATTGTCCAACATTTATGTTCAATTAAATTTGCAAGAAATAGTAAGATGAATAATAGCTGACGGACAAATGCATTGGTCCCCCCCCCCCCCCCAAAGAAATGTTTGCATTCATAGGTTTATAAACAAAACGTGCTACTTTGTCCGTTCTTTTATACACCAAAATAAAATCAGTCACGTGCCATGTCTTCGGAGGGGTACAGATTTACCACTATATCAACATCCAAATGTTTCGGACTCAAAAGTTTCGGACAAGATTTTCGGACAAAAAATTTGAGACACTTTTTGACAAATCGGAAAAAATTTCCTTTTTGCAGCATATAGAACAAATCTTTCGCTTTGAATTGATTATATTTGCATAGAATTAACATAATTTTAACCAACGATCGGCGCTAAATGCTTCAAATAGAAATATCGTGAGCAAAAGATTTAACCACACAAAATGTTCGGACGCTTTTAAAGGTAGTTCGGATAAAAATTCAGATTTAATTTTGATCCGAAACTTTTACTGTCCGAAATTTTTTTGGTATTAATGTAATTGAGCTTCTGAAGCTGTATTTACACTTAAAGCGTCGTTCTTGACGCATTCCGGATAATAGTGAAGTGTAGTGACGCATTACCAGTGCGACAAAGTTGGATTGGTTAAACTTAATTTCACCGCATCGCACCACAAAATCGCTTTAAGTGTGAATTCAGCTTGAGAGCGAGATAGCAAAGCCCTGGGGGCAAATCACTCCAAAAATCTCTTACTCTTTCGTAAAAATCCCAATGATCTCGAAAATCTTGGAACTCCCAAAGAAAATTCTAGAAATCTTCAAGAATATAAAAAAATCCCCGAAAACCCCCCCCCCCCCCAACAAATGATCCTAATTCGAGATTGCAAAGTTTTGCAAATTCTCGAAAATCTTTGACAATCTCAAAAAATCTTAGAAACCTCGAAAAATCTTTGAAAATCTCAGAAAAATCTCAATAATCTTTGACAAATCTGAGAGATTTTTAATATCCCAAAATCTCATACGCAAGTTTTGGAGTGATTTGGGGCAAAACCGCTTACATCTGTACTAGTAAACTTAAGACTGAATGGACCAAGTTGATCGTATTGTAATCTTTCTTAGAGAAATATATGGTTTTCGTGTCTAGGTGTGATTATGAAAACGTGATGTATTATTTTGCTGTAGTGTATTGATATTTTAAATCATATATAAATGATTCAGGTTGTATTATACGATATTTATTGTATCCTAAGTGACAGACAGTGAACAGGATGTCGAGAGCACATTACCAAGAAAATGTTATATTGTAGTTCGTTTTAAAGAACTTATATAGCAACCATCATGCTTTGCGAGTTTTTTGCGAGGAAGAAACGCCATTTTCATATTACACGAAAACCAACTGCAAACGAGGTCCAAATCAGTCGTGCTCTGCATTGCTCAAAACTTTCAATTCGTTGCTTTTCTTGTTGCATTCGTCATTAGGTGCGGGGATCCATAGAAATTGACTTGCTGGTCAGCCTCGCGAGAAAACGTGGGCATAGTTGCTTCGAAGGTCTTATCCGCCATTCGGTAAATATCGTAAAGCACGATGGCTGACATAAGTTCTTTATGTGGTTGTTGCAAAATTGATTTTATTAGTATCACACATGAGAAGTGTCGGCGATTTTTCTTTGGTTTGATTAGTAGCTTGGTAATAAGCACGCGAAGTATTTGTTCGTCTCTTTGTTTTTTGCCTTACGTTGTTTTAAACTTGGATATTATGAAAGGTTTTTATCTTTCTTATTGCCCTAGCATGAAGGCAGTAAACTTAGTAATAATTTGATTGGGAAAGAGCACGAGAAACTGGTGTCAACAAGGTAGATTATCAATTGATCGCTCGAAATTGAGCTGAGGTGAGAAAGGACACAAAATTTGTTATGACATTGGCAATAACTCGAATATTTAATTGCTACGATTGTTTGAGATAAAAAGAAGTTTGAGAAATAATTGAAAAAGGTCATTAGGTATTAGCCTCACTGCATAAGGCCCTTAACTTACGCTCATCTAATTGAATGGAATTGCTGTTGTTGNCCTTCAGATTAATTACCTTGATGTATTATGCCCACCGAAAGGTAACAAGCCTATGAGATTTTTACAATTTTTTTTAGCCATACGAGTTGGAAAAGTCACTAGGATTCAATTAGAAAAGCAAATGGGCGCCCCCTTTTGGAAATCCTAATAGAAAATGAGTAAATCTAAGTTTTGATAGAAACCCCAATAAAATCGGTCAGGAAATGGCTGAGTTAACATTTCTTTTTCTGAATCAATCCTAAAGCTTCAACTTTGTCCCGCAGAAAAATCCACCATAAAATACTCTCTGGTATATGCAGAAAGCAGCCTCATGTGCAATAGATCATGTTTCGCCACAGGGAAACCAGGAAATAATTGTTGCAAAAAATAAAATTTGTAAAAAAAATTTGCTTTCTTTGTCCCATGTGCGCTTCGTTATTTGTGTACCTTAGTCCCCTGTGCTCCACGAAAGAGCCTATCTATACGCAGTCTTTCGCGGAGCACAGGGGACTAAGGTACAAAATGATTAAGCGCACAGGGGACAAAGAAAGACAAATTTTGTTTTACAAAATTTATTTTTAGCAACAACTATTTCCTGGTTTCCCTGTGATTTTGTTACTGCATTCTTATCAGTAAAACCATATGTTATATCTTCGATAAAACTTCCTTTAAGGAACTTTAAGTCTTCCAGTTGCGGTTCTTTCTTGCAAATCATGGCCGAAATTCGAATCGAGAATTACCAACATGAATGCACGTGTTAACTTTTCAAATAGTATTTGAAGCAGCGATGCTCCATGGATTAACTAAGACTTTCTATTCTGCGTAGGCAAGCAGCGTGAGCGATGCCATGAGTCTATAAAACATGTGATAATTTAAAATGTCTGCTTTGGCACTTCCATGTACATTTACTCGACGATTTGCCGTCTTTTATGTTGGATCTTTCAGCGAATTAGTTGTGTGTTCTCAATTGCGTATAGATACGCAATTAGCTACAAAATGACGCCTGTTTGTAAAACAATAGGACCCCATTGTTTTCAGGATTAGATGTTGGAATGGTGATAAATGCAACTGTAGGCTCTGCAAAGCATATACCCCGAAAGTTTGGTTTCTAACAGGATAGATTTTGAACTAGTACTTGTCCTGTAATATATATTCAGTTGCCACTTTAATAGTTTTATTCTCAAATTGTAAATTATGTAAATTGTAAATAGTAGGCTTTAATTAGCTGTAATCTAGCTATTCCTTTTTTAGCCTACTTTAAATAAATTTATGATATGATATGATGATAGCAGCCAATCAGCTTCCTGACAGTCCTCCTTTAAGCCTGGTTCACATTGGAGGCGCTGGGGTCGTTAGACGAACGACTCAAAAGTCCCCGAAGACTGAATGTGAACGGTGAAAGTAAACTCGTCAACGACCCTGACGACCCCAATGACTGAGTTTATGCCGTTCACATTCAGTCTTTAGGGTCTATCGAGTCGTTTGTTGCCAACGACTTTAACGACTCCGGCGACTGCAACGGCTCAATGTGAACCAGGCTTTAACCCCGTTCACTGCTCTCCAATCACTTCAACTATCGGAGAGTTGTCTCCAATCTGCTCACAGGTACCCTAGCCACAGTGTGCCTGAAACCAAAAAATCAAGCCTATATTCCTGACGACATCGTTGATGACCGTATTTTCATTTCTGAATAAATGATTCCACCAAAAGTGTAATGCAAAGGCTGCCACGATATATATTCTGGTGTTTGAGATGAGCCAGGAACAGGGTAAAGTCCGTTAAGATTTGCCAGAAAGCATTGATTATACCACCAACCACCTGAGAATTCTATGGCACAGTTTCTGCTTAATTTCGCATCATAGTCTCGGTCTCAAGTGGTAAACATCATTGCGTCAATGCTAAAAACGTGAGACTGTCCAGGGAAGTCAGCTGTGGTCAGTCCATCTCCTGCAGTACTCTTCGCATCGTAGTCATTTACCCGTATAATATACATAAGATATGCAGGTAAAACCTTAAAATGATTGTACTCAGCAAAATATGTTTTATTTGGCTCGTGCTCATGTTTAATCACGACTCTAAGTATTGACGAGTCTCTGGCATTAGTAAGCCTCGTCATTTTTGAAAGTCCAAGCCATAAATTACTATCAAGTTTTCCGAATCCATTTGCATAGTCGTTCCAGTTTCGGTCAAAGCTAGTGCTGTTATCAACCCTCCTTTGAATTACGGTCCAACTTTCCTTGCTTGAACGCAAATCACAAAACACAGGGAAACTATAACTTGGGTTATTCTCAGGGCTGATTAAGAATACACCATCTTTCGTGTGTCCAGCTTTTCTGACCGTCTCACAGTCTGTCCATGCTATACAACAAGAGAAGATAAGTGTGACTTTACCTTATTTGGCAAGTATAATCGATAATATCATCAACTCAATAGACGATTGCGCTAAAGATGGCGGACATGAATTTTTCACCATGATGCTTTGCCTCGGGTTGAATTTTGATTGATTTGGTTGGTTAATTTCTTCAATGCAGCAAGGGATCTTGGTAAAAAATTCCTCGACGCCATCTTTAGCACAATCGTCAATTGTGATTGGACAAGCTTTTTTTTTATTGACAGTTTTAGTGCGTTTATGAGAGACTATGAGGTGGGCTGGCCCGGATACCACTATACGCAATTTCACTAAAAAAAAAATTTGAGCTAAAAAATTTCGAGCGAATTGATTCCGGAACATGAGCACACCAGACGAAAGATTTCTCTCGCGGAAAAACATTTTAGTTCGCGCAGAATTTTTTTCACATGAAATTTTTAAAATGAAAATGAACGATCATATGAAGAATTCCAGCCCGGGCTGTAAAATGAAAAGAAGATTTAACATCTGAGCAAGAGACTTTAAATTAATTACCGATTCAAGATGCTAATTGATACCTTTAAAAGAACGCCAATCAACCAGCAATTCTTTGCACGCTTCGCTTGTTGCCTTTCGAGTGCGTCAGCCATTTTCATTTGACAACATTCTCTGCAAAGCGTGACCGCAAAGGATGCTGGTTGGCCGGCGTAAGTCATGATCACAAACACATTATTACCCTTGAAAGCAATTTAACGGCAAAACTAGGCAAAAAGAAATTTTAGCGAAAGGTGTAATAGTAGACTTTTAGTGATTTTCAAACTTGTCTACTTTTTTGAGACACCTGGTAGAAGACGAATTTAAGCTAAAACAAGATGTTGACTCACTTTGGACGCAGTACGGTGCTGCTGTGTTGACTGCGCAGCTGTTGCAGTCATAGAGGGAGCATTCACATGTATCATGACAGTGGTCATGGCTTTTGCATGGATTATGTTTGTTACAAAATCCACCAACCTTGAAAATAAAAAGCTTATTAGACACTGACAGACAAAGAGACAATAGTTGTTACACTACACGTTTTTTATAAGAAACTTGGATCTGGCCATATTACTAAAAGTTTCTTAATGCAACATGAACATTTCCGCATTTTAGTACTAAAAGTTTCTTAATTTGCTTCTTATTTTTCAAATGCCTGAATTACGATGTAGTTTCTAATGCTGCTGCAGATATGTTTCTTGTCATAGAAAACATCAGATGGGAAGGAAAAGTGTTCTAGAGTTAACGACTTATTTGCTATAATATCCTGAATTTATCTTTTAAAGTTTCTTACTACTTGTCAGAAATAGTACTAGAGTTTCTTAAAAGTTTGGTCGTCTTAGTACAAGTTTCTTAGAAACAAATTTCATATAAAAGAAGAAAACGTTTATATGGCTAGGTACAATGCAACATAACATAAGATATAATGTGATAATTATATCTAACGCATAAGGTCTATTACATATGACTATCATGATGCCTACAAAATCTAATGTCTAGTACTCAGTGAAAAACGCGATGAATTTTGAAATATTTCAACATCACAAATGACAAATTTGAAGTCAAAGTTAATGCAAGAGCCTTTTAGTTCGCTATGCAGCTACAACAACAACCACCCACATTCAGTTCAATAAAGTTTGGAGTGAAAGCAACGAATCAGGCCAAAAGTCTAGATTCCCACTGATTCAAGAGCCATAGGTCTCACCTTTGGGCTTCGATAATCAGTAGTCATGTATTTCCAGCCTTTTCTTTGATGAAGCTCGACATTATCTGTTGCATTTTCAGTTGTTTTCCTATTCAGCTCACAAATGTTGTCAGTTTCTTGATAATTGATAGATTTGCAATACTGATTAAGAAGGCATTCTTCCTGACATTCATCTAGCAGTATTTGCACAAAAGTGCTTAGAACTTCACCAGGCAATGCTACTTCAAGTTTCATTTCGGTGAACCTCGCTTCAGTTTTGCATGAAAGTCGTAGGATGAAACCATTACATCTTGAAAGTATGTACAAAACTGAAACTCTACAAGAGATAGTCATGTTGATGAATGCCAAACAAAAAAATGGCAATTTTGCATTCCATTTTGTCGAGGAGGGGGGGGGGGGCTTTTCACTGACACTCCTCAATGGAACTTTTGGCTATACTACGGAAGAGTCTGAATACAGCGATATTTTTATACATTTTGCAGAAATCTGACGAATTTTGAACAACAGTGATAGAAGCTCTAACGCCACTTAATCGAATCTTTGGAATAAAAAGGTCTAGAGATATCGCTCATTTCAGAGTCTTTCGTAGAATAGCTAAAACGAAACGTGGAATTAGCCAGTGAACAGGCATTACAGCTGGAAGCTGCGAAGGAAGAAATGGGAAACAAAAGTTTTCTCTGTTTTCAAATGTAGGAAAAGTCAACATCTAAGTTGAAGCCTATCCTATGCAACTGTTTAAAAACTGAGACAATATATTGTACAGACCTCCACAGCAGTGGCACAAACGGGGCACAAACTTTTGGGAACACCCTGTAGGCAATGAAAATAGGGATGATAAAGTTGATTACAACTGAACGCAACTGTTTGTGCTTTTGGGGCATGTTTCGAGTGGTATCGCCCTATATCGAGCAGTCGCCCTGTCGGATCATTTGCTTCTTTAAAACTGATTCTTTGCTGTTTGCAAGAGCTGTAGTATTTATCGTTGCTACAACTCTAAAAAGGCAATTTTCACGCTGTCAAGTTAGTTTTGATATCGTAGCAAACGAAATGAATCAGTTGGAAACAAAACAATTAACGCAATGGGCGATGATTGGAATCATAGGGCAATATCACTCTATTTACAAAAGGTCTTACTTACATGTTTTTGAGCAGCTTTGTCTTGTCAAGCTGTATATTCATCTTTGAATAGTGGCCAACAATCTCTCTAGCTGTCACAGATCATTGACGTGAAGCGCCTTTTTGCCAACCTCTAAAAGTGATAACAAAAGTGACAATTTGTCTGGTTTTACTTCGTTCTTTTCTTTTTCTCCACAACAGCACCCAAATCCCTTACCACTCAAACAAACTTATGCAATAAATTAATGTTGTATTTTCCATATCCCAGTCTTAAAACGCTATTTGACCTCCTGTCATTTGAAATAAGAAGGTGTTTTTTAGAATTAGTTTCACAGTTAAAGATTAATTGACGTGAGAAAGGGACTAGGTCATAAAAATAGAACTGGTTATTGCCAAGAATACAGCGAGGATGTCACAGTAGCTGAGAGCATTAATGCATGTTTAACAAGTTTCATATTGGGCCTAGTGCACACCACTCTGTTTTCATTTTGATCCGTTTTTACTGCTGAAGATGATGCTTATTTGGGTCAGTGTTCACATTACTCTGTTTTCATATGAAAATGATTGAGAACGCTGTAGTGTTTACACTGTTCTGTTTTATTTCACTGTCCACCCCAGAGCATAGGCGTAAAAGCATTAAACAAGGTTGCACTAATGGCCAATGCATCTTCCGTTTGATTAATGGCTTGAGAGGAACTTCAGGTACTTAAATGTAGAAAAGTGTTGCTGTTGCTGTTGATGTTGCTGTTGCTGTTGCTGTTGCTGTTGCTGTTGCTGTTTTTGTTGTTGTTATTGTTGTTGTTGTTGTTGTTGTTGTTGTTGTTGTTGTTGCGATAACTGGGACTATGTAATGAGTCTAGTAATTTGCTATAATTTGATTTTGTCAATTTTTGATACCTTGATTGTTTTTAAAACCACAGCGTTTTTTTTTCTATTAAAAGAGTTCATGACAAGTTTTTAAATAAATTTAAATCATTGTCAATCCTAAATTGATAGAGGAAAGACGGTACAATCTTCAAAAAAATCATAGTTTATGAAGGTCTATATGTGATGGACATAAGCGTACGGGAAGATAAAATCTGGGGGGGCTGCTCGATAAAAAGTCCATTGTTTACCGAATTTTTTGCCTGACTTAGGGTGGATTTTTTCCCGAAAAAGGCTGATTTTGGTACATTTTTCCAACGTTGGGGGGGCTGCCGCCCTCCCAGCCCCCCTGGCTCCTGGTAATGGAAAGCAGAAATCTGTAGCTTTTCTGGTTTACGATTTAGCACTTTGATGATGTCACAACCTCAAAACTGGTTGAAACACAGAAGACTCTGTAATTCTGAAAATAACCAAGATATCAAAAATTGTGCAAATAGAATTATATCAAAGTACCTGGAGTTCCTTTCAAGCCATTAAATCAAACGGAAGATGCATTGCCCATTTGTGCAATTTTTTTAAAGATTTGACATCTATGCGCTACCGCAGATAGTTCTTGCTGCACGATCAAAGCGGGCGAAAGGTAGGCGAAGCTCCTCTTTTCCCTTCCAGATTTCTTCACAGCGCGGCAACAGTGCAGCATTTTATTTCTAAACGAGTGAGTCTTTGCAGCGGAGAGTGGTTTTGTTTAGGAAGGCAGTATCAGGAAAGGTCCACCTGAATCTATAGAGAGTAGATAGGCATAAAAAAATAATATTGGGAAGGGCTGCTCAAGTATTTTGAGATGAAACAATTTTATGAATTCGCTTTAACTTGAGAATGATACGATCGATTTTGCACCCTAAAAATGGCACAACCCTACAATACCCTATACTTAAGATACGATACCCCCGGAGAGAAGGAGCAGTGTTGTTCAGTTTTACTTTTGTCCTAAAAAAGTCATGCAATCAGAACCGTTACAAAAAGCTGCGTGCAATCTTCGCCAGTTCTTCTGAACTTTGCTTTCCCCCGAGCTTTTCTGGCCACCATATGTTAGCGTTAACTCCTGCTATTCAAGTAGCATGGATCGAGCAACAGTTGGCCACGAGCTATTTCTGATTGAATTTCACGAAGATATACACTAGTTTTTTATAAGAAACCACTGATAAGAAACTGTAGTTGCATCTTCCAGAAAATTAAGAACTCTACTTGAAGCGATCAGAGGTCAATTCAAAATTGAGAAACTTTTCAATTTTTGGCCATGAGTTGCAAAGTGCTTTGGAACAAAAAGTGTATTACCAACCCCACAAATACTAAAAAGTATCACTTTTGTTTATGATTTGGTTCTTTGTTGTATTTCCCTGGGTTCAAAATGCTATATTTATTAACAATCCTTAGTGAACCACGATAAATTTGAAAATCAATTTTGTTAAAATTAACTCTACTAGAAACTTTTATTATAAGCATTGGACCCAAATTAAGAAACTGTACTGCAAAGTTCAGAGCTAAGCTTCTTATAAAAATGAGTGTATTTTGTGGATTTATTTTATTTCTATTAAAGGTATAGGTACCGGTCCAGACAAGATACTGCAAAGGAATAATCCAATATAATCATTGCTAGCTTGCTTCGACAAGTCTATGCTTTTACATTCGAACAGCTTCACGAGGGGTGAATTATCTCAATAAAAGTTACACATATGTATTTTGGGTCAATCATGTTGCTTTTGCGACGCTCTGTGACCCTATGAAGCCATTAAAGATTCCGAGGGGCATTTCACTCTTTCAAAATGGTGTACGAGATTTTTCAGGAGAAAATGATTTTTAAGGATTTTTGATGGATTTTTGATGGATTTTCCTTGAAAACGAAAGGATTTTGTAAAAGGTGTACGAGGTTTCTATTTTGAGTGGAATCAGGNGTTTGCATCAAAGTGATCCAGCCTTGGTAGCAGCTCAGAAACCATAACTTTACTTGAAGGAAATATTTTGCACATTTCTGTGATTGTATTGCAGAAAGATTGGATGAAATCTGTAGAAGATGAACGCTCTAGATCATTTGTTCCAAAATGACAGATAATTGTTGACGGTTTTGTATTTGACTGACCCTTGTATGAATCCAAAACCTTTCTTACATCAGATATTGTTGGACAAGGCACTTTCGTTGCTGCTAGGTTTGGGCAAAGTCTCTTCATTTGAATATGTTTTCCATTAGAGTCAATTAGTAGCATTATATCTACCTTGGAATTATTTGTCTCATTCTTCTGTAAAGCTGAATTTTTGGGTGTAACAAGTGTGAACCCCTCTTGATTTTGGCTCTGACCAGTCACCTGTAGCTGATCTGAACTGTTTGGCACACTTTGTTTGGGGGTATCCGCAAGTCTTAGTGCTGTGGATTTAGTTTCTTCTTTGGATAATGATGGTAGAGGTAGCTCTGCCTTCCTAGGAGTATTTTCAGCTTCAGAAATATCATTGTTCTTCATATTCAAAGGTGAGAACTGGTTTCTTGTTGTAATTATAATTGGATCATGAACTTGATTTCCCTCAAGAGAAAGGCTTGTGTCAGCAGGTAATACACTCTGTGCACATCTTATTGAGGCAATTTCTTCTTCTATGACTTTAACTTTGTCAGGCATCTTGTTTAGAACTCTCAGAGACTCTTTCAATTTAAGATTTGCTTGGTCTAAGCAATTTATGGTTTCAACCATTTCTTCTTTTTCAACTTGCAATGCAAACACTTTGTCCTTGAGAGAGGAGATCTCTACCTTGTAATTGTTATCCATTTGTTGGATTTTGTCTTTTAGATAGCTCAATTCATCTGTAATCACTAGCTTCTTCTCTATGTTTTCTAAATCTGCTTTAAACTCATGCTTGAGGGTCACCAGACTTGATTCAAGATTTGAGACAGTTGCCCTCATATGCACGAACTGACGTTGTCTTCTAGGACTTAACTCAGTCTTTTCAGGCTCCACTACTTTCTTAGGTGTTCCAAGCTGTTTGTCTTCAAAAGGAATTTCTGTCAAAGATGCTGTATCTTGGTCAAGCTCCTTTTCCTGCCTACTGCCAGCATTTATTTGACTTCTTGATTTTGTTTCATTTCCTGGAGGATTCACCCCTACTGTTGCAGGGACATTGCTGGCAGAGGAATAGAGATCAATAAAAACTTCTAATGCATTATAATTCCCCTGAATCATAATTTTCTTTGATCTGTAGTATAATTTCATGCAAAATTTCAACGGGGTTTTGTACTGTGTTTCAAAAGAGATTGATTCCCCACCATTGAGGCTGGAATAGTCAGCAGAAAAATTGTTTTTCTCCAAGAGACCAACAATGCTCGCTTTAAAGCCATCAATTGAATCTTTGTTATCAAGTATCATCATTGCATCAGTTGGGATAAAACCACTACTTTCAGTTTGCAACATTTTATTATCATCATTTGAANAAAATATCAATATCTCAGAGGCACACCCCCGTACATTTTGGGGTCGAGTGCCCCTCCCCCCGGGTACTGGCCAAATTCTTAGTTTCTTGTATAAGAAAATACATGTAGTGTAAGAGGTTTTTAAGGAGAAAAGGATTTTTAAGGATTTTTAATGGATTTTTCTTGAAAACGAAGGATTTTGCCAAAAGTGTACGAGATTTTTTTTATGAGTAAAATGACCCTCCAAAAATTCCGTATTCTTATAAAGATCTTGCATGTGCCTTTTGCAGCTTACCAAGATCCCAAAAAATTTTTGCACGTATTCCCAAGTCGCTTCGAAAACCTTGTCGAAAGTTAAAGAATCACAAAATAAGGTGTTGAGAAAATATGCCCCTCTCCACTTCTCAATTGTGGTATGTTTGAGCTGCACTCCGATGCCTTGAACTAGAATAAAAACAATGTGAGAAGGAGGAGGCTTAGGATGAATTCACACTTGAGGCGATTTTTTGGCTCGACGCGGCACATGCGGCAAAGTTGATTTAATCCAACTGTGTCAAATTGCCGCTCTCCATTGTTGTTTGGAGTGCTTCAAGAACGACGCTTCAAGTGTGAATTCACCTTATGGTAGGCCCTTCATTTATTGTTAGCGGCAACTTCTTCCTCAAAACTTTCGAGGTTCAAAGATTGCAGTTCGAGTTTCTGTTTACTTATTGGCGCGGCGGTGAAGTGAAGTTGAAAGTTTCAAGCAAAACTTGGAGGAGCGGCAGCTTCAACTTCAAGAAAAACACACCATCTCTTCCGATCTCTTCATAACAAACTTAGGCCAGGAGAGTTTCTTAATTTCTAAGTCCCTACATGTAGAGTTGATTTTGATTTTGTCAAGGATGCCTTCTAGGTACCTCGAATCGAAAAGCAGAATTCACACCAAGAACTGAATCTATTTCAATTTCAGAAATCAACAACTTAAGTTTTAAACATTTTGAACAGCTGTGGAGAATCGTTAATTATCGTCAAAATAGGAGAATCAAGCCGGAAAAATAACAAACAGTTTCTTAGATATTTCAGAAATCGGCCTGCAGCTTCTTATAAGCATTTTCTTGTTTAAAAAGGCAGGGTATTTCAATATGGATCTCATATTGATTTTTGTCGAATGTATTTTACTTGAAAACCGTTGAAATTACGGACTTCCTGCCAGTTTCTGAAGTTAAACTTCCTAGCAGAAGAGGTCGGAGGAGGCCTTGCAGTCCTAGCGAAGCGAACAATCTTCAGTCAGAACTGGATGATTGACTGAGGGGTAACTGAACGTGGATTGTCAATCAAGTCACTGTACAATCAATCAGACTTGTCTTTATTCTCCATTTATTAGAAATTGGCATCGCTATTGATAGCAACCTTTTGTTTGGTGCCCCTTGAGGTTAGATAATGCTTTGTTCCCCGCAACGCTATGAAATTCATTTGCAAGCAAACTCTTCAAGGCCATGACCTGGCCATGACTGAGATTTGCACCCGAACTGCATCAACATTGAAGCATGCGCCGCCACTCAAACCCCTCTTCAGCCAATCAGCAACATTTAAGCTCTCAGATACTTAGAAATTGGCATCATTATTGATTTGTGGTTTTTGTTGGCATCCTTCTGGGAATTAGCGTCCTTTGTTCTCGTCCTGTTTTCTCGTACAAACCTAAACCAAAAAGAAAGTTTCATTTGGAAGAAGAGTGCTCGCTGGCAGGTTGTGCAAAATCCATGCTCGTGAGAAGTTGTGAAAACCGTTTGCCGCGTTTTTTTTATTTGTTGGAAGAAGTTGGAAGAAACACAAGAAATGAAGGAAAAATAAACTAAATAATATTAGAAGATACTCAGGAAAGTAAGCATGGACACGAGAATAATTCCAGAGTAGATTTACGAAGTTTCTGCAACTGAACTCGAAGGATTTGGAGAACAGAGATTCATTTTTGAAGTCGAGAGTCGCTGAGAAAGTTGCTGCGAATTGAGAAATTATTCACTTTTGAAGGCTTTCAAGATTACCACAAAGAATTGCGTCATTGCTTAATGCCTTCCCCATGCATGTTTCCAAGGCTGCTTTCTTGGTGAATTCAGCCAACTTCTCGTTTTGGCACGTGAGTCAATATTTATTTTATAAGGGCAAACTGCGGGGTGATTTGGGAGAAATTCAAGGAATTGAGGACAGCATCTAGTGTTAGGCCAAAGCTTCTAAAATGGTTCAAATGATTGAGAACAAATTAACAGTCGCTCGATGACCTATCGCATGTTTCTGTGAAGAAACTTTGAACAAGAAGGCAATGTCTTAAATTTCTTTTGTCCCAAATAACCCCAGTTTGTTTTCCTGTTTTCTCGCGTTGCACAGGTAAGACAGATATGAAATACAACACATTATAGGATGAACAGAAAAATACCGCTTGCGACCCTTACAGAAATGATACAAGAAATACCACAGCCGGCCATGTTATCCCACACTTTCATTGGATTAATATGGACGTGAAATACTGCAGCGTGAGATACTACATTGTTATACTGTGCTGTATTTCAAGGACATTTTACCTGTGCTGAGAAACAGTAGCTGAATTCGAGAGCGGCTTCTCCAAAGCTGACTTCATACTGGAAGCGTTTTCCATGCCGCTTCCCGAATAAAGCTAACATTTTACGACGAAATAATTCACTTGTCATAAAACGCGAATCTTATTTTGCAGCAGTGGCAAGAAAAGCGCTTTCAGTTGGAATCAGCCTTGGAGAACCCTACCTCTGTTCTTTCTATTTGTTCGTGTTTTCGTCTGACACTGGTCGCAGCAAATTTTTTAGGTGATTCAAAGAGAAGAAACGAGAAAATATAGAGTGCACCGATTTGAAATTTGTCAGTCAGGGTGTGAACTGAAGTTTTAATTTCGTAAATTGCGCTGAATATACTATCTGTGACCAGTTTCCGCAATTAAAATTTCAATGAGCTCTCTGGTTGGCAAATTTCAATTAAGTGCACTTTATTTGTTCTCATCTCTTCTCTTATTTGGATATCTCACAATTTGCTGTGACTCGTGTCAGACGAAAATGTTTACTGAAGTTATGACGTTAAGCTGAAGTGACGTAGAGTTTTAGATACCAAAACGTGTATTCAAATCTAAAGCCATGCAGATTTATACCGGTTTTAGTTAGCAGATTTTTTAATTATTATGAGCTGCGTATCGTTATACGAGCTCTTAGCGTTCTTTGGTTCAGTTGCGTAGCGTTTTACGGACTTTAACAAAGAGGGCTTTCTTGGCTGGTTTCTAGGCAGTGCAATTTCACAAGCAGCAGAATTATTCAACTGTGCTCTCCTGCTTGGCCAGTTGATGTGCAAACTCGTAGAATTATATTCAGTCTAAAAAAGACTGAAAATGAATTTTCTGTTTGCTTGGAAAAGTTTGACTGTCCAGAAAGCAGCCTTGTAGGTCTAGACCTCGTTGGTTCCACCTGAAACTAAAACTGAAGCCACGTAGTGTTATACCGGTTTTATTTAGTAGATTTTTTAATTATCATGAGCTGCGTATCGTTATACGAGCTCTAAGCGTTCTTTGGTTTAGTTGCGTAGCGTTTTACGGACTTTAACAAAGAGCGCTTTCAAGGCTGGTTTCTAGGCAGTGCTATTTCACAAGCAGCAGAATTATTCAACTGTGCTCTCCGGTTTTGCCAGTGTGCAAATTCACAGAAATATATTTAGTTTAAAAAGATTCAATATGAATTTTCTGTTTGCTTGGAAAAATTTGACTGTCCAGAAAGCAGCCTTGTAGGTCTAGACCTCGTTGGTTCCACCCAAAACGGTCTTAAATTCGACAACTAGACTAGTTCCATCCAAGCGAAGGGGGTTCCGTTACTCGTTCCACACATTTTATCTCGTTGTTTACGTTTTGCACCGTTGCGTGGGTTCGCGGCACTTTTTCTTTCCACCGCGTATTTTTGCGGACACTGGAAGCTGAAAAGTGTTTGTGCTGCTTTTTATGGCGAAAGTGGTTTCATCGCAGCAGTTCGCGGTACTTTTTCTTTTGCGCAGCGCGTTTTTGTGGAGACTGAAAACACTGAGAAGTATTGGTGCTGTACTCTTCTCTGGGTTTCATTTCAAGTGGTGGATGACAAGACTGTAGATGATGAAAAGCAGGCTGAGTATTTTAGAAATATATGAAGTCTTTCATAGTAGAATATTATTCTTCTACATTTGTTTACAGTAGGCCAAAGGAATGGCTACATCAAGGCTAATTATGGCCTACTTTATAAGGAAAGATCAATATTTTATTATTTTTAAACAAGTTATAAGTTATAAATATTGTGAAACTGTAATTGTTCGTTATTTCAAGAATGAGATTATTTTAATTATTTTAGGGTGCAATTGGTGCTTGACATTTTGATGATCAAATGAAAATAACAGAAGAGAAGAACTGCTGGCATCATCAAGAAGAGAAGGCAAAGATGACTTGGACTAATTGGACAATCTTTTTTTCGCACCGCGCGTTTTTGCGAGCGTTGACAGGTCGCAGAATCTCGCGACATTTTGCTTTTGTACCGCACTTGTTTTTCCAAATACTGGGAGCTGAGAAGCGTTTGTGCTATTTTTTATGCCGAAAGTGGTTTCATTGCAGCAGCTCGCGGCACTTTTCCTTTTGCACCGCGCGTTTTTGCGAGCGTTGAAAGCTGAGAAGTGTTTGTGCTGTTTTTTATGCTGAAAGCGGTTTCATTGCAGCAGCTCGCGGCACTTTTCCTTTTGCACCGCGCGTTTTTGCGAGCGTTGAGAGCTGAGAAGTGTTTGTGCGGTTTTTTTATGCTGAAAGCGGTTTCATTGCAGCAGCTCGCGGCACTTTTCCTTTTGCACCACGCGTTTTTGCGAGCGTTGAGAGCTNTATTTTTTATGCCGAAAGTGGTTTCATTGCAGCAGCTCGCGGCACTTTTCCTTTTGCACCGCGCGTTTTTGCGAGCGTTGAAAGCTGAGAAGTGTTTGTGCTGTTTTTTATGCTGAAAGCGGTTTCATTGCAGCAGCTCGCGGCACTTTTCCTTTTGCACCGCGCGTTTTTGCGAGCGTTGAGAGCTGAGAAGTGTTTGTGCGGTTTTTTTATGCTGAAAGCGGTTTCATTGCAGCAGCTCGCGGCACTTTTCCTTTTGCACCACGCGTTTTTGCGAGCGTTGAGAGCTGAGAAGTGTTTGTGCTGTTTTTATGCCGAAAGTGGTTTCATTGCAGCAGCTCGAGGCACTTTTCCTCTTGCACCGCGCGTTTTTGTGGACCTTGGAAGCTGAGAGGTGTTTGTGCTGTCCTCTGCCCTGGTTGCAAGTGATGCATGGCAAGACCGTAGATGGTGAACAAAAGGCTTAGAATTTGTGTAATATATCATGTCTTTTACATTGGAATTCTTATTATTCTTCATTTATTTACAGTAGGCCAAAGGAATGGCTACATTAAAGCTAGTTAAGGCCTAGACTTATGACGTGGTTCCTTGAATTCGTTCAATATTCTTAATCAGACTTTTTCATCCAATTCAATGAGCGATACTGAGACTTCTGTAATGAGTCTAATTAAGGCCTATGGAAAGATAAATCTTTTACTGTTTTTACACAAATTTTAAGGTGTAATTATTTAAAACTTTCAAACTGAAATTGATCATTATTTCAAGACTGAGATCTTTCATTTTTTTTATAGTAGTAATTTGTGCTTGACATTTTAATGATGAAATGGAATAACGAAAGAGAAGAACTACTGGCAGCATCGAGAAGGCAACGAAGGCTGGGACTAATTTGAAAATCTTCTTCTTTTGCGCTGAGCGTTTTTGCGCGCATTGAGTGGTGACAAGCGTGTGTGCTTTTTTATCGCGAAAGTGGTTTCATCAATCATCACAGCAGCTCGCGGCACTTTGCTTTTGCACAGCGCGTTTTTTTGTGGACAATGATGACTGAGAAGAATTGGTGCTGTATATTAGCGTGGTTTCGAGTGGTGGATGAAATGACCGTAGATGAAGAAAAAAAACCCTGAAGATTTTGGCAACATATCAAGTCTTTTAGAATTCTTACTATTCTTCATTTCTTTACTGTAGGCCAATGGAATTGCTACATTAGTTAAGACCTAAATTTAAGGTACAGTTAAAGCTAGTTCAGGCCTAATTTTTGCGGCTATTTTTACACAAATTGTAAGTTATAAATTTTTGGAATTTTAAAACTCAGATTGATCAATATTTCAAAACTAAGATTATTCAATTATTGCACGGACAACTAATCCAGAACAGTTAAATGATGAGAGAGAAACAGAAGAGCTGATGGATATTTCATTTTGCGCATTGCGCTTTTCGCGTTTTCGCAAAAGCTCGCGGCAAGTTTGCTTTTTAAGCGCGAATTTATACGGCACTGGGAGCTGAAGTTTCATGGTACTGTGAAGACAGGAGTTTTTGGAGTATTTGGTGACAATCTCAGTGGAATCATCCTTGAGTCAACAATAATAATGGTAAGAGAAATAATTCACAAATTAACATATTCAAGGTTTTTGCATTCGTTACTTCTATTCGTTTGACGCATTTTGATTTTTGCGTTTTTGCAGAAGCTCGCGGCATTTTTGCTTTTTAAGCGCGACTTTATGCGGCAAAAGGAGCTGAAATTTCATGGTACAGTGAGGACATTAGCTGACGCTTTTGGTGACGATCTCAATGGCTTGGAAAATAATTCAAAAATGTTGATATTCAAGGTTTTTGCATTTATTTACTTCCATTGCTTTATCCTTAATTTCAATTCTATTATTTCTAGGGGAAGCTTCTTTATGTGACGCATCTTGAATCGTAAACTCGCTATTATTGCAAAGTGGAAGTATTCAATCTTGCAAGATTTTTTATTTGATCCTCATTTTTCAGTCATATTTGCATTTTTCATAGCTCATTTTCAATTTTTCAGGAACAACTGGTAAAACAGTATGAGAATAAAATATTTAAAAAAGACAGAGATTCGAGAGAGTTCTGAGAATCCAGCGGAAACGATCATGAAAAGAAAGACTCTAGCAAAGATGTTATAGTTTTAACTTATCGCTGACTTTTTGATCATGTAATTTACGAATATCTTTAGGCTGTTAACAAAAAATAATAATAATAATTTGTTTTGTGGACTCCTTGAGGACTTTAGAGTCTTAAGTATTTAATCTTAGTAATCGTGTATATTAGAACAGCTTAAACTTGTAATCATTAGTTTCATAGATTCATCTTTGACTTCAGAGTTTTAAGTATTTGAGCTTCTTCATCATGAAAATTAGAACAGCTTAGAATTTTAATAATTAGTTTTATGGACTCATTTATGACTTCAGAGTTTTAAGTATCTACCTACTGCAATCGTTTAATTTAGAATAGCTTAAACTTTTAATGATTATTTTATAGACTCATGAAGGGCTTTAGAGTTTTAAGTATTTGAGATTTTTCATCGCACAAGTTAGAAAAGCTTAGAATTTCAATAATTAGTTTTATGGACTCATTAAGGACTCTAGAGTTTTATGTATTTAATATTTTGATCGTGAAAGCTAGAATAGCTTTAGAATTTCAAGAATCAGCTTCATGGACTCATTACAGACTTCAGATTTTAATTATTGAACATCTTGAACATCAGCTTTGATTTTCCAACTGAGAATAGCTTAAACTTTTAATTATTATTAGTTTTACAGACTCATAGGACTTTTGAGTCTTAGGTATTTAAGTTTTTTGACCGTGCAAGTTCCCTAGAATAACTTATACTTTTTGATAATTAGTTTCCTGGATTCCTTTTGGGCTGTAGAGTGTAAAGTACTTAAGCTTTTTGATCGTTTAAGTTAGGATAGATTAGACTTTTAATGACAAGTTGCATGGATTCGTTATAGAATATAGGCTTTTAAGTTTTAAATACAGTACAGTAAATCCCCGCATATAAGAACCTACTTTTTTGAGAGCCAGACTGAATTAGGTTCTTATTTTAACGGTACTTGGATTAATTTCAGCGTATAAAGGTTCTTAAAAGTTCTTATTCGAAGGGTCCCGTGTGTAAACCGTTTAGGAGTCATCACCAAGAGATTTTCAACCCTTTCATTCGTTTTGGCAATGTTACTAAGGACCTGATAACTGATTCTATGCTTATAAATAGCGGAGAGTAGGTTCAGATTTTAACAGCCAAGTTGGGCTAAAATGAATATAATAAGGACAATAAAAAAATCAACTTTATTACCCTTGTAATAGGAACATATTTCTTCCATCAAGCTGAAACAGGTTCTTAATTAGGAGGTGCATTATTTAGGAAAAACAGCCTGTAGGTTCTTATTTTTGTAGGTTCTTATATGCGGGGATTTACTGTATTTAAAATCTTTATGTGGAAGTAAAAGTAAGAGAACTCAAAATGATTAGTGTCGAAGAGAAAAACTCGAAAAACCCGAAGAGAAAAACTCTAGCAAGGTGCTTTTGGACTCATTCGACAACAATATTTTTTCTTTATGGGGGAAAATATCGTTTATTGCAATCAATTGTAAAAAGTTGAAGCAAAAGCAAGAAATTAGAATCGAGGAAAATGAAAGAAACTAAATACCATAGTAGATCAAATAGAAGATATATACAATAGAAGATACTTCTGAAACTATAAACTAAACGGACATGAATGTTTTGAGCAGATTTATGAAATTTCTACAACATTTCACGAGCATTTGGAGAACAGAACTTTATTTTTCGATGTGCTAAAGGAACTAAGAAAACTAATTGTGTAATTGTTGATTGTGTGTCCCATGTTTCTAAGGCTGCTTTCGTAAAGACTTGTGACATTGCTGAATGCCCCATGTTTCTACGGCTCTTTACATAAAGAATTGTGACATTGCTGAATGATTGCCCTGTGTATTGAGAGGTGAAGTGCCACAAAAATTGAGACATTGCTGAATGCCCCCAAGTGCCCAATGTTTCTAAGGCTGCTTTCATAAAGAATTTTGACATTGCTGAATGCCTGCCCTATGTGTTGAGCGGTGCAGTGCCATAAAGAATTGAGACATTGCTGAATTCCCCCAAATGCCTCGTGTTTCTAAGGCTGCTTTCATGGTGAATTCAGCTAATCTCGTGTATGGCACGTGGGTCATTTTTATACAGTTTCTCTTTTTTGAGAAACAGTTGTATTTTTCTTGTATTTAGGGTAAACCAAGGTACTTTGGGACAGGACAAATTTGGGACATTAGCTTTTCGTTGAAAATGCCTTGCTGAAAGCATGCTTGCATGTGTGTAACAAATGAATTTCAACTACCATAAAGGACGCCATTCTAAAAAGGCCGCCATTAATATTTTCAAACTCCATGTGGATATATCATACAAGCCCAAAACATGGTTGTCCTGAATTCCATCAAAATTATATTTTGGCACAACCAAGCTTTGGACGATAAATTTTCTGTGAACATTAAACAAATGTTCAATTGAACAAATGCTTCAAATGCAGTTTATAAAATGACTAATACATTTCAAGCCAATGCTTTAACGTGAAAAAGAGTCTGGTATCTGTTGCAAATTGCTCAGGTTTACCCTAGACTGGAAGCTTTTTCCGTGTCGCTTCTTCAATTATGAGCACATTTTACGATAAAGGGATTGAATTGTCAAATCCCTCCTGGTATGATGTCAGCTTTGGTAGATATTTTCGTTGGACACTGGTCACAGAAAAGCATCGGATAAGAGAGGAAACGAGAGCAAATAAAAATGCACTAAGTTTAAAATCAATCAATCAATCAATCAATCAATCAATCAATCAATCAATCAATCAATCAGAGAGCTCATTAAAGTTTTAATTAGGTAAATATATTTTGCTTTGACGAGTGTCAGACGCAAATATTTACAAAATTTGCATATGGCTCATTCTAAAATGTTGCACTCTAGTTATTGTCGTTAATTCTCTTTCGGATCTTATCTCATGATTTGATATGACCAGTGCCAGACGAAAATATTCACTGAATTTGGTACGCTATTCTATGCGTTTTAAGCTGATTTCAGATTTGGGACCTTTATTGCCGTTGCCCAAATAAGATTCGCGTCTGCCGAAGTAAGGCTGGTGCATAAAGAAACTCATGACTTATCTGAGCAGCGACAACAAAAATTCCCCAAATATAAAGTCAGCTTTGGGTTGGAGCAACGTAGCGTTTTACGAGCTCCGGGGGGTTCTTTTATTCAGTGGTGTAATGTTTTACGGACCAAAGCATGTATCTAAATTTAAAGCCACGTAGTGTTATACCGGTTTTGTCAGTAGATTTTTTAATCATCGTGAGCTGCGTATCGTTATACGAGCTCTTAGCGTTCTTTGTTTCAGTCGCGTAGCGTTTTACGGACTTTAACAAAGAGCGCTTTCAAGGCTGGTTTCTAGGCAGTGCAATTTCACAAGTAGCAGAATTATTCAACTGTGCTCTCCTGTTTGGAAAGTAAATATGCAAATTTACAAAATTAATTTCAGTTTAAAAAAGACTGGAAATGAATTGTCTGTTTGCTTGGAAAAGTTTGACTGTCCAGAAAGCAGCCTTGTACGTCTAGACCTCGTTGGTTCCACCTGAAACTAAAACTGAAGCCACGTAGTGTTATACCGGCTTTATTCACTAGATATTTTAGTTATCATGAGCTGCGTATCGTTATACGAGCTCTTAGCGTTCTTTGGTTTAGTTGCGTAGCGTTTTACGGACTTTAACAAAGAGCGCTTACAAGGCTGGTTTCTAGGCAGTGCAATTTCACAAGTAGCAGGATTATTCAACTGTGCTCTCCTGTTTGGAAAGTAAATATGCAAATTTACAAAATTAATTTCAGTTTAAAACAGACTGAAAATGAATTGTCTGTTTGCTTGGAAAAGTTTGACTGTCCAGAAAGCAGCTGTGTAGGTCTAAACCTCCTTGGTTCCACCTAAAACCAAAACTAAAGCCACGTAGTGTTATACCGGTTTCAGTGAGTAGATTTTTTAATTATCATGAGCTGCGTATCGTTATACGAGCTCTTAGCGTTCTTTGGTTTAGTTGCGTAGCGTTTTACGGACTTTAACAAAGAGCGCTGTCAAGACTGGTTTCTAGGCAGTGCAATTTAACAAGCAGGAGAATTATTCAACTGTGCTCTCCTGTTTGGAAAGTAAATATGCAAATTTACAAAATTAATTTCAGTTTAAAAAAGACTGAAAATGAATTGTCTGTTTGCTTGGAAAAGTTTGACTGTCCAGAAAGCAGCTTTGTAGGTCTAAACCTCCTTGGTTCCACCTAAAACCAAAACTAAAGCCACGTAGTGTTATACCGGTTTCAGTGAGTAGATTTTTTAATTATCATGAGCTGCGTATCGTTATACGAGCTCTTAGCGTTCTTTGGTTCAGTCGCGTAGCGTTTTACGGACTTTAACAAAGAGCGCTTTCAAGGCTGGTTTCTAGGCAGTGCAATTTCACAAGTAGCAGAATTATTCAACTGTGCTCTCCTGTTTGGAAAGTAAATATGCAAATTTACAAAATTAATTTCAGTTTAAAAAAGACTGAAAATGAATTGTCTGTTTGCTTGGAAAAGTTTGACTGTCCAGAAAGCAGCTTTGTAGGTCTAAACCTCCTTGGTTCCACCTAAAACCAAAACTAAAGCCACGTAGTGTTATACCGGTTTCAGTGAGTAGATTTTTTAATTATCATGAGCTGCGTATCGTTATACGAGCTCTTAGCGTTCTTTGGTTTAGTTGCGTAGCGTTTTACGGACTTTAACAAAGAGCGCTGTCGAGACTGGTTTCTTGGCAGTGCAATTTAACAAGCAGGAGAATTATTCAAGTGCGCACTCCTGTTTGGCTAGTTGATGTGCAAATTCACAAAATTGTATTCAGTTTAAAAAGGCAACACTAATCTGTACTCAATATGAATATTTTGCTTGCTTGGAAAAATTTGACTGTTTAGAAATCAGCCTTTAAGTGGGCCTAACATTATCTCGTTGGTTCCACCAAAATTGGTCTTTTGTTCGATGTCTGGTTCTATCTGGTCCCATCTAAGCACATGTCGCGCGTTTTGCATTTTTCGCCGTTGCAGCTGTTCGCGGCATTTTTTCTTTTGCACTGCGTGTTTTTTTGGACACTGAGAGCAGAGAAGACAGTTTTGGAACTAAAACACTGAAGTTCTTTGGCAAGAAACACAATGGTAAGGGAAAATAGTTAAAATAACTGAAAATATTTATGGAGAGTTCGCTTTTGCATCTTTTATTTCCTTCCCTTTAGACTATTTATTTCAGTCATATATTTCGATATTTCAAAGTACTCCTATATTGTTTATTGGCCATAATGCTACATATTGCTACGAAGATATCAAACGTTTAAATTTGAAAATTATGATTTTCTCGTTGCATTTTAATATGTTTTAATATTTTTCAGGAACACCTGGTTGATCAATATGAAAATAAGATGAATTCAAGAGAGAAAAACATCACCGGGAACTGAAAGATATTTTTTTTCGGCGTTTTGCAATTCGCATCGTCGCAGCAGCTCGCGGAATTTTTTGCACCGCGCTTTCTTGCGGACGCTGAGAGCAGAGAAATTTTGGTGATTATTTTATGGCTGCAACAGGTGGATGACAGTTTTTGGAACAAAAGAATTGCAAGTTATTTGGCAAGAAACACAATGGTAAGGAAATTCCTATCCTTTATTTACTGTAGCCATTGAATTTTACCTGACATTTTTCTTGTCGAAAATAAGATACTAGGCAAAGTTAAAGTAACGGACATGAATTTTCTAAATGTTGGGAAGATTTTTGATCTCAACAAAACGTTTTTGAATGAAACTTTTTTTGTCAACTTATTTTAATTCGATTCCCACCTAGCTATACATATTTAAATATATACAACTATATCTATATCAAATATAAAAATGAATAAATAGGAAATAAGATAATTAATTGATAAGTTAAATATTCAAATCTAAATTGACAATGTATGGACAAAATTTGCAGGATATCGTTGAATTGATAAGCTTAAATTTTCAAATTGGGCCATCCCATTGTTTTCTTATATTTTTGGAACTATTTAAGTTGTCAGCTGATTTTAATTAATTCGGCAGACATGAAGAAAAGAAGTACATTTTTTTATTTGCGAAAGCTGAACTGAGAAACTAGCTGAGAATTGAGAGATCAGTTATTGTCAAGATTGCCATATAAAAATTTAGACGTCCTAAATGCTCCGTGTCTCTAAGGCAACTTTCATAAGATAGTTAATTAAACTAAAAGATTTGAGTATTTCTTGGTAGGTTATGAAATAAAGTTAGTAAGTTACAATAGATGATTTGAGTATTTCCAGGTAGATTTTTTAATAAACTAGTTCATTGCAATAGATTTTTAGAGTATTCTTTAGTTGAGTAGGTAATAAAGATAGACAATTGCCGTGAATAATTAAAGTATTCTCTCGTAGTGTTTGTAAGAAAGTAGTTAACTACAATAGGTCTTCAGAGTATTCTTTAGTGGGGTAGGTAATAAAGATAGTTAATTGCTATTAATAATTATAATTAGAGTATTTCCTGGTAGAGTTTTCAATAAAGTAGTCGATGACAATAGGTACTTAGAGTCTTCTTTGGTAGGGTATGTAAGAAGGATATACATTTGATAATTAGAGTATGGGTAATTAATAAGTATATTTGATTACCTTAATTAAATAAAGTAATCCTTTGTAGGGTATGCAATAACAATAGATAATTACAATAGATAATTAGAGTATTATTTAGTAGTAGGGTATGTAATAAAGATACTAAAGCATTTTCTGGTTGAGTCTTTGAAAGTTAGTTGATCAAAGTCGGTAATCAGAACTTTCCGTTTGTAGGGTATGTAATAAAGATAGTTAATGACCATTGCTAATTTGATTATTTTTGATTACAGTATGTAATAAAGATAGTTCATTGCCGTACATAATTTGAGTATTTCGTCATTGAGTGTTGTAATAAAGTAGTTAATTGCAATAGTTAGAAAGAGTATTCCTTGATAGGGTTTATAAAAAAGATGTTAATTACAATCAATAATCAGAGCATTACTTAGTAGTAGAGTATGTAATAAGGATAATTGATTACAATTGATAATTAGTGTATTCCTTACTACGGTATGTAATGAAGATACTTAATTGCCGCAAATTATTAGTGTATTTTCTGTTCGGGTTTGAAATAAAGTACTTTATTAGAATTGGTAATTAGGGCATGTTTTAGTATAGTGTCTAACAAAGATAGTTAATTGCCATAAATGATTAGACTATTTTCATGGTACGGTTTGTAATGAAGTAATTAATTACATTTATTAATTAGAGTAATTCTTCGTAGGGTATGTAATAAAAATAGTTAACTACAGTAGGTAATTACAGTATTCCTTATTTATTTCCTTGTTGGGTCTGTAATAAAGTAGTTAATTTTGATAGCTAATTATAGCATTCCTTAGTAGCAAGGCATGTAATAAAGACAGTTCATCACCATGAATCAAACGAGTACTTCCTGGTAGGGCTCATAACAAAATAATTGATTAAAATTGATGCTAAGAGTATTCCTTAGTGGTAGGGTATGCAATAAAGATCGTTAATTTCAATTGATAAGAGTATTGCCATGGTAGAGTTTGTAAT
The DNA here is from genome assembly GCA_004194415.1 of Aurelia aurita. NCBI lineage: Eukaryota > Metazoa > Cnidaria > Scyphozoa > Semaeostomeae > Ulmaridae > Aurelia > Aurelia aurita. The sequence continues at coordinate 216,694 of REGM01000073.1, read as the reverse complement.
GAAGTAAATAATCACATTTAGTAATTAGGGTAATTCTTCACAGGGTATGTAATAGAAATAGTTAACTACAGTAGGTAATTACAGTATTCCTTATTTATTTCCTCAATTCCTTAGTAGCAAGGTATGTAATAAAGATAGTTAATTACAATTAGTTGTCAGGGCATTCCTTACTATAGTATGTAATAAAGACGGTTAATCGCCATGAATAATTGGAGTATTTCTTTATTGAGCTTTAATAAAATAGTTGATTACATAGGTAATTAGATTATTTTTTAGTGGTAGGGTATATACTGAAGATAGTTAATTAAAATTGTAGTAAAGTAGTTAACTACTATAGGTTTTTAGAGTATTCTCTAGAAGGGTAAAAGATAATTAATTATCGTGAATAATTAGAGTATTTACTGGTAGGGTTGGTAACAAAGCAATAAATTATGGTAGGTAATCAGAGTATTCATTAGTGGTAGGGTATGTAAAAAACTGTTAACTGCCATAAATAATTAGAGTATTTCCTCGTTGGGCTTGTACGAATGTAGTTAATTACAATAGATAATTAGAGTATTCCTTGGTAAGGTTATATTGAACTACAATTGGTAGTTAGATAAATCCTTAGTGGTAGTGTAAATTACAAAGATAGTTAATTGCTGTAAATAATCAAAGTACTTCCTGTTAGGGTGTAAAAGGAAGTTACTAAATAGGGATAAGAATGAAATTTTGTATCCCAGTTAATTCGCGGAAGATGCTGCGAGCGTTTTGTTTAAAAAGAAGGTTTCAACCCTTGTTTCTGATTCTTTTTGGCGTGGGTAACAAATATTCCCAGCAAATTCACTACTCTAATGACTTAGCATACTGCCTCGCATCTTGTTGTTTTGGCAAAATAATACTGTTTATTGAAAATCAGTCGTTTGCTGTCTGTGTTTCGTGGACAATAAGGCGGAAAATCTTTTGATTTAGTTTTGCGTCTGTTTAAAACCAAATTTCTAACATGTTTCATTCGTATTTGGACGCGGAAAGCAAAGGAAGGAAGGGCGTGGCAAAGATCTGTCGTTTCTTCTGATTTTGCGTTTTCTGTCACCCACCCATCCACAACCTAAAATTGTATTATGCTCCTGTTTTCATGACGGGGATACGGGGATCTTCTGTCTCTGTCATGGACATTAAGTGCACTGGTTTGTGTAGAAAAAATCTAAACATGTTTCTTCAACCCCCAACTATTTCGGTTGCTGCGGAGTGCACGTTTAGCCACTGCGCTTCAATCCCACACTTGGCCCCTGTGATGAGAGAACACTGCCATCGGCAAATAGCAAATTTCATATTTGTGATCTAGCCCATCAGCTCTGAGGGGCCGCATTAATTTGTTTATATATCTGAAGTTAAGAATTAAACTACAATAGATAAATAGAGTATTCCTTAGTATTCCTGAGCATCGAATCTACGAATCTGTGTTATCATACAATTCCGAAATATGGACTCTGATACAGCAATTGGCAAAAAGAGCCTCGGTGGAACAGATACAAAAGTGCTGAGGATTGCTGTCCACGTTTCATGGAAAGAATACATGACAAACGAAGAACTATATGGCAGTCTACTGAAAGTTAGTGAGAAAATAGCAACGCGTTGCCTCTGACTGACAGGTCATCGTGTCCGTAAGCAAGCAGAAATCACCTATCATCTTGTTTTGTTGCAACCAACTGCCGGAAGAGTCAATTGGGGGGAGAAAACAAACCGACTGCATCGATGTCATGAAGCATGATACAGTTTTTGCGAGTACTGAGGAGATCGGCAGGGTGAAGTAGGAGAAGAATCACGTGGAGAGAATTCGTCGCAGAGGCTTGATTGGGAGATCGGATAAAGTAAAAATAAATAGAATAAGTCTTTAGCGGGGTATGTAATAAAGACAAAAGAAGCTTTCACTTGAAAGAGTTGTGGTCAATTACATATCTATGATCAAGGTCATATATTTAGAAAAAGCCATTGTTCTCTACTTTAGTCGAAATTCATCAATTTTTCTAATACAGATCTTGAAAAGTCCTTGAAATGACAACCACATGAGCTTTTGAAACCATGTGATTTTACGTCCTTGCGAATTGAAGGATTAAACGAAATTTTCCTCTTCCCACAAATCTGAATTTTGAGTAATAAACTTTCCACAATTTGGGATTTTGCCTTAGAGTTAGGAGAAAGATTAATTGAAGTGGTCCTTGTATTGACTTGACTGCATTTTGATGGAATTGCATGGGCCACTACAGCCGCCCACGAAAACAAAGCTGAATCCTCATGATGAACCATAGGATAGTCACAATCTGTTCTTATTATCAGTTTGATATCATGATACTCTCCTACGCAGAGGTTCCCTTTCATTTACTGCGTGGCGGAAAACCTCTGCATAGGAGAGTAATATCATGATGGTATTTTGAGATATGGATTTTTTATGTTTTTAAAGGAGTACTATCACATAGCTCATTGACTCCTAAAAACAATGGGATGTGATCCCATTGTTGTACATTCAGTTGCTATTTTTTTCTCACAAGTACAGAGTACAATGAAATCTATGGGATGGTGGGCAAATTTCGTGTCTCATGTGGTTTCATTTCATTTCATTTTATCTTTTTTACCCATGGTAGCCCCTCAGTCAAAGGACTGATTTACAGGGGGCCATGCTAAAATATACAAAACTACAAAATAAATTTCTAATACAAATTCAAACTAATCTAATTACAATTTCGAAAATATTTAATATAAAATAAATAATAAGGTAAAGAAAAGGAAAAGCAAAAGGAAAGATCAAAGTTTCTTCATTGACAGATGATCATTGTATGGCTTTTGTGAAGTTCTTTAAAGTTGATGTATTTTTAGCCTCTTTGAAAAACCATTCCAAAGTTTCGCACCCTGTTTTGGTCTAATTGGGTTTTGTTTTTTAATAAACAGTGATTGTTTGATTGATTGTTTTTCATCTTCTGAGGCACAAAATGGTGCCTGTTGTACAACAATAGGATCCCATTGTTTCCGGAGCCAATCAGTTGCATGACAGGAGGACTCCTTTAAGGCATCAACTGGCATCCGGAGAACTGAAATCGCCCTTTACAGTTTACGTCACCAGTTAACGTTAACGCCAGTGGGATTGCCATCACAAACAGAGATTTTGTATCTCTCCCCCTTGTATCTTTGACACTAGATATCCTTCTAGATTTTAATTTTAGGGGAATGGCTCAGTAGTAGCACGTTTGACTGCCAATTTGAGAGTTAGTGATTAGAGTCCCCGCGCTGTCAAACCTGCTACGTAGAGTGTAGAGAGTCGCCAACTCTCTGTAATTCCAGGCTAATCACGAGGTATGGTCACATCGAGAGGAAGGACCAGGATACTGCTTCAATAAGCTTGGCTTCTCAGTGTCCTAAAACTACCTTCGGGTGCTAGGTGGAAATGTAGAAAAAATCA
>REGM01000073.1:69201-204230 GCA_004194415.1 Aurelia aurita | reverse complement strand
TGGCAATGGAAAATGCAATTCAATACAGATAAAACTGAAGAGGTTATTTTTTCAACAAAAAGAAATAAACCATATCATCCTGTACTAATGTTGGGAAATGATGAAGTGTCAAGGATGAACGAACATAAGCATCTCGGTATTATTCTTGACGACAAACTAAATTTCCAAAGCCATATCAAGGAAGCTATTGCTAAGGCTCGGAAAGGTATTGGTATCATTAAATACTTATCCAGGTACGTCAATAGGGAAGTGCTCGATCAAGTTTATAAGCTTCACGTCAGACCTCACCTTGACTATGGTGACATTTTGTATCATAAGTATGATCCTGAAATGAGGCAAAGCTTCACTAAAAAGCTAGAGCAAGTGCAATACTCTGCTGCGCTAGCGGTATCAGGAGCGTGGAAAGGTACAAGTGGGCAAAGGATTCTCAAAGAACTTGGTTGGGAAAATCTTTACCAAAGAAGATGGTATCGACGGCTGTGTCATTTTTTCAACCTGCGTAAAAGTATGTCCCCGGCTTACTTGTTCAATGAAATCCCTTCAGAGCGAGAAGTGCCATATATTTTAAGGTCAAGTCGCTCATACGCGCAGCCTGTAAGCAGAACAGTTCGTTTTTCCAATGCATACTTCCAAAGTACTCCCTTTGAATGGAACCTGCTAGATGAAGATACCAGAAATTCTGTTTCGATTGGGGAATTCAAACGCAAATTGCTTGTTCAAATACGTCCTCCGTGTAGATCTGTTTACAATGTGCATAATGTTACAGGTATAAGAAATTTAAAAAGACTTAGAGTTGGATTTAGTCCCCTAAATGAGCATCGATTTTGGCATAACTTTGATTGTTTAAGTCCCTTGTGTATGTGCGGTGTTGGGAATGAGGATAATGAACATTACCTCCTGCACTGCCCTCTTTTTGAAAATGCTCGTGGAGATCTCTTTGGTCAGCTTGGAGACATCCCGCTATTGGACGTTTCAGTTTTGGATAATGAGGTACTTGGTAACCTCTTGTTGTTTGGCGATGAGAAATTAAACATAGTCTCAAACAGAATGATTTTTGAAGCTACAATTTCGTTCATCGAAAAAACTAAGCGGCTCCATTAAAATTCTCAGCATGCTAATATTCACCCTGTGTAGCATCCTTTTTTTCGGCTTTTGCCTGTCACGTTTATCTGTGTTGTATTGTTGCTGTGTTGTTATTTTTTTTGGTTTTGTTTTCGTTTTCATTTGTTTTTGTTTCTGAAATTAACAGTTGAATTGTAAGTGTCATCCATGGTGGGGACCAGATGACTTTGTGTCTTTCCCCGCCATGAATGGCACATGTAAATAGTATTCTTTTTATTTAGAATTAGGTTTTGTTGTTATAGAAAAAAAAGCATATTTTAAACGGAGAGAATCTTTTTATGAATAAATGCTTGTGGTTATTTTCGAGATAACAACAAAGAAACCTTTGTGAAAATTAATTTGGCTCTTTAGCAATCAACCAAAGTCGGTTCATTGAAAATCTGTTGAATATTCCAGGCAAACCAATTTTCAAAACTCGTTAACTTGTTTTGTCACACCTGGTGCTTTGAATGAAGCCCTATCGTTTACTATTGTCTTCCAGATGTAGCTTGATGGGCCAGGTGGAGTCAAAGGGGCTGCCTTGCAAGAGTCAAAGAGTTCTTAACTGAGCAATAGATTAGATAAAGCTAGTCATGATTCTTCGTTACGCCTTAAAGATCGTATCTTATAGACTCCTAACGGTTTCAACTCATGATTAACATCCCTGATCTAGGATTTTCAGCCTATTTTGGATAATTTTGAGATGAAACGTTTTTATAGAATTGCTTGTAACTTGAGAACGATATAACCAATTTTCACAAACTAAATTTATGTTATAAGGGCCTGATTACATGAGCAGGGCTGGCCCTGTTATCCGAGCTGGACGATTTTAGGCGAGATCCCTCTGTCAATAGGAGATATGTAATAAATCTGAAACATGATTATATGGTAAGTTGAATTACTCCATGTAATCGCACGCGACATTTCATCCCTGCTTACAGAGGCAGCCCTGTTAGCAGGGCCAGCCCTGCTCATGTAATTAGGCCCTAAGTTGACATGTTAGCTACACAAATATTATCAGTTTATCGGAATCTAATGAATAGTCCGAAAGCTCCCGTTTTTCAAACGTCTCAACAATTTTCCGACTTACCCGGTATAAGATGTCAACCATGTCTGACTTGTTTCACTTTAGGTCAAATTTGAAATTTGATAATTCAGATTTATCTTCGCTTGAACAATTTTCTCAGCTTTTTGTTTCTAAAATCAATCAATGCCCCTCCTGGCGCGCAGAGGAAGAACATACTAGCAGATGCCACTGCTGGGATACTGAATGAACAGAGTATTTAAATCATAAAGATGGCATTCATTGTAAAGAATTTTGCAAACAGCTTTGATGTCTTGTAGATCATCGTCCTAATAATCTGTTATTTACATCATAATTTCACGAACAGCTGTGTCCGGTGTTTATCGAAATTCTTTGGAGATTAACAATCATATGGTTTTTAAGGTAGAGAAGTAACAAAGCTAATTATAGACGTTTAAGATACCACAGAAGGCCCACAAAAGAGTGATAATGTACCACAGCAGCAGGATATTTGAAAATAATTTAGCCTTAAGGGCAAGAGGCTAATGTAGGTCATCAGTCAATATGCCACAAAGGTCCANGTTTTTTAAACGTCTCAACAATTTTCCGACTTACCCGGTGTAAGATGTCAACCATGTCTGACTCGTTGCACTTTAGGTCAAATTTAAAATTTGAAAATTCAGATTTATCTTTGACAGATAAAAGAATTAATGAACTTGATTGTTAAAGTGATAATGACAAGATAGTTTGTCAAAACGGCTTCGCTTGAACAATTTTCTCAGCATTTTGTTTCTAAAATCAATTAATGGCTCTCCTGGAGTGCGGAGGAAGAACATACTAGCAGATGCCACTAATGGGATACTGAATGAACAGAATATTTAAATATTAAAGATGGCGTTCATTGTAAAGAATTTTGCAAACAGCTTTGATGTCTTGTAGATCATCGTCCTAATAATCTGTTATTTACATCATAATTTCACGAACAGCTGTGTCCGGTGTTTATCGAAATTCTTTGGAGATTAACAATCATATGGTTTTTAAGGTAGAGAAGTAACAAAGCTAATTATAGACGTTTAAGATACCACAGAAGGCCCACAAAAGAGTGATAATGTACCACAGCAGCAGGATATTTGAAAATAATTTAGCATTAAAGGCAAGAGGCTAATGTAGGTCATAGTCAATATGCCACAAAGGTCCAAAAGTTACTGATTGAAATATGTTTGTTTCGATATTAAACAATCTAAGGATTTCAGCAATAAATACAGCCATATTCGAACTCTTCTCAGTTGAAATTTCACTCTTCAAAACTTTAAACAATAGCATAGAAAACTAACGTATTTACGTATTATAATGTAAAAGCGCTCGCTTTGCTCGCGCTTGGAAATTTTTAACTCTTTGCATGCTAGCAAAGGACTTTAAAGAGAATCAACCACCACCATTTATGAGGTGTTTGAAAAATAGAACACAGTTAACAAAAGGCTGAAACACACACATATCTAGACCTCACATGATTTGATTGGTCAACCTTTCACAGGCAACAAAAGAGAATGGCTAGAAACCCAAGTTACTTTAGCAATATTCAAGTTAAAGTCAAGATTTGGCACGTAAAAGCACAAAAGACCAACCTAATAGCTAAGCTAAACGTCCTGCTATAGATAAGCTTTGCGGTTTTCTAGGTTTTTAGAACGAAAATAATGCATTGATGTACAAAATTATGATAACGATCGTTCTACCAGGTGAGCCAAATAGTTCCAACTTTTGGAAGACTGTAGAAACTATTCTAGTTGACTTATTTAAGATATTCTTTCTTCAATGTAGGAATAGCAATCATACTTTTACTTAAACATCAAGTTAGATATTGGTCTAACAGTGGTCGGCCCAGATTTAGACCAAAATTCTGTATGTCAAAATATGTTGTCTCCTATGAAATAAAAAGTGTGAAGTTTGTCTGTGACTGTTTCGGAAGTAGTTGTACATCCGACAAAGAATTATTTCTGTCTTAATTAAAGTCAAAATTTCAGCGCGCTAGTCGGACTCGTTGGATAGTTAGGTCTCACCGGACAAGATCCTTCCTGACAATTTCCAACATGTATAAGACCTAACTATTTCCTTATCATTTACAAAATCAATCCATGTTGGATGAACAACTGATAAACCATTTCGCAAGCAGGCCCTTTAGCAGATTAAACACAGGCAAGCTTTTTTAAAAGACCAAAAGAAAGCTTTCATATTTTGATCGCATTTTCTGCACTGAAATATTAAATCAGATTCCTAAATTTGATTGCAAACACTTAAAGGCAGTGATTGGCTGCAGTAAAGTCAGAACTCAACACAACGAATGTCTTTGTGAATCTGTGCATTGGGAACAAAGGAGGGCTGATCTGTATCACTTTCTACGGCCGTAGAAAGTGATTAGGATCAGCAGCCATTCAGTTCTCCTATTCNAAAAGAAAGCTTTCATATTTTGATCGCTTTTTCTGCACTGAAATATTAAATCAGATTCCTAAATTTGATTGCAAACACTTAAAGGCAGTGATTGGCTGCAGTAAAGTCAGAGCTCAACACAACGAATGTCTTTGTGAATCTGTGCATTGGGAACAAAGGAGGGCTGATCTGTATCACTTTCTACGGCCGTAGAAAGTGATTAGGATCAGCAGCCATTCAGTTCCCCTATTCTTTGTATTGTCCTGATCACCCAATCAGATGCGTGACGGACTGCCTTTAAGTAGACTTCAATTGACAGATGAAAGCGGGGATGTTTTAAATCGGTCCAATAAATCAACTTTTTATAATCGTCTAAAACGTGCAACATTTTCTATCATCTGGTAATGCTTGGACTTGCCAAAGTCGTCTTGACAGAAAAAGAAAGGACGACTTGTTCCAGCAGCTCACCGTTGGATAGCCGGATCATTTTTTATCCGGCCGACGGCATCCCTGATCTTGATCTTTGACCAATTGCATCATTTTGAATTGTTTATGGTTGGGTTCTATCGCAAGCTTCCGGTCAAGCGATGTCACACACGTCTCATGAATTAATGAGAAGCTGTTCGGAACAAGTCGTCCTTTTCTTTTCTTTTCTTTCAAGATGATTCGTTATCTCTCGTAAATGTTGCATACGCCTGGGAATTAAAAATGTCATGATAAAGTAAACAAACCAACCTGCTACTTTGATAGTGATAATCTTCGTGCTTGGTGGAACCCATGAGTTATTGCCATTGACGCGACATTCGAAACCAAATGATGAAATATTTCTTGGAATTGATTTGATCCTGAGATGAAAAATCTCTCGCACTCGTCCAGATGCCATACTGACAATCTCTGGTATGACCTCAGTCAAGTTATTGAATATACTATTAAGATCATTAATTTTAAACGTAACACTTGATTTATTACTTGGAAAGTAATGTATTTTCCAAAGCTTAATTTTATTAGAGATGTCAGAGGGATTTGGCTTATAGCTGATTATGACATCACTGTACATATTTGCTGCAATATACATCCATTTTATTTCCAAGCTTTTGCCGGGCAAGCCAATGTACATTGGTTTAGCATCGAGTTTTCCATTTCCTGTAATAGCAGATGACGTATTTCTGGCCAACAATGCAAAAACAACAAAGGCTAGAAGAAAGATGAGAGAAGGTTAATATACAAGGTGTCCCAAAAATTTCGCCCCGCTTGTTCGGCTGCCATGGAAAAACAGTAATTTTAATTGTCTCGTGTTTAAACGGTTGTAAATGATCTGGCTCCAACTTAGATTTTGAAACATTGTTTGAGTCAATCTGACAAGTGGTTACTGATTGATGGCGCGAAAAATTCAAAAGAGTGGTCGCCACAAAAACTTCAAGTATTTTGTTTACCAACGATATCAAAATCAAGTAGATATTACAAGAGGGGTACTTCGGGGGGGTCCCAATACCGTAATACCGCACGAAAAAGTCACCAAATACCGCAATACAGCACGAAAAAATAGCAAAATACCGCAATCGGTAGAAAAGTAAGGAAGCGATGCTGTTAATACAGTATATTGGTTTATAGCAATTTGATTCACCTTTCTCCCTCCGAATCTATAGTTAGATTTATATTGGATCGTAGTAAGATGCATTAAAGACCAAAGAACGGTAGAAAATAGTTCCATTGATGTGCTTGTAGCAAACTGCATTGCCGGTAGAAATTAGACAAATTATGCATATATGGAACGGTTCTTACTCGGGACTCGGGTTCTGATATCACTGTCATCCCGTAAAATACTTACAAATACAAATTTGATTCAATTCTGCTGATATCGAAGCATCTCTCTACTGACCTGGATGACTATTATTCCTCTCACACGTTGATTGAACAATCAATTCATCATAATAATTCCTCAAACGTTATAGGATACCGTCAACATTTGACACCTTGAACCAGGGCCGTCGCTTGATATCAATCTTTGATGGAAAGGGAGGGGTGCAAGCTCAAGATTTGCCGACCAGTAGGCCTGGCCTATTGGCGTTAACTACCGTAGTTGTGCTTCTGCAGAGGAAAAATGTATATAGATCTTTCACTACCTCCTCCGCAGAGCTATGTACATGTTATGCTCCGCAGAAGCATACAAGCTGCTGCGCTCCGACATAGAAGCAGACCTGCGGTGTCTAACTACCCATGATAATGGCCAAATTTGAATTCATTACAAGACGTGAAGCTGATCTGATTTACAGTTTGACCATCCCTTGAGTTTATTGGCTTCTGATATATCGAGCTTTGATGCCAGTGGATTGTGTTTGGGTCAAGGGCGTCGCCAGGGGATGAACTGGGGTATGTCTGACCCAGCTTTCTCAAGACAGTTGTTATTCATAAGCAAAAACGGTGTAAAAAAGGCTGGGTATACCATTCAGAACTTGGTCCACCCCACTTTTTTACGGCTCGTGATACCCCTAGTTTGGGTAGATTGAGTATGAGCGAAGAGAAAAAATGGTGGTCTGGGGCTTGCCCTGGAAAAATTTTTGTGACCACGCCCTACATAATGCTGTGAAACGCCATTACCTCTTTAAATGTATGCTGTGATGTCAAGTGTGTTTTTTTCACTTTCTTTTAAGTTTTGGTAAAAACATGATAGCTATATTAAAAGCTAACTAAAACCAACTATCTAAACTATTAAGAAACAACAATTGAATAACAGTAACAGTAGTACTAAAAGACAACCTCGTCCCCAGGGCCTTTTGTCATATTTGGACGGAAAAAATGACAAAAGGCCCTGGGGACGAGGTTGACTAAAAGATTAACTGAAATGCGTAAATGCACATTAAATTTCCTGTTCTTATTTTATATACCCCACCTGTGCTATAAATGGTTTGCAGATGCGGCACAAGCAAAAAGTTGATGACAGATTTTGTTTATATTTGCCCCTGAGGTGATTTCTGTGGGGATGGAGTTCCATACTTCTTGACATCTGTAGGATATGGTATCTAATCCATATGCTACAGTGTTTGGCTTATTTCTAGTGAAAGTGAGTCCCCTGTAGTGATTCATTTATGTTGAAGTTGTCTTCCATGAAACTTGGGTTTTCGTGATGAATAGTTTTGTAAATTTCTGTTGCAAGTAGCTGTAGATTTGCTAAGGGGCCGGAAACATATCGATTTTCCCCCCAACAACGTCGTTTGGACGTTTTTGTTTAAACCCCCCTCTATCCCCCTACAAAACGTCCAGGATCTAATTTCCGATATAAGCAACATTTTTGCATATAATAGGCCTAGAGTTTGTAGATGCTACTTGTGTGGACCCCATTTCTATATCAAATTTCACTGCTAAGCACGATTCCGACAGCATTTCTTTAAAATAGACAATAAAGAGTCAGTAAAGAGTGGTTACCTAGGATGTCCCAAAATATTGTACATTGTTTGTGTGGTTGCTGTGGAGGAGCTGTGCGTTATATTATCCCGTTCTTGATACAGTTGCATAGGATAGGCTTCAACTTAGAGTATGAGACCTTGTTTTAGCCAATGCGATATGTTGCTGATTCTTTTTATTTATTATTTTTTATACACAATCTAAAAATGTACAATTTAACAAAAACATATTTACAAAGACGATACCATTGGGAGCATGATAGGCATGGCTACCCTAAATGATCTTGACAAATAACAATACAGATACTAAAGGCTATACCAAACCTTATGTTGGTCTCTCCTTAGGGAGAACCGCTTAATCAGAGATAGGACGACTGCTTGAATCGAAAATAACAATTGACAGATTTTGGTATCGTCTTTAGAGATACATTTACTATACATTTATTGTGTTATATAAAGATTAAAAGATTAACAGAGAAGGATGAGATAGAAGATTAATTTAACTAGGTTTGTATTTGCTGGTGCTACAAGAAACGCTCTGATGTATGAATGAATTCTGGCGTTGATTCCAAAATTTGCTTATTTTGGTTATGAGAAAATCTTTTATCACCATACAACATTATTTGCACAAGGGTTTGATTTGGCAGGTTTAAGATGTTGTGTAATTGGAATACTCGTTAATCGTGCCTAGGAGATCACGCCTTTGATAATCATATGCATGGCATTGCAGCAGGAAATGTTCAGTATCCTCAATAACATCGTTAATTAGACACATTGGGTCAACCGTGTCTCGAAAGTTATGATTGAATTTGTGAGAGTTTAGCTTACTAAGGCCTACGCGTAACTGGGTGAGGATGGCAACACCTTTTGGATCATAAATTCCATAAACAGGTTTCTGGGTAGGGCGGATAAGAGAAGCGAGTCTATTTTTGAATGAGCTGATTGCTGATTTATGGCAAACGGAAGTTAAAAAAGTGATTACTTCAAAAACAGCACTTTCTTTGTTCTCCATAAATGCCAAAATCAAGTAAATACTGCAAAAAGGCTTCTATTGCTATGTTTGAAATTTTTCTATAATTCAAAAAGGGTTAACTGTATTGTTTACTGATAGCATTTTCAAATGTAGAAATAATGCAAATACAACGCTAGAACACGTTCTTTCAAAATTTACGTGATATTGGCATTTTTGGAGAACAAAGAAAGTGCCGTTTTTGAAGCAATCACTTTTTCAACTTTCTTGTGTCATAAATCAGTAACCACTCGTCAGACTGGATAAAATAAGGTCTCAAACTCTAAGTTGAAGCCTATCCTATGCAACTGTATCAAGGATGAAGCAATAGAACGTACAGCTCTGCCGCAGCAGCCACACAAATCGGAAACAATTTTTTGGGACACCCTGTAGATGAAAGAGTTTAAGAGCTGAGTTTGTTTGGAGAGTTTTTTGACAGTGAGAGATATTAATGAAGACAACTTTAAGATTTTACAGGTTTTAATTTATTTTAATAATTCTTTTCTTTCGATGTAAAATCTCAGTTTGAAAATGCCTTGAGCAAAACCCCTCTCCCCCCCAAAACGCCCAAACGACGTTGTTGGGGAAAAAATCGATATGTTTTTGGCCCCTAACCGCATTGTCTATAAGAAGCAATTCTTCAAAACTAGATGAAAAATCATTTTAGGCTATTCGCAATGCTCTTTCATGAATTTTATTAATATGTGTATTGTTTTTCCTACTGCAATACATCCATGCTAAGGGACATTAATTGAAAAATGCCATAACAAAAGTTTTCATTAAGAGTTTTCTTTTATCTCATTCAAATAAGGTGCTATTCTTGCTAGTGCACTTAAAAGTTTAGATTTTGTAGCAATTTGGTACATTCAAGAGTTCTCTTATTTAGTATCATAAACGTTACTTGAACCTACCATGTGTAAATTCTTAGTACCGTGTCTCATTATATGGCAATTCAATCAGCCTGTGGAGTAAGCCAATCATATATGACATAAAGCAGCTGGTCCGCTAAAGTGCAGTCGTCCCACCGAATTTGCTCCGGCAGTCAGGGCAGTACCGAAAATGACCTTGGTTTTCTTGCACGGCCCTCGAGAGTTTGAGGCTGTGCTGAAGACGGCAGGCATTATAAATCCCGGTATTGCCCGTATTGCCCTCGCATTCAGTTAATAAAAGTAAGTAATTCTTATTGTCTGAAGCCTTGGCAGGTCTACCAATAACATAATTTTGGAATGACATTAGCCAAAACAAGATATCGTTGCAAGGAATCGGAAAATATGTCAAATACCTCTTTCGCATCTGAGGCTATCCCAAAGTAAAACAATCTAGATCCATTNTATAACTATGTTTGATGCCAAAAAATATCATGGCCATAATTTCAGTTTATAAAGACCCAAAAATATCACTTTCGGCAATATTCTGACCCAAAAATATCGGACTTACCTCCCCGTGTGTGCATGTGCTGAGTGTCCCCCCTGGGGTATTGCCCTCGCATTCAGTTAATAAAAGTAAGTAATTCTTATTGTCTGAAGCCTTGGCAGGTCTACCAATAACATAATTTTGGAATGACATTAGCCAAAACAAGATATCGTTGCAAGGAATCGGAAAATATGTCAAATACCTCTTTCGCATCTGAGGCTATCCCAAAGTAAAACAATCTAGATCACATGCTTGGCTTGCTGCACATGATAAATATTTTAGTGAGCGTATAAGCTGAACAGTGCTGAATTTACTAATCTTAGCAGCTCCCTTGGTCTTTTGCCCACATTGCGGCCACGACGTCAAGCGGTTTCTTAATCACATGCTTTGACATGTGTTAAAACTGCAGCCGACAAATATAAAATTGCTCAAGCTTGACCTAATACAGAGAATTTCAAGAAAAACTGGAGATAATTCCTTTACCTTGTGAGAACATAGGGCAAAATGTGTCATAGTGGGGCAAGATGGGTCAGTTGATTTTTTATTTCTAAAATTGAGGCAAAGTGTCCTTGGATGTAAACTTGCAGCTTATTTAATGAATAAAATGGGTCAATGTTCAAGATAAAGCTGATCTTCCTCAACTTTAACCCTAATTTAACCGGGCTTTTTTTGAACTAATATAGCCGGGGGGGTTGCTTTCCACCCCCCTCTCTATAAATCGCCTTAGACTAATGGAAAATCATTTAAACCTGGCAAGGGCGTAGTACTAGCCATTTTTTACTGATTGGTAGCTTTGGGTGTGGCCATCTCATTAGATGACGTCACTATGACGTCATAATGTTGAAAAATGTCAAAATATAAGTTTCTCCAGCTAATTCGTTCTAAAAACGGAAAAAATATCATATAATTCGCTATTTTTAATCTTATTTGCCGTATTATTCATTCCTAACTAAAAAATAATACCTAAAGGTGTTTTTAGACAGTTATTTTTGAAGAAAATGACAAATATTGATGACGTCACAATCACGAAGTGCGTTTTACGACCAAAAATTGATACAAAACTTGCTAAAAATACTTTAAATGTATTGTAAAACGCAATTCTATGCATTTTCTACAATTTCCGCTGGAAAAAGCTTCAAAATTTGCAAAATTGACCCAAAATGGCGGCACATGTGACGTCATCATTTAAAAATGCTAATGTCAGCAAATTCCATTGTTCTTGATAAAAAATGAAAGCTCTTTGTTTGCTGATTCTTTTAAGGTATAATAATCCACATTTGAAACTAATTCTGGTTGTAAAAACATCAAAAACATTGATTTTGTCAATACCATCTTCCAAATATGGTATTCTCATCTGTCACGTGACTCCCATTGCTCAAAAAATTTATTTTCAAAATGTAGCTAATAGATAATTAGTAATTGTCAGAAAGTTAGAGAGTCATAGCTCATGCCGTTAATAATTGCTCTGCAAAAAACCGACAGTGGGGGTGGAAAGCACCCTCCCCCCCTCGGTTAAATTAGGGTTAAACACAACAACAGTGAAATCGATGAATTTGTCAATGGCCTATTTTGCCCCACATTAAAATGAAAGATGTAATTTAATATGGGACAATGATGATCGATAATTTCTCTTCATACAGTTACAAATGTTTACAAAACTCTTAACAAAAAGAAAAAGAAGGAGATTTTCGTTTTTAACAAAACAAAAAAGAAAGAGATTTTCAACAGCATATGAATGAAAACGATAAAAAAAATAGTAAAAAGTTTGATGAAAATCTTTAGATTAGCGGAGTGGATAATGAAGTTCTTCTTAAACCTATAAAAAAAGTTGCAAAAGCAAACGATTGCGTTTAAAATATCTATCGATTGACAAGAATATGGGTGATATTATAATTTTTACAGAATCTCGATAGACCGTTTGGTTCCAGAGTAATTAATAAATTTCTGAAGGGGAGGATTTCTGAAAACCGACTTTCATTGCTCATCAGAGCGGAAAGCAGAGTTACCTTAACCCTATCTGACCTGGGCGTTTTGAAACACTCAATGCCTGGGGGGGCGGATTCCGCCTCCCTCTTTATTTCAGTTGTTATATCAGATATGGGCACCTAACTTGGCACACATGTTATTCATCATATAAACAATGATTATTTAGAATTTTAATTCAATTATCGCTGTTATTGTTGTTGCTAGGGCATAATAATCATTATGATGTCAAATGACGTCATAAAAATGAAAGCATGTTTAAAGTTCATCAAACTTAACTTTTCGTACAGAAATGAAAAATATAGATTAAAATATATGTAAATCAAAGATTTGAGCTTAATTGGACCAATTAAAAAAGAATAAGAGAGATATAAAGTTAATTTTCACAGAATGTCAGATGACAACTTGGTAACCATGGAGACAGTGCTAAATATAGAATGTCAAAATTGTTACAGTTTCATTGCTCTATGATACAAAGTTTAACTTACTAAATCTCAGCAGCCTTCTACATATATCGAACATAGTGGAAACAAAAATATACTAGGGGGGCGGAATCCGCCCCCCAGGTCAGATAGGGTTAAGCCCGGGTCAAACTATGCCAACGTTTCACTGAACATTTCAGTGCGTAGGTGGTCAAACGGTACCAACAACATCAAACATCGCAAATGTTTCAGTGAACATTTTTGATCGCGATCAAACTTCACTGAACAACGTCCAACACATGTTGGGTCACTGAACAAGGTGGTAAAACGGTGCCAACATTTAACTAAACACCACTGCTGAATGGTGCTCAGTGAAATGTTGGTACGGTTTGATCGCAGCTTTAGACATTTGCCGAACTGTACAGTCATAGATTATCAATCAATTTTAGCAAACATTAACTCATTCAGTAGCAGAAACTTTCCGCTGGGAAGGCAAACTTAGACTGTAGAAAAATAAATGTTCTTAAATAAGTTACAGACAATTTTTCTTTGGGCCTGTTTATACGAGGAGACAGACCCGGACCTAACAGGTAAGGTAAATTTCAGCCACTATCGACATGGGATTTTCACCTCACGTGTCAGCTCCGGGGCTGAGAGGCGAGATGGGGTAAAGTCTCGCTTCCGTGAAATTAAAACGAATTAGCCAATAAGAATCAAGGAATAAACCAATTCACCTCACCCCATACCAGTGGTGTTTCGTTTATATGGAAAACTTTCACCACCCTCATGTGAGAGTCCTCCTCTGTTGAGGTAGGATCTCACTATACCGGTGGTGTTGTGTTCGTTATATAAACAGGCCTCTAGACTTTTTTAACAAAGCTTGAACAAATGTTAAAAATACTTTAGTCACCAAACAGGATGAGCCTTTTTGCAAAATTAACTGCGAATGCCACATCACAATGGCTTTTTCTATTCTAGACGATGAAATGGTAGATATAATTCATTTTCAAACTCAGAACCCAAGCATCAGAATTATTAATGTTGTAATTCTTTTCCAATCCAAGTGAAGATTGATCTGGTCAAGCAGATGCATGATATTTCTTATTTTCTTAATCAGTAGATAACTCTTTTGGTTACAGTGATTTACGATGTGCGCTGTAATTTAATTCCTGCTCAGCACTCTGCTGAATAATTTAAACTTTTCATGACCCTGTGATGTTCAAAGAACACTGCGAAATTCAAAAAAAGCTTTTGCATATAAACAACTGATCGTAAATATTCAAGGCTAGGGTACTGGTGGAGTTTATCAGGCAGCGGGATATAATCAGAGAGCTTTAACTTCCAACATCTAGTAACGCCCCTCAAACAAAAGCAAACGCAAGGAAAGCTTCCATGACCACTGCTCTTCCATTCAGCGCCATTATCATTTTGATAGTTTTTTGCTTCTGATTTTTGCTTCTTTATACTATGCTGTGACAAAGAAAAGATGGATGCAAATTGATTTTTGCGTAAGTCAGAGCTATTTCTTTGACTAAGAATTGTTACAACGTTTCGAGCTTAACTCTTCATCGGGTAACTTGATACCTTATGAAGAGTTAAGCTCAAAACATTGTAACAATTCTTAGTCTTCGTACATAGTCATATTTTTAAAGAAATAACTGTTTTTTTTACGCAAAAGACGTACAACACGCACAACAACATTGTTTTCTATCTACTTCTTTGAGCATGGCTAAGGAAGCTTCATTTTTGTTTGCAGCTGTGTTTAAAATAATTGAGAGGTTTTTCTGGATGTTGAAAGCTAACACTGTCTGATATATCCCATTGCAAGATAAAGCCCGCCAGTACCCTATCTATTATATCTATAATCACTATATTTGTAAACTTGTATTTTTGAATGCAGTTAAAGAACGGCGGTCGACCAGCATCCAGCATCCAGCACTGCACAACTACGATGTCATATGAAAATGGCCGCCGCAGTTGAAAGGCAACAAGCGAAGCGCGCAAAGGATGCTGGTTGATTGGCGTTCTTTAACTTTAATCCACAATTGAAGTGTTTTGTATTGCCGCTGCCCAATTGGGACCAGCGTCTTCTCATGTAAGGCTTCAATCGTCATAATACGCTAGAATCTTTAGGCTCAAAATAGTGGTGTAAATTGCTATCACCTCGTTCTTTAAATTGGATCGCTTGAACGGAACTTTTGGTACTTTACTGTAATTCTACCGTTGACTTTCTTGATATCTTGACTATTTTCAAAATACAGCATTTTCTATATTTCAATTTTTTTGAAGTTGTGACGTAATCAAACTTCTAAATCGTAAATCAGAAGAGCGACAAGCTTCTGCTCACCAATGTATGATAGTCTTTCATAAACAATACTTATACTTCTTTTGTTTGGAAATTACTATGATATTAATTGTTCTAAACTTTCATTTGATTCTTTTCATAAATAAAAAATGCTGTAATTTTGAAAATAGCCAATGCACCAAAAAAGGCACCGGTCCCCCTCCCCCTCACCAATGTGTACGTATTTTATGTATGCCTCTTGACCTACAATGCCATTTTGGCCGTTCAATCCAAGCAAATATTGAATAGCCATTTGCACAAGTTTTTTAAAGATTTCATGCGCAATAAAACGCTAGCAGCTTCATGAACCTGCTTGAATAAAATGCAGCTTCACAATCACAAGAAAACACTTAACAGTTAAAGCGTTTTCATTTGCTGCATCCTAGTTAGGGCTCGCGTCTGCCCAAGTAAGGCCTTGAATCCAAAAAGCGGGAGCCTTATTTGGGCAACTTTAGGAAAAACGCTTGAAGTGTCGATTCAACTTTGTTGTGACTTGAATCAATGAATATTTGTCCACTTCTATCCGGTTCATATAACTCTTTCTATGAATGGCCACGGGGTAGTCATAGTTGTTTGCTCCCTGTGGTATCGTCCTTGTAGTGTTTGTAATGTAGCTGGTAGTTTATAGTAAACACAATTTGTCTTGTAAATGTTTTATGGAATAAAGAGGAAAGAATTTAGTTCAAAGCTTCAAAAGAAGGCATCATAACTAAGAGATGTGACCGTATCAAATGCCACCATGCTTTGACATACAGATTTATAACAATTGAACTCCCAGATTACCATAATATTCAGAAACATTTTTCATTCAGTCTTGGAAATCCAAAGCATATCTTCGCTTATATCTCGCAATGCATTACCCTGTATTTCTTCTTACTTTACGAGATATTAGTCATATTTAGATAGAAGCACTGTTCTATTTTACTTCTCTTCTTCATCCTACTAGCATTCAAACAACCTTTTCTACCATGATGGGTCAAGCTCTCAGTACATTTTAAAGAATTCTTGTACCACATTCTTCTTTTGTTCAAAGCCTCAACGAGGGACTATCATAACTAAAGATTAGCGCACTTTACCTTGCACAACGATTTAAAATAGAGGACTAAAAGTTAAACTGAACAAAATAGGCTTCCACGTCTATGTGTGGTCGTAAAATTGAACTATTGTACCATTTCTAGATATGTTCAAACATCAAATTCAAGTGCTCCAAATTATTAATTTGAAGAATAAATCACATTTTTGGAATAAATTGGAAAAACAAGCATGACGGAAGGAAATCAACATAATTGAGTTAAATTTATGAATTTTACACTAACTTGACTATTTCATCTGTGATGACCTGTCCATTTTAAAATACACAACCATCTCTGTGTTTCTCAACCAAGAAACAGAAATATTGTTCTGCGTATCGTATCAAAGCAATCGAATATTTGAGAAAATTTAGAATACTAACTGTTCTACTTTAGTAAGATGATTAGCTGAGTTTGTTTATCACATTTTAACTAAAACATTGAAACTTTCAGCGAAGATGTTCTTCATATCTATGTGCTTGGTACCATACTTACTGAAAGCAGCAACAGATTTAAGTTTCAAGCATGCATTATCTATTAATATAGTTTTAAAGAATAAAGATTATTCGAAACCTGTCTTGAAATCTAAATCTGTTTTCGTTGTTATTAAGTATCTTACCAATATTATCTTGCTGAGAAATTTTGATAATTTGATATTTCTACACAGTTTAAAAGAATGCAATGTAGCTAACTGTTACTGGCAGGTGTCAAATCCTCTTTTAGGAATCTGACATTTTCAGAAGCCTCGAGTTCTATGTATCGAATAAGAACATTTCAACTTACCTGAAACTAAGTAGAAAGACTTATACGTCGGTATAGGTACGTGAATTTCCATCCTTCTTATGTAGTAATCAATAGATCATCTCTGAACTCTTAACGATAATAATATGTCTAGTTAAATTCACAAGGAAGTAGAGTAGTTCATTCAGATTGGACTGCTTTTAATAAAAACACTTCTTTGTAATGTTCCCTCCAACGAACCACACGCTCACAGAAACACACAAGGTCAACAGAACTTGATTGTCGTAATGAAAATGTCACCACCTTCGTGGTTAAGGAATTCGGGCTAAAATAGTATGATATTTGCATTAAAAACACATGTCTCGGTTAAGGAGTGTGAACGCTATTGTTCCCAGGCTCTTTTTGTTGTCGACATCACCAGATGCGCTGACCAGATGCGTTGTCTTAAATTACTTCTAATGCTAGAACAAATTGTTTTTAAAATCCCGTTTCAGCGTTGAATTATAAGAATAGGTCTTTATACTCTATCTTATTGTTTTCAAAAACGTTTATAGCTGCTTTTCATCTTTTAATCAAGGATAGATGCAAGCTGTTTGGCACAGGACCTCTGATAACAATCATCAATCTATTCGCGCCAAGGCGAACGATAGATGTTAGCTCTAAACTAATCCAGCACGCAATTGAAGATGAAACTTTCCATGCGTTTACAAGTTTTGCGTTTTAGCAAATTTCTTTAGCGTATTTCTTCGATTAAGAAGCCAGGCACTTTTCTAAAGTAATAAAAACTTATTTCAGGGGGTGCTCGTTAAATCTCAATACCTTGAAGGGGCGCTTGTTCTTCATTAACAAGTATCAATCGTTTTGAAATTCATAATCATTTATGGTAAGCCTATTTATATTAATTTTTTCGCTAAACCTCAAATAATACGACAAAAAAAACACGAAAGACGAAGATGCTTAAATAGAACCTTTCTTAGCGTCTGAACCTCAGCATAAGTTCTTTTCCTTTGAATTCGGTATTTTACTCCATGCTCGAACGTTGAGGTTTACAATCTTCGGGGTTCATAACTTTTTAAAAACTTGCCTTCATAGGCGGAAATTCAAGTAATCTAGAAGCTGTGCTCCATACTCAATTTGAGGACCTACACAAATTTCCATGTTAGAGATTCGGTAGATATTTGCAAAAGAAATCAAACATTATAGTAAGTAGAAGATAGATTCATCGCTGGATAAATTTAAACCAATCGATATCGAGATAAACATGCGATAAAATCTAAGATGAAGCTGCTGACATATGTCTATGAATCTGTTAATAAGATCTTCCCTTCTTGTTTCGTGAGTTCTTTTATTTGCTTTCGCATGTTCATCAATATGATACAATGCAAGCACGTAAAGGTGACATTTTTCTGGCACGTAAAAACAGTCTGCAATATGGCATGAAATCTATCAGGTATGCAGGTGCAAAATCTTTAACAGTATTCCTACTTTGATTAAACAAGCATATTCTGTAATTAACTTCCGTCGTCAAATTCAACTACATTTTTTTCCATCAATTATCAGTCATAAGATCTTAGCGTTTTGCAATGATAATATTCTTCAATTCAAATCTATGGAAATGTTTCAAATAAAAATTAAGTTTTTAACTAAGGGGGTACTCTCTCCTCGATTAGTTGTTTACCTATTGAGAGAGCTCCGCCTGTAAGAAATTCCCTACATGTAAATTCCCCCATTGTATCGTACTTTTGAATTGTATTTCATTAATATTGTAAAGTGTATTTATTTGTTATAATTTGAGTAATGTGTATTCTTTGTGGATTTTTATGTAGAGGAATTTTGAAATTAAAGGAACTGAAATGAGATAAAACTAGAGAAAAATCATTTCACGTGACTATCCTTCGTTATATTTAGCGATAATCCTTTATCTAAGGGGTCATCTGCAAAGCTTTAAGGCCTTAATAATCAAGTAAGCCGAAATGGTTGGCTGATAAAAGAGATATCTCTATGCTATCACCTTGTTACATGGAGATAAGCCAAACTTCATGTGGCGATAAGGTGGCCTTTATCCGCTAAAGCGATCTTAAAAAGGACAGTAGCAAAGGTGTCTAACACAGAATCTTTAGTTTTGTGTTTACATATATTTTCCAGAGCATCGAAGTACAGCATAGCATATAGAAATGCTAAACATATGAAATGCTCAAAAGGCAATAGTCGAGCATGGGCATCAAATCTTTTAAATGGTGGTGTATTGTTTGTTTGTTATGATTGTTCTGTTGTGTTTGTTATGGTTCTTTTGAGTGAATGGCTTGAAATCATATTTTACTTTACTCTACTTCTACCGTAGGCATTTTTCATGTCTTGATTATTTACAAAATGATAGTGCTTTTTATTTCGGCTAGTTTTGAGCTTATGACATCATCAAGTTCCAAAATTGTGCACCACAAAAGCCACAACCTTCTGCTGCTTACTACCATATCGTAGACCGTCATTAACTATGGTCTCCTTGAAAACTCCATCATATTTGTCCTTTATCAATTTAGAACTTACCTTTGTTTTAATTTTATATGAATTTTGCTATGAATTGAATATTTTTTCACAATTAAAACGTTCCTCGGCGCTTTTCACAATTCACAAGTCAACAGAGTCAACAGCAGCATCACAGTTATGTACAAGAAGTCCCTTTCAAGCTATTCACTAAAAATAATGGTGTTAATACCAACTGTACTATCATGTTTATCCTTTGACGCCTATTCTCAATAGTTGATCATAGATCTGGCACTGCCATGGTCCATTTTTGTTCAATATAATTTGTGCATAAGGAAGATATGTAGGTATATAGGTCAACGATTTCCAATCTGCACCAACCATATAAATTGAGTCAATAACTAGTAGTATTGGCGTTGGCTATTTTGGGTAATCATAATCTACGCAGCACAATAGAATTGCTAGCAAAACTCAGGTATATCAGGTTTCTAGCCTATCATTATGTGCAGGAACCGATTTTTGTTTCTTGGTGTTTTGGCTTTAAGTCTTCCTCAGAGCTATGCATATCTATTCATAAATCAATTGTTATAAACGGACACGATGATATTTTTAACAGCGATGCTTAATCTTTGGTCGTCCAGTATGGAATTATATTTATAATCCAGTTCAGTAATGCATAACTTCGTAGAAATGAAGCAACATTAAATTCATGGAAGTTTTACATTATTGATAATTTGGTAATGATCTTTATTGTATTTCATTCGCTACGCGTTATCAGTTGAGCTAGTTCGTTTCAACATAAATTCTGTTTATGGTAATAATACCTTGAGGTATAGCAAAAGATTTTCAAGCAGAACTTGCTAGTTTTGATCAGCGTGATCAGTAAGAACTTGCTAGCTGTCACTTCAGTCAAAACCATATGATCTAATTATGAATCTTTGCTATATTCCGATAACATTAACTATACTCAACTGTTTACTTTGATAAGAAACCTTCGTTTCTAACCCTAAGTCAAACCTTATTTGAAAGATCAAAGCAATAATCTTGGAGATCAATCAAGTGGGTCAGCTTCTGCTACGTTCTAAAGTTGGGGCATTTTTTTCCGCAGCCGGCATTACACAGTGGTCTCGTTATCCATAGAATAAACAGTAAACGAAGTATTATGTTCTTTAATGAAAACTGTACAATGCTAAAACATTTCAGATGTTGAGCTCAAACACTTTTAATAATATATGAGATCAATGGCAAAGCTATCTCATGAATTTAATAAGATTGAAAATTGAAGTCAATATCGGCTGCTTTTGAACAATGAGAATCTTATCATCGATTAACCATTACAAAATATGTCGCGACACTTGAAACAAAATGTTATAAAAGACGTTTTAGTATAAGTTTGTGTTATCTGAACAACGTTATTGCTTATGATGGGAGAGGTATAAACATTTATGAACACAGAAGAAATATTTTGTCATAAGGAAGCAGCTGGATTTTTGTGTTTAGTTTATTGACTTTTGTAGCTTCATACAGCCAAACAAGTCTATTAAATGTTGAAGAAGAATTCCTCATATCAGCATTAGGTAGAAAAGTTCTTTTGATAAGAAAAATAACATGACTGCAAATATTCAAACTTTAGACGAATGCTGTCAGCATTACTTTGTCAAGAAGAAATAAACTGGATTTTTAAACTGTATTTTTCCTAAAATTGTTTACGTTCATAGCCTCATAAGCCAAAAACGTTTATTAGATGTTGAAAGAATTTTGATATCAACATGAGGAAAGACATTCTTCTTGTAAGAAAGCGAACAATTACTGAAAAAAACTGAGACTTTAAGTCGAACGCTGTCAGCATTACATTGTCAAGAAAAAATAAACTGGATTTGTCCTCAATTTGTTTACGTTCATAGCTTCATACAACCATACAAAGTTGATCAAACGTTGAAAGAATTTTGATATCAACATGAGGAAAGACATTCTTCTCCTAAGAAAGCGAACCATGACTGAAAATATTCAAACATTAAGTCGAAAAGCTGTCAGCATTACTTTGTCAAGAAAACATAAACTGGATTTTTTAACTGTATTTTTCCTAAGTTTGTTTACGTTCATAGCTTCATACAGCTAAAAAGAGTTTATTAAATGTTGAAAGAATGTCTATATCAACATGAGATAGAGATTTTCTTCTGATAAGAACAAGAAACATGACTGAGAATACTGAAGCTTTAAGCAACATTGTAAATCTTGCAGAAGAGCCAAAATTTTGAGATTCTCCTATATCCTCCAAATCTCCAATGATACAGTAGTCTGCGTTCCTTTCTGATTTATGACCAAATTAGAAGCTAAATAGAAACACAAAGAAAGTAATCTGGTAATCATCTGTGCTTTTTGCAGCATGCTTCAAGCCAGGCAGCTCTAAAAAATAGCTAAATTTGCTAATTTTAAAAACAATCAAAAGACCAGCTGTACCGCAGATGTAAAGATGTACAGTTCAATACAAGGGAGAATTGAGCAACAATAGCACACATTTCCATAACATTGTTTCTTGTGCAGATTGCTATTTCACTACTCTTTAAAGCAAAGACACAATACAATTATCTGACATTAAGAACATCTGACTAGTTAACAGATTGTTTTGATGCTATGTTGATGAAAGATCAAATCGCAAAGAAATTTTGTTTTAGGGACCTCGTGGGATACTCTTATCAGGTAAAATGAACTTCAATAGAACCTCATGCTAACAGCATACATTCGGAACTGAATGAAGCTCTCCGAAGGACCATTTTATTATGGCTCTTGTTGACGGTCTGACGGACCGGCTCTGGAAGTATTAACTCCGCCCCACTTAATGCTATTCATTTGAATACTAGAACGTGAAAGGGCTCGTTTAGCTCGCGTTGCAAGAGCTACCACTAAATTGCAGGAGTTCCTCCCATCCACGGCAGTTGCTTGGCCTCAAGAGCCAGGACGAAATAAGTTATTGCAGCTGAAATCCTAATTTTCGCCTGTAAAAACTGGTTAATGCAGGCTTATTGTTTAAAAAAAACCTTGACCAAAAAAGTGTTTATCACTGCATTAGTGACTGCACTAAACATCTCTTTCGAACAAAACAGTAATCTAGAGGCATTGTAGCAAACAAACTGTTCGCTTAATGTTTAGAAAAGGCTAAAAGATCGATGGGCATCTCGATGCGAAGAAGAGTTTTCCTCGACGAACTCCGAAGTATTGAGATCGCGGTGTACCCACTCCACCCCTCCAAATTTGCACCACGTCCAAACCACTTATGCACCACAATTCTATAAAAGATTGAGAAGTAATGGGTGCTAACTGGCATGCAAGAGCTGTCAACAGGGATTATGGGCCAGCCAACAGAATTACATAGAACTAGAGAAAGGGAACTTCAAAGTTTGGTGTTCCAGTAATTCAGTTCAAAGAACTACAATCAATGTCGAACATTGATAGCTTCGGGACTATATTGGAGCTATTGATAAATAAATATGATTTGTAACTGAAACATTAATGAACAAATTCAATTTTCTGTGAATTTTTAACGAGATATATTAGAGTTCATGCATAAGATTTTAATGTGTCACTTGATCTATACATCAAAGTTACAGAGTCCATAAGAAGTTCGTGACATTTCGTTGTTAAAGAAAGCTTCAAAACTGTGTGTTTTTCAGTCTGTTTCTAACGAATCTTTTTGTTTATTCCAATTGCGAACTATTCTTAGGGACTTATTGCCAGATAAGCCGGGTGCACAACACCTTACGCTACGGCCCCAAAAATTAAACAAAAGAATAACTTATGCCACGCCCTAGGGTTCCATAAAAAACGTATGTTTGCCTGGAGAAAGGTTGAACATTTTTCTGGACTCTAGCGATGCTTCTCCTTAGGCATCGATACCACTACTATACCATGTCTTCACCTACAGCGTTGTCCAGTTAGTTTCCTTCATTTTGGTCGCCATTATAAAGGAGGCAGTTTCAAGCCGGAAGTGAGAGCGCAGACCCAAATATTGTTCGGTTGTGACCATAGTCATGTGCATATCACAAGATATTAACCAAATACAAATATGGTGTCCCTATCTCAACTTTAGCTATATGATAGTTGTGTGGTTGCTCCACAAGCAATCTGAGAACTACATCAACAGAACGACTAACGAGAGCAGGAACAGTACAGGTAATTTGTGCATTCATGAAATGGGGCTACTTAAGCAGCCTTCTTTTGGCAATGTCCTGGTCCTAACTCTGCATGCAGCTGTATTATTGGCTTTCATAACAACAGTTCATGGAAATTGCTCACAGCGAATCAACTCTCCAACCTGCATTTTAACAAAGACTTTACCGACGCAAATAGGACATTGTTATGTCAAAGACTGTCGAGATGGAACTTTCATGCCTTCGGTTGGAAATGGATTTATAGCTACCGTTATTATGAGTGATGAGATGCACGCAGCTGGAGTTTACAATGGTAACTATCATAATCATCATCTCTTATTTTTACATGAATGTAATCATCAGCTTTATCAACTTGGTACTAATTAAAGTCTGTTAAAAAAACTGGCACTTTAAATATTACACATATGTTTTTATAAGAAACTAAGAATTTTGAGCCAGTACTGAAAGTTTCTTAAAATTATCAGATTTTGAGTACTCCGAGTTTCGTGCGAGTTTCTTAAAGGTCTCATAACAATCTTCATATAGTTTTTTATATTCATCTAAAATGTTACAATACATGATATAACCTACTATACTTTCTAATTACTATACAATTATACAACACTACAGGGACGATACCACAGGGAACAAAAGACAATGACTACCCCATGGCCATCTTCACATTTACTGCCTGTCCACTGCCTGTCCCCTCGTGAACAATTCAAAAGGAATTTTGTAAGCCTTTCCAATGTTTAGACATTACCCAAGTACCTTTCTGGTAATGAATGTGATACGGGAAACATATGAAAATAAACTAATAATATGCTAAGGATTTCCTTTATTAAAATAAATAGTTTCTTAAGTTAAATTTTCCCAGTACTGGAGTCTCTTAATTTTTTGGCGATCTGAGAGTTGAGTTTCTCATAAACTGTTTCTTATAAATGAATAATAAGTGTATCATCCTTGCTCGCTATTATAACAAAAAGTTGTCAATAACTAGGTCCCAAACCACTGGTCCCAAACAAATACGGAAGTCGAGCTCTGTTCTCTGCTACTTTATTTTACAGTATATTTTCATCTTTAAAGTAATTTTAGAGGGTGATTCCCCTGCTGCAAACTTTACAGCTTCTTGCATGATTTTTTTTTAATTTAGGTTTTCAAAGACTGAAGCCCATTCCTTTCCGATCAGAATGATACCCCGGAATGATACAATATGCAATGCTCAAAGGTGAAATGCGCAAAGTGAGTGGGCTCTCCTATTGGCTAATTCCAAGTTAGGGCACTGCATTGTATTTATTCCAGCTTCTTTTCTTTCTGATCTTATCATGGGCTTCAGTCAGTCAGAAACTCGGTAGTTGTGTTCAAATAGCAGTTTTTCTTCCCTTTGTCCCTATGCCCGCGAAGGTTGTTGTTGTTGCGTCAGGGAAAGAGAAGGAGAAAGAGGAAGAGGAAGAAGGATTGGAATAAGAAGAAGTTTCTTTCTTCAGTTCAATGTCACTCAAATTTGCAGGACACAGTGATACAAGGAAAACGGGGCACAGGGAAACAGGCAGGAACAAACTGCTGTAGGAACAACAACTACCGCGTTTCTTAACGCCCCTGACCTTATCTGACGATTTGCTGCAAAAAATGTCTGACGAAAATATTACCAAATGAATTGCTCAACTTTTTCTATATCTTTTAGGTAAAGCTTACGTTAAACCACGATATGGCTGGCCAGTTTATTATTACCAACATACACACCGTGCTCGTATACCCTCATCCGTCGCAATCAATTTTACAGTCATGGGTCATGCTGGAGAGAATACTTACGCANTGAATACTAGAACGTGAAAGGGCTCGTTTAGCTCGCGTTGCAAGAGCTACCACTAAATTGCAGGAGTTCCTCCCATCCACGGCAGTTGCTTGGCCTCAAGAGCCAGGACGAAATAAGTTATTGCAGCTGAAATCCTAATTTTCGCCTGTAAAAACTGGTTAATGCTGGCTTATTATTTAAAAAACAAACCTTGACCAAAAAAGTGTTTATCACTGCATTAGTGACTGCACTAAACATCTCTTTCGAACAAAACAGTAATCTAGAGGCATTGTAGCAAACAAACTGTTTGCTTTGTTTAGAAAAGGCTAAAAGATCGATGGGCATATAGCAGGCCTCGATGCGAAGAAGAGTTTTCCTCGACGAACTCCGACGTATCGAGATCGTGGTGTACCCACTCTATCCCTCCAAATTTGCACCACGTCCAAACCACTTATGCATCACAATTCTATAAAAGATTGAGAAGTAATGGGTGCTAACTGGCATGCAAGAGCTGTCAACAGGGATTATGGGCCAGCCAACAGAATTACATAGAACTAGAGAAAGGGAACTTCAAAGTTTGGTGTTCCAGTAATTCAGTTCAAAGAACTACAATCAATGTCGAACATTGATAGCTTCGGGACTATATTGGAGCTATTGATAAATAAATATGATTTGTAACTGAAACATTAATGAACAAATTCAATTTTCTGTGAATTTTTAACGAGATATATTAGAGTTCATGCATAAGATTTTAATGTGTCACTTGATCTATACATCAAAGTTACAGAGTCCATAAGAAGTTCGTGACATTTCGTTGTTAAAGAAAGCTTCAAAACTGTGTGTTTTTCAGTCTGTTTCTAACGAATCTTTTTGTTTATTCCAATTGCGAACTATTCTTAGGGACTTATTGCCAGATAAGCCGGGTGCACAACACCTTACGCTACGGCCCCAAAAATTAAACAAAAGAATAACTTATGCCACGCCCTAGGGTTCCATAAAAAACGTATGTTTGCCTGGAGAAAGGTTGAACATTTTTCTGGACTCTAGCGATGCTTCTCCTTAGGCATCGATACCACTACTATACCATGTCTTCACCTACAGCGTTGTCCAGTTAGTTTCCTTCATTTTGGTCGCCATTATAAAGGAGGCAGTTTCAAGCCGGAAGTGAGAGCGCAGACCCAAATATTGTTCGGTTGTGACCATAGTCATGTGCATATCACAAGATATTAACCAAATACAAATATGGTGTCCCTATCTCAACTTTAGCTATATGATAGTTGTGTGGTTGCTCCACAAGCAATCTGAGAACTACATCAACAGAACGACTAACGAGAGCAGGAACAGTACAGGTAATTTGTGCATTCATGAAATGGGGCTACTTAAGCAGCCTTCTTTTGGCAATGTCCTGGTACTAACTCTGCACGCAGCTGTATTATTGGCTTTCATAACAACAGTTCATGGAAATTGCTCACAGCGAATCAACTCTCCAACCTGCATTTTAACAAAGACTTTACCGACGCAAATAGGACATTGTTATGTCAAAGACTGTCGAGATGGAACTTTCATGCCTTCGGTTGGAAATGGATTTATAGCTACCGTTATTATGAGTGATGAGATGCACGCAGCTGGAGTTTACAATGGTAACTATCATAATCATCATCTCTTATTTTTACATGAATGTAATCATCAGCTTTATCAACTTGGTACTAATTAAAGNTGTATTATTGGCTTTCATAACAACAGTTCATGGAAATTGCTCACAGCGAATCAACTCTCCAACCTGCATTTTAACAAAGACTTTACCGACGCAAATAGGACATTGTTATGTCAAAGACTGTCGAGATGGAACTTTCATGCCTTCGGTTGGAAATGGATTTATAGCTACCGTTATTATGAGTGATGAGATGCACGCAGCTGGAGTTTACAATGGTAACTATCATAATCATCATCTCTTATTTTTAGAAGGAATGTAATCATCAGCTTTATCAACTTGGTACTAATTAAAGTCCGTTAAAAAATCTGGCACTTTAAATATTACACATATGTTTTTATAAGAAACTAAGAATTTTGAGCCAGTACTGAAAGTTTCTTAAAATTATCAGATTTTGAGTACTCCGAGTTTCGTGCGAGTTTCTTAAAGGTCTCATAACAATCTTCAGATATTTTTTTATATTCATCTAAAATGTTACAATACATGATATAACCTACTATACTTTCTAATTACTATACAATTATACAACACTACAGGGACGATACCACAGGGAACAAAAGACAATGACTACCCCATGGCCATCTTCACATTTACTGCCTGTCCACTGCCTGTCCCCTCGTGAACAATTCAAAAGGAATTTTTAAAGCCTTTCCAATGTTTAGACATTACCCAAGTACCTTTCTGGTAATGAATGTGATACGGGAAACAAATGAAAATAAACTAATAATATGCTAAGGATTTCCTTTATTAAAAAAATAGTTTCTTAAGTTATATTTTCCCAGTACTGGAGTTTCTTAATTTTTTGGCGATCTGAGAGTTGAGTTTCTCATAAACGGTTTCTTATAAATGAATAATAAGTGTATCATCCTTGCTCGCTATTATAACAAAAAGTTGTAAATGACTAGGCCCCAAACCACTGGTCCCAAACAAATACGGAAGTCGAGCTCTGCTCTCTGCTACTTTATTTTACAGTATATTTTCATCTTTAAAGTAATTTTAGAGGGTGATTCCCCTGCTGCAAACTTTATAGCTTCTTGCGTGATTTTTTTAAATTTAGGTTTTCAAAGACTGAAGCCCCCATTCCTTTCCGATCAGAATGATACAATATGCAATGCTCCAAGGTGAAATGCGCAAAGTGAGTGGGCTCTCCTATTGGCTAATTCCAAGTTAGGGCACTGCATTGTATTTATTCCAGCTTCTTTTCTTTCTGATCTTATCATGGGCTTCAGTCAGTCGGAAACGCGGTAGTTGTGTCCAAATAGCAGTTTTTCCTCCCTTTGTCCCTATGCCCGCGAAGGTTGTTGTTGTTGCGTCAGGGAAAGAGAAGGAGAAAGAGGAAGAGGAGAGCCCACTAGGAGAGCCCACTCACTTAAGGATTGGAATAAGAAGAAGTTTCTTTCTTCAGTTCACTGTCACTCAAATTTGCAGGACACAGTGATACAAGGAAAACGGGGCACAGGGAAACAGGCAGGAACAAACTGCTGTAGGAACAACAACTACCGCGTTTCTTAACGCCCCTGACCTTATCTGACGATTTGCTGCAAAAAGTGTCTGACGAAAATATTACCAAATGAATTGCTCAACTTTTTCTATATCTTTTAGGTAAAGCTTACGTTAAACCACGATATGGCTGGCCAGTTTATTATTACCAACATACACACCGTGCTCGTATACCCTCATCCGTCGCAATCAATTTTACAGTCATGGGTCATGCTGGAGAGAATACTTACGCNGTTCAATGTCACTCAAATTTGCAGGACACAGTGATACAAGGAAAACGGGGCACAGGGAAACAGGCAGGAACAAACTGCTGTAGGAACAACAACTACCGCGTTTCTTAACGCCCCTGACCTTATCTGACGATTTGCTGCAAAAAGTGTCTGACGAAAATATTACCAAATGAATTGCTCAACTTTTTCTATATCTTTTAGGTAAAGCTTACGTTAAACCACGATATGGCTGGCCAGTTTATTATTACCAACATACACACCGTGCTCGTATACCCTCATCCGTCGCAATCAATTTTACAGTCATGGGTCATGCTGGAGAGAATACTTACGCGCTTGATGTAGAAGATGGTGTTTATTACCGATGGTTTGTTAGTAACGACGTAAACATAACTCAACGCATCTACGCACACAGGGAGAAACGCAGTCTGATGGTTGTTGAATTGTCAGTTGAAGTCATAAAAGGATCAAACGCAACGATAATGCTCAATAATAACACAGGGAATAAAAGTAGAGACATTAACTTTAATGTTGTCAATGACTCATCTGTTCCTAAAAATGCAAATGCAGTGAAAGGAAAAATAAACACAACGGAAACCGAGACAAGCCCGCGACCAACTATTGCTAAGGTGTGGTCAAAAATTCCCGCCACAATATCAGCAACGGGGAGCAAAACGTTTTATTTCATTACCGCAATAAGTAGCACCCTCGATTCAAAAGATGAATTGAAATCTGCTTTAGGGAGTTGGAATTTGGCCATGAAAAGTCCCGATCAATTATTTCTATCTCACAAACATGCATGGAACAAATTGTGGCAAAGAGGTAAAATAACAATGGAAGGTGATTTTAAACTCTCACAAGCTATATCCACGAGCATCTACTATATATTAAGCTCTACAAGACATGACTGGATTTACGGATTGAGTCCGGGTGGACTGCCAGGAGGTGAGGAATACTTGGGTCATACATTTTGGGATCAAGATATCTGGATGTATCCCCCCGTCTTGATGTTGCATAATGATCTTGGAAAGGCATCTGTTACATACAGGTATAAAAGATTAGCTGCAGCCAAGAAGATTGCAAAGAAGTACAACTATGAAGGTAGGAACGTAGAATAAATTTTTGCTTTGAGAGATTTACGTCGTGGCATAGGCGTCAAATCTTGAAACAGGCTAATGTGAATGGCTATAACTTCTTTCTTTGAACAAAATGGCTTGAAAGAAACTTGAGCTATTTTGCTATAATTCTACCGCTGGACTTCTCAGAAATCTTCAAGGTTTTCAGAATTAGAGGTTTTTGCGCTTCTTTCTAAGAATTTAAGAAAGGTTTTGAAAAAAAATTACATTTTTGGACAGTACAGATGAGTATGAAAATAGAATAACCGATAATCACATACAAGACAATGAAACGTAAAGCATCCAAGGTCGGTAATATGTTAGATACATAGGTATAATCAGTTTATAGGAATCTGAGAGCTACAGCCTTTCAAACGTCTTTACATTTTTTGACTCACCCGATACTCGAGATAGAAGCCGTAATATCCTTGAGTAAGTATAGCGAGAGGGAGTTGCAGGCAGAGACACGACTGCATTTGGTGTATGGTATAATGGCAATCTGAACTGAATATAAATGACCTGATCTACGTATCTACATGACAAATAAACAATTACTTAAGTACAAAGGTATTATATGCATTTGTGCATGCGTACACATAAAGCTTTAATATTACAGAAGCATTTTCGCAAACAGCATCAGCTACCAGGGTTGCCTACGAAACTACCTGTACCAAAACAAATAACGTGACTAATGCCTGTAATCATGAAAGCAAATGGCATGGCATTGTATAATGCAGGATTAGTACCAGTAAAAAATGTTATTTGAGTTCTATTTATAATGTCACATTGCCGTTAAATAATAATGAAAGATCAATGCCTGTAAGTAGGACAAGAAACGGCATGGCAGTAAATAATGCAGAATTAGTACCAGTAAAAACGTAAATTGAGCTTACTTATGACGTTATTGCCGTTAAACAAAAATCCAAGATGGATGTCTGTAAACAAGACAATAAACGACATGGATTGAGTAATACAGAATTGATACGCGTAAAAATGACATTGGAGCTTTGTTTATAAATCAATTGTGTCATAAATTGATAAATTGTGCCGTTAACAGAATATCCAATAAAAACTTGCAAGACATTAAACTAAACGTGATTAAAATCCATAACAAATCTCCAAATAATTTTAGTCGCCTGGCTCGACTTAAACAAGAACGTAGGAAGCAGTTCTAATTTGGAGGGGCACAGATATCAGAAGGGTCACTTTTTAGAATTGGAAGGGCACCTTTAAACTCAGAAAGATGCTGAGAAAATAGGCACTTTGAGGTTAAAATAGAGCACTTTCGGAAAGACTTGGAGGGACACGGTGTCCCCTGTGCCCCATGTGGCTCCTACGTATATGGACGTAAAGTTTGATAGCGGGTCAGTCAGGGAAAGTGCGGATCTTTGTGAGCCTATAGGTCAGTTTTAAACCTTTATTCATGCTCCTAGCGCGATTAGATCTGCGCTTGTCATTGCTGTTAGGCAGAAAAGTTGGAGAAATTCAGAGATCTTCAGCCATTTTTGCAAGTTTTCGAAGCGGCTTCTCAACAGCACAGGTACCAAATCTTGATTGGCTGACAAATTAGACACACTTCCGCGAATTGGGTTAATGAAATTGCGTAAAAATATGCCCATTTTGCCGGTGTTAATGTCAAAAATATTTTTTAAATTAACGATTAAAATACTCGTGGAATGCGCGACGAAGTGAAACTTCTTCCGGGTGACCCAAAAAAGTGAAACTTTTAAAAAATCATTAAAATTTTATTTAATTTGATTATGTTACCGACCATGAAAAGTTTATTGTGTGCATTTGTGTCGATCGAAGACCAAATCAATTTTTACCATATTTCAAAGTCTTGAAATTGCTTTGAATTTGTGGTAATTTGTGCTTTTACGAGATAGCTGGTTTTGAAGCATACTCCGCAATTACAAGAAATGATTATCAAATTGAATTTTATCCTGTACACCACTTAAATTTGTTTCTCGTGTCCTCGACAAAGCTCTTATATCATTTACGACTCTAACTTCATATTAAATCGCAAGATGAAGGTTTTTGGCTAAAATACAACATTTTGTAATTCTGTTTCTCAAAATATGGTTTTCCATGCATTTTCCGTCGTCTGTCTCCCAAAAGAATAAGATAACAATGATCTATCAAATTCATTTGGTCTTTGAAACAAATGCACAGGAAGAAAATTTGAATATCGGTAGCGCAATTAAATTTTGATGAATCTTCAAAAAGTTTAACTTTTTATTGGTTCACCTGGTATTTGCGAACAATTGTTTTGCATTAATTAGATGCCCTCAACTGGACTTGATCTTCATTTCAGAGAAGTAGATATTGCCAAGGCTATCATCAATTTGCCACCAAGACATGAACCTGCTGCTAGTGGTCGGTGTGGTTGGATACAAACCATTCAAATTTGCATTGTGACATTGGTTATACCACCATGCACCTTTATGTTTTGCTGCACAATTCTTAGAGCTAGATTTGTCATTGTCAACATCATAGGTGGAAAATTTCATTCCGTTGTGATTCGTGAAAAAATAATTGACATCGAGTCCATCACCCGCCGTTCCTGAGAAACTCCCAACAGTTAAGCGATAACCGTCTGCTTCTCCGCTGATCTCGAATAGCCCGTATCGCGCGTAGAATATTGTATTGCCCTTATTGTGATGCTTCAAATCTACATGTAGAATTGCTTTCTTTCCCGCTGCTGCCAGTGTATGGAGGTTGTTGAGGCCAATCCACATATTGCGGTTAAGATCACCAAAGCCATTCTTGTACTCAGTCCAGTTGCGGTAGAAGTCTGTCGAGTCATCAAGACGCCTTTGAATGACAATCCAGCCACCACCATCTTTCTCAAGGTCGCAGTAGACTTTAAATATCTTGTAATTTCGAGGCTGTATTTGATAAACCCCACTCTTCCGTGTGCCTCTGTTGTACAGTTCTTTGCAGTCTACAAAAGATGAATATCCCTGCATGACTTTTGAATTACACTCTAGATTTTCATTCGATTCAGGTGAAATATTTCACGGTCATGACTTTTTGGTAGAATATACTGTCATTATGTTTTTCATCACATTTCTAACGAAAAATTTCTTCAAAAATTCTTGACATTTTTTGCCGAAAATTTATCCGCGAAAATTGCAAATTTTCTTCTGAAACTTTCGTCGCCGAAGTTTATCCACCGAAATTTATCCGCTGAAAGTTTTGGTGTGTAAAGTATATCACCAAAATTCAGAACAAACATAAGGTCAGCAAAGCCAATATCGAAATTTGTACCGGGTGAGTCAGAAAAATGTATCCACTACTGTTTGAAAAATCGAACAACAAGAAGTACAAGACCGATTTGAAACATTACAACTTTGTTGTCTGGCTAAAAGTTTAACTTAATTTTGAGAATTTGTCCATAATTTACAATGCACAATCTTGATCTTAAATCAAGAATTCCTGAAAACTAACTTCCAAGGCTTTGCCTAAAACTATAAGTGAGGGGCTCAATTTAATTCATTTTTCGACCATTAAAATGGTAAAATAATGTCTTCATAGCTCAGTCACTGCTTTCTAATGCTAACTGTCGAATTGTGATTATGCTCACTCATCAATGCTGAGCATCAAAAAGCCAAAATTTACATGATCTTTAACAGCCCATTTTTGGCAGTTTTTTGGCAAATTGAGAAATAGGACGTTTGGCTAAATCCGGATTTCAGAAGGAATTTATGGATCTAAAACTATAAGAAAGATCTAAAAAATCAGGTTGAAACCTCAGGAAGATGATGGAATAAAAATTGTACAAATTGGTTGCTAGCTTTTTCTGTACGACTTTTAAAACAGTGGATACAGTTTCCTGACTGACACGGTATGAGAAATTTCCTGACTAATTGGTCAAAGACAAAGGTGTTCCAGCACCAGAGTCCAGATTACTCAACCAGTCCTTGAGATTGATCTATACCTTAGCAATCCTTGGGAAAATAGAACATTGAAACGCATTGGAAGATCTCGCGATTGGTAATCTACCAGAAAGCTACGTTGTTCTCCAAAGTTTTAGGGTAGGTTTAGGAAAAGATTTTTAAAAGACCTCGTTTTGCGAGAACTTCCAAGAAACAATGACACAGCCTTCTTTCAGGACCATCATACAACATAAGACTGCATTTCCATTCCAGTGTACTGGGTGAGTAACAAAACTTGCACCTTTTGAAAGATCATCAAAATTTGTTTATATTACCGATCATGAAAATTTCTTTATGTGTGCGTATTTGTGTCAAGAACCAAATTAATTTTTGATATATTGCAAAGTCTTGAAATAGCTTTGACTTTGTGGGAATTTGTGCCTTTGGAAGCTAGCTGGTTTTGAAGCATACTCCAAAATCACAAGGAATGATTATCAAATTGAATTTTAATGCCGCACTACCTCTTCAGTTGACTTCTTATGTTATCGATGAAGCTCTTATATCGTGTAGAACTAAAAAAAATTCATATGATTTCTGGCAAAAAAATAACATTTTTGTAAAAGTGCTATTGGTCAAAAGAAGTTTTTCATGCAATAATTTCACCGTCTCTCTCCAGGAATAACAAAATAACCTCACAAAAGTACAGAGAAAGAAACGTCAAAGATTGGTAGCATAATTAAATTTTGGTTATTTCATATAACTGCATGTTGTTTCTATTCACCCAGTATAAAGTCAGTATGCTGCAACATATGCAGCTTCACGGGGTGTCCAAGTCAGATCCAAAACACTAAGACCCAGAAAAAAATCACGTAGACCCAAAACCAGATGCTTGAATTTACACAGACCCAGAAAATAAAAACAAATTTTCAGGTAGACCCTGATTAATATACCTGCAGACCCAAACTTAAAAAAGCCTAAATTGCTGCAGACCCCAAACAAATTTACCCCAGACACAAGAATTATGCATAGACCCAACTCAGAAAGGGAATTGGGCCCGACTTGGACACCCCGTAACTTACCGAGAGGTGTAGGGGGTATCTTTTCCCAATTCTCTGTCATCTTGCTCAGTGCTTCACCAGTTTTCACAACTTGATAATCGCCGCTTGAAGAAGTTTTAGCAACATTTGAGCAGGCTTTTTCTCCATCACATGCGAAGAATCCTTCTTTCAGAAACATCTCTTTGCCACCATTTGTGTTGCTTGTGTCATCATCTTTGCCACTTGTCTTTTGAAAGTAATGGCCCGTTGTTGATTTGCTGCATTTAACATAATGTACAAATGTTTGCAAAAGGATTGAAAGTGCCAAAAACCCTTCCATTGTCTTCAAATCCTAGCTCTACTCAGATCAATCTTTAAAGTTGTGCTGATGTTGATTTGCTCTTTTCGGATAAGTCTTCAAAATTGGGACAATATTTTCCTAGCTCTACCCGGATAAGTCTTCGAAGTTGCCACGATTTTTTCTCCGCTCTACTCAAATCAGTCTTTAAAGTTGCGCTGATATGTTGTCTTTCTCTGTACTCGGATAAGTCTTAATAAATGGGGAAATGCCATCCAACTTCTACCTAGATAAGCATGAAATGCACAGAATGATTCCATGCACGCAATTATCTAATTACGTGCAGATAGATTCCTACCTTGGATATTATTGGTTGGTTTTCATAAATTCACACGATTTCATGCTGATAAATAATTCATGATTCAATAGCAAGTTGAATGTAATTCAATAGAAATTCAGATTTGATAAAAGCTGGTAGAAGCACATTGATTATAATTCCTAAATAACTTTATTTTATCCACACAAGCAAAAAAATTCTTCCAGGCATCAAAGGTTAGTTTTTGTAGATTCCTACATTGATGCCTTCATTTCGCAATTCCATTGTTGAAGGAATGGTCTTTAAAATTTACTTTAAAGACTCTGCGATAACCAGCAGCCTTTGCGCGCATTCTTTGCGAACAAAATAAACAAACAGTCTTTTTCCGACAAAAATAAATGGCACCTGCAAGGTATGCAGGTTGCAAAGGCCCCTTTTGAAAATTGGAGAAAGGGAAATATCGAATTTCTAATTTCGGATTCTGTAGCTATGTCAATGTTAACAACTGTGATTAGTTTTGTTATCAGAAGGAAAAGCCTGTTCTCATACATATAGCTGACAGGAAGTTCAGCATTGAAAAAAAATTCAATATGTCGTATTGGCATCCTAAAATTAGCTCACAAGGTGAAGACGTTCTAGAACCTGCAAAACTTGAAATATTTTTGTAAACAAGTGGATGTGCTAGAATTGCAAGATGGGATTGAACAAACTGCATTGTTGTACAGCTTCACTGCGCAGAGGCTGCTGGTTAGCGCAGAGGCTGCTGGTTAGCGCAGAGTCTTTAATTACTTCTGCTAAATTTGATGAGTTGAGTGAACAGACTGTGCTGTCCTGCTACGAAAGTCCATGCTGAGTTACGTCCCACCCCTCCTCTAGCCTAAGCCAGGGAAATACTTTCTATAAAATAGGTACTAAATTTTGATTGGCTTACGAAACAATCGCACAAAACAAAAGAAAGCACAGGGAAGCCGGGTTTTAGTCGTTTTTAAAAGACTCTACCTACAACCATGAAAATATAAATCTATGGGTGGAAGATAAATATTTTAAATTTTATTTTTACAGACTTGTTTTTAATACTTGGGTACATACTTTTTCAAAGGGGCTAAGGATTACCACAAGATTTGGAGGAATAATAACGCTTTGAATTCACAGTTAGTTTTTGATTTACTAATGTGAATTCCTTACCTTCCTGGAAAGCAGAAACCACCAATGTTGACATCAAAAGATGCCAGATTTATTGAATTATTTAATTTTTTTTCGGTTTGAAGCGAACATAAGTACATCAGGAGATAAGATATTGAAGAATCAATACTGGGGGGTAGGATGAACAGTCGGAAAAGTGCACAAAATGGGCCTAACAAGACGCAGTCGTTACAAACAAGAGACGAATTCAACAGGTACTTACCATTTCTATCTTGCAAAAAATGGAGCAAAAACTGAACAAGTGCAGCACCAGTGCATAACCGTAGCGGAATACGAAATGGTAGTGGTAGTATCATCTGCATACGTTCTGACAGAGCCGTACTTAAGGGAAAGTGGAAAATCATCAATGAATATTAGGAAAGGAATATTTACCTAATTTAGTTCTAAATTTCTGAAAGAATCATAGCTGTTTAGCACTTTCGACAAATCGAGGAAAGTAGCAACTGGTCACAGTTCCAAAACCCGGGGGGGGGGGGTACTTCACTATAAGTTCATCTAGGGGTGTGTTATGACCAAATCCCAGGATTTAGATTTGATGTTGATACCCTATCCCAAAATATGGGTTACATATTGATCTATCCCAGAATATGGTTGGGATACTGATACCCAATCTCAGAATTTTGAACTTAATTGATTTGAATTTTTTGAGGGCTTGGTACGAAGATTTTTAGTCCAATGCGGGCAACTGAAATCCAACTTCTTCTTGATTTCAAATCTCATATCATGTGTACTTCAAATCAAAATCAAATCAAATCATCATTATTTAAAGTTGGTGTAACATAGTTCTAATTAATACCAACTATTTACAATAAAATTTACAAAGGTATAAATAATTATACGGTATTTACAAGCTACATAACTTATGAACAGGCTACGTACAAATTTTACAAGTACATTTTTCATCCGTCCAGGCTTTTATCTTTATTTTAAAGCTTGCAAGTGTTGGTAGCTCCTTTACTTCAACCAATAAACAGCGAAAACTAATTAAAGAGTCGGAATGAGAAAACAATACCGGGTGACACAAAAAAGTGAAACTTTTTGAAAAATCATGAAAATTTGATTAGATTACCGATCTTGAAAATTTATTTTTTGTGCATTTGTGTCAAGGACCAAACTAATAGTACACATATTGCAAAGTCTTAAAATTTCTTTGATTTTGTGGGAATTTCTGCTTTTACAAGCTACCTGCTTTTGAAGTATACTCCGAAATCACAGGCAATGATTATTAATTTGAATTATTACCTCGCAATACCACTTGTATTGGGTTGCCTACGTCCTTCACAAAGCCCTTTATTATGTAAAATCCTACTGAAATTCATCTAAAATTGCAAGAAACAGCTTTTTGGCAAAAAATGCGATATTTTGTAAAATACTAATGCTCAAACATATTTTTGCATGCCGCAATTCCGTCATCTCTCTTCCGAAAGAATAAAATAACGATCATCTGTTAAATCTTTTTGGTCCTTCACACAAATTGTCACATCTAAATTTGTCGTGCATAAGTCACATGTCATCTTTTTCTTATTCCATTCAAAGGTGCAATGTTTCCATGGGAAAGTGCATACACTGGTTATGAAGTGTGTCCAGGTGAAATCTATGGCAAGAATCAGAACCATATCACTGGGGACATAGCTTTTGCTGTAAAACAATACTGGATGGCAACTGGGGATATTCAATGGATGAAAGATGAAGGCTTCCAGATAGTTTATGAGACTGCAAAATTTTGGATTACTAGAGCAAGATATGAAGCAACGAAGCAAAGATATGTTATTGACGATGTTATGCCTCCAGATGAGTACAACTATCCAGCAAATAACTCAGTATATACTAATATAGTCGCACAGATCAACATTAACTTTGCTCTTGAGCTTGGGAAGCTACTAGGAAGACACGTTCCTTCTGCTTGGAAGAAAGTTGCAGATAGATTGTTCATACCGTTTGATAAAGTCAACAATTATCATCCCGAATTTGAAGGCTTCAAAATGAATGACAAAGTGAAGCAAGCAGATGCTATTTTGATCGGTTATCCGTTGATGTATAAAATGAGTAAAGAAGTTAGAAAGAATGATTTAATTATCTACGGCAATATCACAGACCCAAAAGGCCCTGCAATGACACACTCGATGTTCAGTATTGGATGGCTGGAGATCGACGAGACAGAAAAAGCTGCTTTAGCCCTTTACAGAAATTATGGCAATATGATTGGCCCTTTTGATGTCTGGTCGGAAATTATTGGTGGGAGAGGTGCAACGAATTTCATTACTGCAGCCGGTGGTTTTCTGCAAGCAATTATGTTTGGTTATGGTGGCCTAAGGCTAAAATCTGATGGGCTTCATTTCAGTGGACAGCTCCCACCGAAAGTATCAAAGATGTCGCTAAATGGCCTAGATTTTCAAGGCAGTGCAATAGATCTTTACATCACGGAAAACAATCTTGTACTGAATGTTACTAAGCAAAGTGCAACAGCCAAAAAGCTGGTGCTGTTGGAAGGAAAAAGAAGGGTTACGTTGATTCCAGGCAAGCTTTATAGCGTGAAAAGTAAACGTGGAACTGTTTTTGTTTTCAAGACGAAAAACCTCACATCCTCATCACCCTCCGCATTGGACAGAATTCTAACATGGATGTTACTGCCAATAGTCTCCATTTCATATCTGTTTTAGGTAGCAGCTAATAGCTATACTTAAAGGGCTGACTCATGTAGCATAGAGATAAAATTCTTATTAGTTCTCAAGGATCCCTAAATAGACTATTTCGCTATTGAGAAAAAATGTGTCTCGGGATTTCCAAGGTTTCGTTATTAAAGATCAAAACACTTTATTTCATTTCATCTTGCTTCGTTTGTTCTGATAAACAGAATGAAATAGCGAATACTTTCCCGCCAAAGCTGGTTGATCCCAACCAAGGTTTGGGTTGAAGAGTTTCTTTTCTGTTACGAGGCTTGTCGGTCATTCATAGGAAATCTTTTTGGCTATCCGCTACATTCTGGGCAATTATATGCTTACTTCCACCTTGAATTAAAAACCAACAGACTCCTACAGCTCAATTTATCATTTGCAAAAGCCCTGTGGGAGAGACGTAGGAACCGGGGGGCACTGGGGGCACGTGCCCCCAAGATTTTGCAATAAACAAAAAATGTCCCTTTTTGTTTCTGGAAGTGCCCCTTTTAGCTTAACGAAAGAATTTCCCTTGAAGTGTCGTGCCCCCAAGTTTAAAATGCTTCCTACGGCCATGCCTGTGGTAGCCACCAGATTTTTATGCCTGTGGTAGCGGCCATTACCAGATTTTATGCCTGCCATTCACTAGAAAAATATTATTCTCCTCAGATCCCCTATTTCAAGCAAATTAACCTATGCCACTTTCCAACAACAAACTAACCACATGAACAAAATTCGGTCATTTGAAGCAAATTTCAAAGAATCCTAACGAAACGGGACAGGGCTTCTACGATTCAGGATTTGCTTGATATTTTGTGATAAATCGGTAGTAGAAGTGCCATTCACAACAATTTACATATTGGGGAGTTTACGATTTTTTAAGGGATAAAAGTAACATGTCCATTTTCCGGTCAAAGAAGTTTGGCCTTTGTTTATCGCCGGGTTTATCGGCAGAAATCTTTAAAAGTGAGGCATGCATGAGAACTCATGTGAGAAGACGGACGACGTAGATATAAAATCCAATACTCCTAGATCCACGATGATAAATACTTCATTTTACATTGAAATGTATCATATTATGAACCAATCGAATACCTTTTCATCACAATCAAAACATAAAGTCCCTTTTGCACTTCATTCGCACAGGATTGGGTGAATTTTCTCTCAATGAGGTCATTGTATGGTCGATCAATAGTCAACAATGACGTCATTGTATGGTCGATCTATAGTCAATCAATGATAAGCTAATAACAATCTCCCGCGGGGGGGGGGGGGTACTTCACTATAAGTTCATATAGGGGTGTGCGCCAGAAGTATTTCTTGTTACGACCCAATCCCAGAATATGGTTGGGATATCGATACCCAATCCCAGAATNCGAAATTGACCACCCTTGCGGAAAAATCTTGGTGTACCTCATCGGGCATTGTTCGACCAAGACTATCTATTTACCTAAGACTTAAGGTCCTGAACTGCAAAAGGGTGTCACGAATTTTTGATAAAACGTACTGTCTAGAAATAATGCAATTTTAAATTAATGTTAATGTCTGAAATGTCTTTTTTAACTTTTAAACCCTTATAAAAGTCGGACCAGTGGATCTATCATAAATTGCTGACATTCTTTGGTAGTTATATGCTTTGTGACCCTGTATGCCAAGTGTCAAGCGATTTGATTGGCCCGTTAGGTACACCAAGGTTTTTTAGTACCCACCAGTACCCCGGAATCTTGTTTCGAGAAATCAGGCTTTTGTCAAATTGAAGCAGAACGCGCGGGAAAAACGATTATGCTTGAAAGTGCAAACATAAAGCCGCAGGTCAAGCAATAAAGCTTTAGCGCGGTCTTGGTCAATCGTTATATCAAGAAAAAAACAGCAGGGGATGTTGTGAATATAGCTGCAAGGTCAAAAGAGTTTACTTTAATCCTCTGAAGTCTATTCCCGCAATTTTTG
This sequence comes from Aurelia aurita, assembly GCA_004194415.1. Classification (NCBI taxonomy): domain Eukaryota; kingdom Metazoa; phylum Cnidaria; class Scyphozoa; order Semaeostomeae; family Ulmaridae; genus Aurelia; species Aurelia aurita. The sequence continues at coordinate 162,988 of REGM01000073.1, read as the reverse complement.
AGAAGTATGATTGCTTCTTTTAAAATGCTCAAATTTCCCAGTAATTGTGGTTATTTCTGGAAGTGAGTTGGTTGAAACGGTACTCAAATATTCAAACTATTAGATTATTACGAAAACGAAAAATCGAGAATTTTTTGTCTGAAGGGTTACAGTAACCTTAAACCTATATTCAAATAAAAACACGAAGTTAGTCTACTTAGTTAGTCTCCTAGTCTACTTGAGCGATGGAGTATATATATCATTGTCCTAAATAACGCAGTTTTCTTTCATCTTTCCTATTCTTATGATTTCTCCTTGGGATATTCAGATCGTAACCTCCGAAGCACTCTCCATATCTTAGCCATTTGAAAGGAAGAGAGCGAAAACCGGTGAGAATATATCACTATTTTGTCAGCCAATCAAGATTTATTTGGTGGATACTGACTGCACTGTCTCAAAATTTTCATCGTGTAAAAATTTGTGTGCAAAATTTTTGCAGTGATAGATAGATATCGAGACAAAATAAACATCGTTAAATTCGTAATATTGCATGTGAGAAGTCAGAAGGAGTGCCGCTCTTTTTCTGCGAACGCGAAAAAAGTTTGAAAGGATCGAAATCGATCGAAATAAAGCCAGGTGTCTGCCTCGTTTGGGTGCGCCTCGATTACAAACGCGGCCAAGTGTTCCTTTTCCCTTTTCGATCTTTGGAACAAAACAAGAGCGCAATGGCGAAGGCCTAATTATTAATCAGACGCAAAAGTTGACGGTTTTACTTGAATAAATCGCCTTGATGGCATTGCTAAAGACTTGGAAGATGCAGTGATGTCTGTTGCACCATTTGTGGTAGAACTGGTGGTGGCTGCTGTCATAACATTGTGTTTATTGCATCAATACGGCAACTGGAGGAAGCAACATTTGATTGTTACAATCGCGGTGTTTATTGCTTGGTATTTCTCAATTTTGATTGTCTTTGTGTTGCCATTAGACGTATCTGCGGTGAGTGCAATGATTACAAATCATTATGTACATTTAGACCTCTTTTTACTTTGTATTTTTGAGCAGACACAGCCGTTCTGTGCATGTAATGTTAATATCCCAAAATACGACATATCATATGCAATCATCATGATAATCACTGCACAGCCAACAGTAGCAGATCATATGGCCTGCAGGCAGCTTGGCCTACCTAAAGTGCCCAACAAGATCCTGTCCGTGTGAGCCTTTATTATAAGTTTTATTGGCCTTTTTGCAAAATTTCTTTTGCTAAAAAAATTAGAAGCCATTTTTGGGAAAGAAATTTTTTGATTAGGATTTTTACAGAGTGTGAACACAGGTGGCGGAGAAAAATTGTAGATTTGATAAAAATTGATCTTACTTGCCAGTTAATTGTGTCACAGTTCTCTCATGTCTTCTCTCTGTCAGTTCAGCTTCTATTTGTACCTATTTAGGCCCTCGTGGTGTTGTGCGTTGTGTTGTTGTAGTTGCGGAGAAACGAGGCGAAGGAAAAGAAAAGTTAAAGGTCTGAAGGTTCACAAATGGCCTCACGGCTAGTCACATTTGCNAGACATGAGAGAGCGATGACACAATTAACTGGCAAGTAAGATCAATTTTTATCAAATCTACAATTTTTCTCCGCCACCTGTGGTGTGAAGGTGAAGTTGTGGCTTTTAGCACCAAACGCTCGGATCGCATCGCCAAACGCTAAGTGCTGATCGAGTCCGCATCCCCTTGTCATGACGCGCAAAACCAGACTGGAAAGTTTGTATTTTGCGCTTGCAAGTTGAGATGGCCTAAAGCAAGATTTGCACGGAAATTCGAATTATCTGTAATGATATAATCAAATTTACCTCAGGACTCAATGGATTCAATGGATCGTCTAAATCCGTTGAGAAAATATCTAAGGAGGTGTTAGGTAGTTATCTCTAGTTTCAGTTTTCAGTTTCAGTTCATCTTTTGAATTCTCAACATACTAACATCTCAATTAAAATTAATACAACAGTAAGTAACATAGAAAATAATTGATCAATAACTATAACTGTAAATAAGAAATGAGAGTAGATATTAGTATGGTGGGAATTATTTAAAGGAGGAACTCTCTCAATAGGTAAACTAATCAAGGAGAGAGCACCCCCTGTTTTAATTAATAACAGCACGATTTGTATTTGAATGACTCAAATTAGCAATGATTACATGAGTTGTAAAACACAATCAATGCAGCCCCAACAACCACGCCCAACAACAGCACCCCCACCCCAGCCCAGAAGCACCCCCAAGGCAACACCCTATGCCAACTAATTTGATAGACAAATAAGGGTGTTCCTGAGGGTAAAAAGGGCGTTTCCAGAGTATAAAAAGGTGTGACCCTGAAAATTTTTTCTGGGGACTATGATTTTCTGCAGAAAGCATTCTTCAAAAACCTGCTAAAACGAGTGAAAACACCAACCAAAATTTTGTCGGTTTTCCTTCCTAAGAACGATGACATTTACAAGTATTAGCACGTGTTTTCCTCCTGGGAGAATGGAATCCTCCTCAATAGTTTTCTTATACTAATGGGGAAGACTCGTTCATTCTCCCAAGAAGAAGACGTGCTAAAGCATTAGGCAAGTCATTGCTGTGAGGCGGAAATTAATTTGGTCGCGATTTTGGCCACTTTTGAATGTTGTTCGAGGGGGCCTTCTCAGGAAAATCCTTCATATTTTCGGAAGAAATTGGCCGATTTCAGCCAGGAAAATGCCTAAAATTAATTTAACATGTCTGCTATTCAACAAGATAATAACAAATATTGTTGCGCTGCTGTAATATTCAAGGGACAGTAGCCTTTCAAAGGATGTGCATTTTTTCTGACTCACTCGGTATAACTGACAATTAGGGGGACAACTAGAATACCATAGGTGCTATGGCTCCATATTGACCCTTTATGCTGCCAATTCAGATGTTTGATTACTATGTATTAGAAGTGGTATTTTTCATTCTATATATATTCAAATTTAATGGTGTTGGAACATATTGGGTTATTAAAAATTTTACATGATGATGATTACATTGTATAAGCTTTTGATTGACTGCCTGCTTTATTCAAATAGACATGCTACAGAGAGTGCAAGAAGCTCCACTTACCTGCATTGAAAAATTCTTCCTTGCATGGTGCAAATGGAACCGAGAAGCAAAATGCAACTGATCATCCATTTATATGTCAAATCCCATGGACATTCATGCCAAAATATGTATTACCAGACCTTTGGAGAGTTGTCTATTGGTCATCTCAGTTGCTATCATGGTAAGGCAATTTAATTGATTTGAATAGACCTTTTCCAAATCTCTTTGCAAAATGAGACCAAGGCAGAAAAGTCCCAACACGTGAAAATAGGCAAAGAAATGTCATTTTCATAGTAGTAAAAAATAAAGTGTGCAAATCCAACACAACCATGCACATTTGGAATCAAAGAAACCTGGGAGATAGATAACTGTCTGCAACTATTATCAGACCAAAATTTGGTTACCCTGTCTTGCAAAAAGTTTTAGGCTTCTTTTGCCCCCACCCCAAAGAAACATAGGACTTCTGCCATAATGCTGAATATTGTTGGCAAAATGAACATTGAACTGAATCAATGACTCAGATTCATTTATAGGCAAAGATAGTAGAAAAAAAGTTTGAAGAATTCTTTAGAGTTGGGCAAAGTAGGTTTTTGATAGTGTTGACAGTACGTGCTTTTTCAACATTTGGATACATTTTGACTTACAGTACAGGCCTTGCGCACATTAAGATGATTTTCCTGCCTAAGAATTCTCAAGAATTTCTTAAGAATTCTTGTTTAAACAAATTTGCAGTCTTTCATATGACTCAAGAATTCTTACCAGAATGTGAAGAATTCTTAAGAATTATTGAGAATTCTTTTCATGTTAATATGCACCAAGCCTGTACTGTACCTGGTAGTTTGCTTTTTTGCTTTGCAGGATTATTTTACCAATGATGCAGTCATATGAATATGCTGGTGAATTCACAGTAATTGGTAAAATAAAGACAGCTCTGTATGAAAATGCTTTATGGTATGGCAGCTATCTTCTTATTTTTGGTGTGCTGCTTATCTATGTTGCTGTGACTCCAAACTTGGAGCTAGATGGGTAAGTTTATTTCTGGTACGTTTTTACCTGGAACCCAACTATATATATAGTAAATACTAAGTAGGTATTATGTATTTTGCTGTTGCACAATGATCCAGACTGTCAAAATCTTTGAAAAAGTGTTAAAAATAAAACTGGAGAACCAAATTATATTTTCTACATTATTTAACACCCTGATGAAGTTTAATGTTAATATGCAACAAAGGACTTTTCAATTTGATCAAATGACAGCCAAGATAAATCTTAATTTTTGAATTTGCAGTAAAGTTTGATGTATATTTATATTACTATGTTCAGAACAGCACTGCTTGAGTGACAGTATTCAACTGCCTACGGGGTGTCCTCAAAAATGTACTCCTGTTTAAAAAAATCACTAAAACTCGATTATCAAACCAATCACAAAATGTTTTTTTGATCTCCTTTTCAATGGTCCAAATATATTTAAATATGATAGAATGTTTGTTTTCATTATTCAAAGGGTATAAAATGACTGGCTGAAAAACCTCATTCTGAGCTATAGTCTTTAAGCAACATCGTAAATCTTGACAAAGAGCCATTATTTTGAGATTTTTCATTATCCTTCAAGTCTGCAATGATATGTTGCTTTCTTTATGACTTTTATGACCAAACTAGAAGCTTAATATACGAAAAGAAATTAATTTGGTAATCATCAGTGCTGTTTGCAGCATGCTTCAAAACCAGGCAGCCCTAAAAAGTGCTAAATTTGCTAATTTTAAAACCAATCACAAAATCAGCTATACCTGGGAAAATAGTTTGGTCTTTGATCTACTTGCCAAAAAAAGAAATTTAAAGATCAGCCATGTAATCAAATTTTGGTGATTTTTCAAACAGGAGTACTCTATTTGGGACACCCAGTATTTCTTAGCTCAAAATGACTAGGTTTTTTTCATCTTTGTCTTATGATAAACACAGATGCTACAGTATGCTTGTCAAGCCAAATCCATAAAAGCAGTAATGTTACAAATACAGTACGGGCCTTGCATGTAAACTAAATTTTCTAAGAGTTTGTAAAAAATTCTTGAGAGTTCTGTTTGAAAATTTTTAAATGCTTTCTTATCAGGTTATCAAGAATTTTTATGAATCCTTCAAGAATTCTTGAATATGCACACAAGGCCTGTACTTTATCATCACTTCAAAATCCATTTGTAAATTCAAAACTTCTGTAAATACAGAAAATAGATGTCAAAGTTATTTTTCAAGTAAACTTCTAAAAGCAAGAGCCCCTTTTTGAGCAAGCTTCTACCAAAGAGCTTTATAAAATCTTGTCAAAGTATTTCTGGCCAAGAGCTCACAGCCTTTAGAAAGGCTCTAGCAACAATGCCCTTTTTGTTTGGAATTGAAAGAAATTGAGTTTGGAGAGTGTTAGTTTTGATTATATATGTATACAGTAAAGTCCTGCCTTTAAGAAACCGACTTTTTTTCCTCGGCCTATTGTTCTCCCTTAATTGCTCTACTGTTTTTATTGTTCTGACAAAAATTCTTTGTCTGAGTTTCTTATAAGTTGTTTCTGTTTCTGGTTCTTATAAGTCGAGACTTTAGTGTAGTGTAAATGCAATGGTTGCTGTCATTTTAGCATATTAGCTTTTGCTTGATGCCAGATGGAACCAGGGGCTTATTCAGCCAGCAGTCATTATTCATTAGTAATTCATTTTACTATGATGTTTGCAAACAATTAGTTATTTGTACATCACAGTTGTCTTTGGCTTACGAAATATGAAAGTTTTGCCTGGAGACCATCAAATATTATTCCAAACTGCTTATAATGGACAACCATAAAGATTAAACACCATTATGACCTTCAACTAAACATCTTTCATTCCAGTAAATTGCATGGCCATTGCAGGGTTATTTAAAAAGCAATGCTGACCATATTATAATTGAAGGATTCATGTTAAGCTGTTTGGCCTTTTTTGTAGGTCACATAAACCCTCTGTGCAATTTTTACCAAGACTGCAGTTTTTAATAGTCTTTGAATATTTATATTTTATAGATAATTTGCTCTGCATTCGGTTTTTTAAATTAGATTTTTACTTTTTTTAAAACGAAAGGCCTTTGCCCAGCCCTGACCATTGGGTGATAAACTATCAGCCCCAGCCTCTATACAAAACCTCGCAAGCTCGGTCTTGTACTGACAACTTCGGGTTAATATTTTCTGGTATTTCTCTTGGAAACCGTTATTATAGGCTTAATATTAAGCAATAATGTTTGTTTTTCAAGATGGTTTCACAGATATCTTGCAATTTACAAAATGTACAACATTGTAAATTTTTAGGCAACATTTTTTTCTTTAAGATTCAGCGAAATTGTGTATGTTTTAACAAAACACAATCGCTGGAGATTGAGTATCAAGTTTTGACGATCTTGTTAAACAACTGTTTTTAGCTTGTTCATGTGCCTTTGGGATATTATCTTTTTCAAGAAACTATCAATAGCGAATCACTGTCCGAAGAAAGACGTGGGCCAAGTACTTGATCTAAGCTCGTCTTTGTGCCGTTTCCATGTTCATTAACAAGCAGGCAATTTCCTCCAATGACTCTTCGAATCGGTAAACTTACGCACCCTTTATTCTGTGAGACGAGCTCTCTATTGAATTTTCATGGCCGAGTAGTCAACCCCTGAGTGTCAACAAAGAAGACTAATTTACCCATCTAGCCCTATTTTCGCTTGCACAAAGACTACGTTAGCCACATAGGCTTTGAGCTTCTTTTGCAGTCTGCGTTGTTGGCATTCCGCAGTTGACTTCTCGGCCATGAAAATCCTTTCGTTTCCAATCTTAAAATGGCTTCGAAATGGCGTGCAAGTCAAAGGCAACGGATGCGGTTGTTACAAAATCTGCACTTGTTATGTCTCGACTGATCCGCATATCTCTTTCCAGGAATCATCTCCGTATTATTGGTATAACTGCTTCTAATACTTGGGGTCTGCTCTTACTCATTCTGTTGATGGGATATGGTTTGGTTGAATTGCCTCGCAATGCCTGGAACATGTCTATCCCTGGACATAAATTATCCCACACTTTATTTAAAATATCGAAGCTAAGCACTGAAAAAGAAGATGTGGAGGAGCAATTAGCAGACATTTTAGAGGTATGGCTAGTATTTTTAATATTCATGTATTCAAAGAAAGAGCCAGTTCTAATTAAGGCCAAGTAGTATTCATAAGTTAAGATATCACAAGGCGATAACACATGATCTTGTTATGGCTGTTAGGCAGAAAGGTTGCAATAGTTTTAACGGGAATATCAGCAGTTTTGTCCAATTTTCGAAAAGGCCTTATGTAGTTGATATTCGCTGAATGACTTTGAAGGTACAGCCTTTTACTGAGCTCAAAACTCAGATGCCTCTAATTCTGCTCCTCAAGATCTTTCGATCCATACCACAGGGGGTCCAGGCGTATCCCCTAGCGAATAACAACAACAGCTCGACCGCAACGATGACGTAACCCGATCTCGAATTACACAGGTGTTGTTTTCATAATCCGGATCACAGGGAAGCAAAGAAACGAAAACTAGGGTACTCGCTAGGGGATACGCTTGGACCCCCTGTGTCCATACCTAATTTTTGGTAGGTTTCCTTCATAATAGCTAGCGAGGACAAATAATAGGCCAAGTAACTGAACTTTGAAACAAACTTTAAGCTCTCTCAAAATTCCTTATGCTTTCTTATATTTTTTAATAGACGGTGCGCAAAGCTTCTGAGGAGATCAAGTACAACAGTATTCTCAGGAAGCACATTGATACTGTCATCAAAAAGGTGAGTAGTCAGCACCTTTCTTCTTGGGTACTGTCTATATGCTTCTTGTTCTGAAATGAAAGCTGTTAAAATTGAGCAAATGTACAATTCTTTGCCGTGTCTACCCACGGGCTGTAGGAAACATTCGAATTGGTCTTTGGAAAATGTTGTGGTCATAGGTTGTGGTTTTTAAGATTAAATTGGCCGCGATGTTTTCATAGCGGCTTCCTGTTATTTGGTAGCCACTCGATGGTTGACCCAGTAGACGCTAATCTGCCCATCGGTAAAGGAGTTTCCGTTTATTGACGTCTGCTGGGTCAACCATCAATTCTTGATACTTGTCTGGGCCAACCAAATCTTGAAAATTATATTTATTTTCTATTTCTGCTACCGTTGTTAAAAGTATATCCCCTGCCACTTATTTCTTGAACTTTTTCAACGATCCTTAATTGACTTTGATCATACAAAGATATTTGGCAGAAATATAATTTGGTTTTTGCCATCCAATGCTCGGCCTAGGATAGAAGGATCATTCTTACTTATATATATTTTAAATGATTCGAATTAAATTGTTGATTAAGGATTTAAATATTTAATATAGTAATTACATCACAGGCTTTCAGTGCTAAAGTTAACCCTCTTAGGTAATCCATAATTGAGGCGGTATGTAACCCAAAAGTTATCTCAGAGATTGTCTCCCATATGCTTAGCAGCATTGGATTGTTTGTCTAGATATGGAGTCATTGCATTGAAGTAAAGTCTATTTTCGGAAATGCTAGAATCATGTTGAATGTTTCATCACGCGCACGAGGAAACGTATAATTTACTCGCCTAATTTGGGTGTTTTGTGTGTCAAATCTTGCGTGAGCGGCCATGTTGTTTTGTATGACTGACCTTAACCGCCTGCGCATAGTGCTTCGCAGTGTACTGCGTTATCACAGGGGAACAAAGGGAAAAGCGAACTGTGATAACGCAGTACACTGCGAAGCACTATGCGCAGGCGGTTAAGGTCAGTCATTTAAAATAACGTGGCCGCTCACGCAAGATTTGACACAAATTAGGCGAGTAAACTATACGTTTCCTCGTGCGCGTGGTTTCATTAAAGCTAAGCTAAATGAGTCTGCAAATTGTCAGTGTTGTCTAGGTCAGTGTAAACAATCCGTTGGCCGTAGCTTTATGCTAAGCCTTGATAGGTATACCTTATTTCCTTTGCATTGTTTTAATGTAGTCGTAGGCGAATTCCTAGATCAAAGACGAAACGTTTTCCCTGCTAAAGAGCTGATGCGTCTTTTGGTTTATGTACTGGATAATTATAGACAAACAGGATCAAATGAATTTATTATTATCCTTGTTTTGGCTCTGGAAGAGTTCAATGATAGTATCACCAGAATAAGAAGCTTAGCATCCAAAGCTAATCAACAACATACAATTTTAAAGGCTTATGAAATTTTCAAAGATCTTAATGTCTGATAGTTGGAAATTCTTTATTTATGGTCCTGTTTTGGGGAAATATATATTGTTTATCATAAATGTAGGGCGATTGACATTTCTAGTCAACAAACAATTTTTAATCAGTGAATTTTTTGGACACTCCATTAAGTTGTCCAAAAACCTTACCATCCCAGAGTTTTAGCTTTTGATGTATGACTGCATGTGTCCATCTTTCAGGCATTTTAGCCTATGGTTTTAAATGTCCTGACGCTGAATCGCTAGCAAGTTTGGCCTAAAATTTGAATATTCTGATCAAAATATGTTGAACTAGGAACATTGGCGTGATAGCATGGGCGCAGTGTCTTGATCGATGGGGACTCTGGGGGAGCATTGGCGGCGGCAGTTGTTGTCGCTGGTGTTCTCTCGGCCGGGGTTTCTGTTGTTCAGCATTATCATCTATGCTGGCCTGATATCTAATGTAAAACAGGCTCTAGTATTTATATAAGTATTTAATCGTTTATGTGTAGCTCTTTGTAGTCGAATATTTAGTTCAGATCCAGTTTTCATGTTTTTTATGTAATGGCCATGGGGTAGTCATTGTCTTTTGCTCCCTGTTGTATCGTCCTTGTAGTGTCGTAAAGTGTTCAGATGTAGTGTCTTAAGTAGCTTGTTATTGTAAATTTTTGAATTGAATGAAAAAAAGTTTGGCCTAGTATTCAAGGATTCTATGTCCGTATTCAAGGATTGTGAAATGAATCAATTTCTTAAATTGATTCTAAACTTGTAAACGATAAGATCGATTTTGACCAACCAAATGTTTTTTTAACAAAGTTGACATATTAGCTTCTCAATGATTATAAGTTTGTGATAGAACGCTACAGGCTCACTAATGTCCAGATCTTTTTTGACTCAATTTGTAGACTCTTGAAATAAGTCGTTGTTTTTGCAGTGCCCAGAAGCAAGTGCAGACATGTTTAGCAGAGCCACTGAAGATTATGTCGACTATGACGACGTTCATGGAAATTCAGTGCCACTTTACAGTGAAAAATCATTAGTTAGTTTGCACAAGAAAGTGATAGTTATTACTCAGAGAGCTCACCGTACTAATGTGTATGTATATTTTATCCATATTTTAATCATTTATCTTGGTAAAAAAACGATTGCAGTATAGATAAACAAGGACAGATTTTGTAACACAATTAGCATCAGATGCTTTTCATTGACACCTCAGTTCAAAGCGATTAGCGATTGCGGACAAAAGAAATTCTCTCATCCAGTTTCAAAACAAACAAAGCCGGACAATTTTCCCTGAAACCAGTCGGGCAAACTGTCGTCTTGTGCACGCGAAGGGTAGTTTTTAAGACGAGTCACGAGTTTATAACGAAAGAAGAAGGATACATCTAAAGATCTGCCTCGCGGATTTTGTTTATTAGATTCAGAAAGCTGAGTAGCAATTGTTTTATTTCAGCCCTAAATATACGAGAATTGCAGTGCCTTCTACTCGGCTTCTGAATCTAATAAACAAAATCCGCGGAGCAGATCTTTATGTCTATCCTTCTTCTTTCGTTATAAACTCGTGACTTGTCTTAAAATCACCTTTCGTGTGCACGAGGCGACAGTTTGCCTGACTAGTTTCAGGGCAAATTTTGCGGCTTTGTTTGTTTTGAACTACTGGTTGAGAGAATTTCTTTTTTCCACAATCTCTAATCGCTTTGAATTGCGGTGTCAATCAAAAGCAACTGATGCTATTGTGTTACAAAATCTGTCCTTGTTGTGTAGATGGCGTCAAGGAATTTTGACCATGATCCTTTACGGTCCAAGATAACTCGGCCCATCAATCGAAATTCTTTGAGAAGAAAAGAGCATGTTAAAGTCTTACTGTCGCTATAAATAAAGTCCACTGCCTTTCTTTGATCGCCTTGAGAAATGGTCACCAAATCCCTTTGTTTCTGCTTGGTATCCGGTATTGCGGTTGGTTAACATAAAAGAAAACCGTGCTAATCCCCATGACCTTCCCCTTTTCTGAAATCAAGCGAATGAATTTATTGGCAGCCAATAATTCTTGCTTTCTTTATATAGCGACAGTAAGACTTTAAGACGTTCTCTGGTGCCATATTTTGCGCACAAGTCTATTGTTGAAGCTTTTTAGAATCTTTTAAATATTTTGTATGTTATTATACATATCTATACTACCAGCAGACTATGATTGCATCTCTTGCTAAAATATTACACAACCAAATATATATGAAATTTTTTAAAGTTTAAGATCAAATTTCTGTACGAAAACAATTAAAAAATCGAAGGAACTTATAATATTCAGATCAAGCTCCACCCAAGCTTTTCGTCAGTACATTATTTGAAATCGTCAGATATTGCGAACACTGGTCGAAAACAAATTTTGTCTCAATAGTTTCAAAGAAATAATTTCAAAATGTATTCTTATTATGATTTTCCGCACCAGAGAGGACAGAAGTCTTGTTGTAGGATAACTACAGGCCACTGTTTCATTTACTCATATCATATGTTCTCCATGACCAACTTTTGCTTGCCATTGATGATGGCTTATACTTTTTTCATGGATTCTTGTTTCTTTGTCTCTTTCAAGGCAGTGGAATATGCTCTTGCAAAGAGCTTTTGAACTGGAAGATGTTGAAAGAAACCGAGAGAATAAAGAAAGGTATGAAAAGCTAGCTAGTGGATTATATGTTGTTAAACTGAGAAACTTAAGTTGGATTGCTATAATGTCATTCATATGTCTGAGATTTGCTAACACAACAGTTGAGTTTTAAAGGAAATATGGATGTGGTATTGCTATTTTTGCAAAGCTCTGCCGCTCAATTTGAGGAAGGTGTAGGTGTAGGTTTGGAGAAATTTTGTTTGATGGCCAAGAATTTAATGTTGATGATGGTATAAAACAACATTGTAATGTAGGATTGTATCAATTTGTACGTGTGGCTATAATTCTTTAAATGTATACAAAGATATTGATTATAGATAAAATATATAACATTACGATTCGACATTTCGGGCATAACCCTTCAACAGTAATAACGAAGTAGAGTACGATAAAGTAGTAAGAGTAGAAAAAGAACGATTGATAGAATAGGGATATTAGTGGAATGCAGAAAAGACTCCGCCGCAAGAAAAGAAAAGATCTTTATTGGTCGAGACACTATGGAAAGCCCTCTTCAAATTTGTTCTGCCTTTTTCAAGGGCCAGCCAAAGTTTTGTAGAAAATTGCTGCATAGCTGCAATGTTTTCTCCTAAAGATGTTTTCTATGAACAGAAGAACCAATTGCAAACCTCTCTTCTTACAGCTGAACTGGCTACCAATCCACCAGAAAATTGAACTGAACACTTGTTTGCTCATGTTTAAGATCGTTAATGGTACGGCACCCAGATATTTATCTGATTTACCAACAAGTGCATCTGACGTACATGAACACCTTACACGCTCCTCGGCCAGTAGATGCCTTTTCAGATCAAGAAGTGCTGGGACTATTTATGTCAAAACATTCAAATTTTATGGAACCAAAGTTTGGAATTTTCTTCCTAAAGATATAAGGAATGTGTCGTCGTACTCTAATTTTAAATCAAAGTGTAAATCGTATTTTATGGACAAATTTAAGGACCAATGTTTTACTAATTATGGTTTTATTGTATAACTATTTTGATTATGATATTTTCTTTTCTTCCATTTTTAATTTGTAAACGAGGCTGAAAACAAGCTTTGCTTAGTCCTGTTATTTACGTTAGAGATATTCATACATACATACATACATATGACCTTAGAAATTTAGCAGTGTATCGCTGCATGAAAGCTCACAAGCTGCAGCAAAAATTGGCCTCTGGCTGTAGCTCTGTGGAAATAGACTTTCAAAAACTTGTTTACATCACCAAAATTTTAGTTTGTTACCGATCTTGAATATTTCTTGCTGTGCATTTCTGTCAAGGGCTAATTTAATTTCAGATATGACAGTTGTTATTTTCGTTGAAATGGTCGATTGATATCCAGATTTTATGCAATATTTTTATATGAGATGTTTTTTTGTGTGAAAAGCTATACCGGGTGAGCCAGAAAAAAGTTCCAGCTTTCAAAAATTCTTAGCACGAAGAGTACTCTACGGATTTGAATGATTCAAATTTTAGTTAAAAGCCGAAAGATGCACATCGTTTTTATGACCACTGAAGATACAGGTAAATTCGACTTTACAAAAAATTATTGGTTGAGAAATGCCTGGAAAAGGGCCTAAAATACTTATCTCCTCACACAGAAAAATACTCAAACGCATTTCACCTCTCTAAAGAGTTATAAGAAATGGATTTTCAAACAAATACTGAAGTCTTTCAATCCCATGGCAATTTTATGACTTTTTCAGGCATTTCGCAATCGTGACATTTTTGTAAAGTCGAATTTACCTATATTTCCAGTGCTCATAAAAATGCGAGAAAAATCACATAAATACTTCAATCTTTCGGCTATCAAGCATAATTCGATTTATTCAAATCCATCATGTACTCTTGGTGCTGTGGATTTTCAAAAGTGAGAACTATTTTCTGGCTGACCTGCTATACTTCGGTTTTTGATGAAGGGTCAAGTCCTTCATGATCAGAAAGCTTTGTTAAGGACATTTGTAGTGAGCGAGTGCAGCTCTTTGTCAACTGTTAAGTAGGCTTTCTCAAAATTTATTGGAATTTTTCACCCATAATATTCTGGCTCCCCTCCATAAAAGTAGTAGTCATTACTGAATATTCTTTCTTGCTTATTTCCAGAATTTTCATGTCTACTTTCTCAGAACATCAGCCTCGAAAAAGCGTAGTTTCATTGTCAGTGCGTAAGTAACTCGTTTAATTCTCTTCTGACATTATGCACTCGTATGGAATTGAGATAAGAAAGTGATTTGATTAAGCTTCAGTTGTTGTGGAGCTCTAAATGTAAAAAGATTCGTATTATGCAAGATATCCTGTATCATATCACGTTTTGAACAGATAGGTGCATCTTCTGGGTGATTAAAAAATATTTCCGTTTTATTCATTCGGTCATAATAAAGACTCTTTGCTTCAATTGTGTTGATCAAAGTTTCTATATTTAGCTGAATGAGCAACTTGAACTTACATTCCCATGACGATTATTTTTCTCAGTTTCTGTGCTCTCAAAAAGTACACTCCCTATCATGTTAGTAGTTGTGAAGAGACGCCAAACAGCCAAAGCTCCACCAATCAAATAACAGTTCTCTCAACGGAACAACATTGGCTCTTCTTGATATTACCACGAGAATAGGCAAAGTTTTGGAGAACATAAGAAGTTCACATAGCAATTGCAAGAAAGAAAGTTGTTCTTTCATTGATTAACTAGATATTTGAGTGAGAAAAGAACGAATCTTTTTCTTAACTACAAAATGTTAGAAATTTACCTTCCTCCCAGATATTTGACTTTCCGATGCTGAGTCCAATTTGACCAAGAAAAAAGAGATTGTGAAATACCCATCATCACGGATTTGGCTCGTTCCCAACAGATGTGCCATATTTTTAATAATCATTTATCGATTAGATTGATAATCATGCACATGTTTTCTTTTTCGTTTTAGAGTGGTACTGGAAACTGTGGATTCAACCAAATCTCTACAAGCTATTAGCAATAGTCCTCTTCCTATTTACATTAATTTTAGTTTGGTCAGAAATGACATTCTTCAGCACAAAGCCGAAACTTTCAATATTTGCATTACTCATCGTTGTTGCGAAGAAGCAGTATCTGTTCTTCAATATTGAGGTTTGTTTCTCTCTTTTCTTGAGCTTTTTTTCTTTTCGAACAGTTTCCTCATTCCGGGTGCTCCAAGATCATGCACAGGAGGCCCAACGTATAGTGGTAAGGAGGCCTACGCATATATAAATTCTGAAGCTTGAATTGTCAAGATCTTATCATACCTTAGAATCTCTTGTTGAAGTTTTCTTGCCTTTGTTTNGCAAAAACCCATTCTGCACACTACACAGTTAATGACGAAAACTTAGCATAATTAAGAAGTGCAAAGTTCACACAATCAATCGAACTTTGAATCACTTTGGAATTCGTGGAATCTTGTGAGCTGATTGCCACCACAATTTCTTGTCTGAGAGGGCCTAAATAGCGTCAAGTTTTTCAGAATAATTTTATGAGCCTCTGTTGACCGAAGTGAAATCATCAAGTCAAAGAACACAGGGGAACAAGGCAAGGGACTCAAGTTTATCAGTCTAGAGTAATCCTATCTTCTTTTCGTTTTGCAGGTTATCTGCTTCTTTACTGTATTCTATATGTGTGCATGTACCTACTACACTGTATTCAAAATGAGGATATTCAACTATTATTATTTTGCACCGAAACATCAAACAGATGCAAACAGCCTGCTCTTCAGTGGATTGTAAGTACTTTTGATACATATATTTTTTTATAAACAAATGCTAATTACTACATTACATACACTATACAATACTAAAATACAACAATAGATACTACAATATTACAAATACTACAATACTGAATTACTACAATACTACGATATGTTACAGCATTACTACAAGAACATAGAACAAGACAGGACGATACCACAGAGGGTGTGTTTGGGCATATCTCCTCTGCAGCCAACATAGAAACAGTACATAGGTAAACACAACACATTTAGGGTGAACGTGATGACAACACTGTTATTGAAGATCTCGGTTTGTGAGAGTGCGCTGATTTTAAACGAGTAACTTTTGATATTTGAAAACAGCCTTGAAGATTTTGTTTTTGTTCTATTCAATTAAAATTTTACAATAACAAACTACTTAAGACACTACTTATGAACTTTACGACACTACAAGGACGATACCACAGGGAGCAAAAGACAATGCCTACCCCATGACCATTACGTAAAGGACATGAAACTGGACTTAAACTAAATATACAACTACAAAAAGCTACACGTAAACGATTAAATACTTATGAATAAGAGCCTGTTTCACATTGGCGGTCAGGTAAGCATAGGCGATGATGCGGAACAACAGCATCAAATATGCTATGGGACTAAATAGTACTAAATTCGTGAATCTGATTGTCAAGTTCAGTTTCGAATTTCTATTAAAATGTGTTCCTAAGCACGAGGTTTCTTGCTCGAACTTCGCTATGATTCAGGAGATTCCACAACACAGCATGCTAACATCTTAGGCCAAAACCCAAGAGCTCTGGTTTGGAGGTGGTGGCAAATTTGCACTTTGAAGTTTAATATTTCAACTCTCGATGCACCAATATCAACAAACAAGGTATTTATCTTCAAGTTAACTATCGAGGAGTACTTCAAAAATTATTAGGGATTGATTCGACCTAAATTCTTATCGCTAGCCCCGATAGAATCTGTTACCTTTTTTTGAAACACCCGGTATTATATTTGATGCTGTGACGTCATCAAATTTCTAAATCCGAAACCAGAAGAGCAACAGATTTCTGCTTGCCACCATATTGTAGACCTTCATAAACTATGGCTTTCTTGAAGATTGTATCATTTTTCTTCTATTGATTTAGGATTTACGATGATTTTAATTTTTTCAAAATTTTCCTTGAATTCTTTCAACAAAAATAAAAACGCAACATTTTAAAAAGAATAAAGATATCAAATAATTTCCACGGCAGATTTACAGCAAAGTACCCTAAGTTCATTTCAAACCATTCAATTCAAAGAAAAATGTAATAGAATTTTACACCCACTTTTTTAAAGATTTGAAAGTTTTGAGCCCTATGCTTATCATGCATTCATTTTTTGTAAGAAATTTAGCTCTTGGCTTTGTAGTAGGTTCTTAATTTTGTGTCCAATTCTTAGAGTGGAAGTTTCTTCTTAGAGTTTCGTAATTTTTCATAAATTTTTCTTGACAGTTTATCATAATTTAGTTTTTGAGCCCAGAGAATTACAAGTAGGAACCAAATCATACACAGCAATTACCATTTTCAGGATTATTTGGGTTGGTAATTCATTTTTGTTTAAAAACACTTTGCAACTCATCTCCAAAACTCGAAAAGTTTCTTAACGTTGAATTGACCATTGATTGCTTCTAGTAGAATTTCTTAACTTTTTGAAAGAAGCTACTGCAGTTTCTTGTTATCAGGTTCTTATCAAAAGCATAAGTGCACTAAAGCTTTTCATTTGACATGCATCAAGTATGAAATGTCATATTCATACAGACGACATGTCACGTGACTTGACCAATTCTCGCTCGAAAATTCGAGTTGGGGTAAATGAAGCCATTACAAAGTATAACGTCGCGCTGGGATTTTGAGAGTGTCTCGTTTATTTATCGCAATGAATAATTTCTAAAAGCTTGGAAGCTGTTCAAATCACTCAAAAACTTTAGCAGATAGATAGGCGAATGTGTAAAAGGAAGGTTGACTTTGAAGAAGCAACGAGCAACTTACAGCCGACGGAGTTTGTGGTGCTGATTACGAAATTATCGTCGCAAAGGCAAGTTTTTCACAGCTTTCTTGGCCTAAATTTTTTGTTTTGCTTTTAAAAACAGCATCTTCGTGCAATTATTTCATAGGTTTCCGTCTAACTGACAATTGCTACCTATCCTTTCCCTACTCAATATCGCGAGGTACAGGAGCAATTTTATGCAACTTTTTGCAAATTTCCTGTAGAAATGTATAGAAATTTTCAGAAGATTTACTCCAAAACAAGATGGCGTCGTGTTTTCAACGCTGCTGTGACGTTATGCCGTCTGTATGAATAACGACGGAACTATGAAACGCGATTTTATACCTGGCTGTGTGTGACCAAATATAATTGGGTCAAACAAGTTCCAGCTGTTTTTATTCTGATTTCACTTGATTGTTACACGGTGCAATATTTGCTGAAAGTTATCTCGCAAAGCTATCGCAAGCACTATCCTCGTACAAATTCATAGTGCGTAAGTCTTCAATCTGATTTTCAAGGAATGCTGATTCGGAAGGAATTCTGATTTTCTCTGTTATCTTGTAGGCTTCTGTGCAGATTGACGTATGCTTTGTCTTTGAACTTTCTGGCTATGATTCATTTGGATGGTCATGTGACTAATATCAACACAGTAGAGCAAACTTCTTTTACCGTCGTAAGTATTTTCTTATCGTTTGTGAAAGTTTTAATCTGTTAAAGGAAAATTCCGGGGTTTGTAAAATTGATGTTAGAAAAAAAACTTACCATCTCCTGAATCAAATGACAAACTTGTTTTACATTTAGACTTGTGTTTCAGCTGTCAATTCAATAAACATCTTGGTAATTTAGGCCAAATGTCCCTCCATTGGCCTCCATTTTTTTCCACGAGTACACGATAAGGAGGCTAGTCACGCTTCAGAGGCAAGAAAACAATAGGGCAGCCTCATTCTCGCGTTGAACGTCACGTCAGAAAACGCTTTGACCATGTGCTTAAGGTTACTGTAACCCTTCAGGCAGCGATTAAGAAAGTCTATTTTCCACGGCCGTTCCTTAAACTAAACCAAACAAAATTTTATGTTACTCGAAGCAGAATTAAACGCGGAATACCATAAAAATATAACCAGTTGATTAAATAAAAATGCATATGATTTATTCCAGATTTTAAGCGAAATCGACCACCCTTGCGAAAAGATCTTGGTGTACTCCATTGGGCATTGTTTGACCAAGACTATCTATTTACCAAAGACTTAAGGTCCTGAACTGCAAAAGTTTATCACGAATTTTCAATAAAACTTACTGTCTTGAAATAGTGCAATTTTAAATTAATGTTAATGTCTGAAATGTCTTTTTTAACTTAGAAACCCTTATAAAAGTCGGACCAGTGGATCTATCATAAATCACTGACATTCTTTTGTAGTTATGTGCTTTGTGACCCTGTGTGCCAAGTGTCAAGCGATTTGATTGGCCCGTTAGGTACACCAAGATTTTTTAGTACCCACTTGTTTCGAGAAATCTGGCTTTTATCAAATTGAAGCAGAACGTGCAGGAAAAACGATTATGCTTGAAAGTCCAAACATAAAGCTGCAGGTCAAGCATTAAAGCTTTAGCGCGGTCTTGATCAATCGTTAATATCACTAAAATAGTAGCAGGGGATGTTATGAATATAGCTGCAAGGTCAAATGAGTTTACTTTAATCCCCTGATGTTTATCCCCGCAATTTTAGAGAAATATGATTGCTTCTTTTAAAATGCTCAAATTTCCCAGCAATTGGGGTTATGTCTGGAAGTGAGTTGGTTAAAACGGTACTCAAATACTTAAACCATCAGATTACGACGAAAACGAAAAATCAAGAATTTAATGACGTCACTACGCATGTGAATGTAATTTCATAGAGAAAAGATATACAAATTTTGAAAAAAGTACGATACACCATTCATAACAGTATAATCTTTCATTTTATCATCAATCATGCCAACCCCGGAATTGTCCTTTAAAGCTTTCGCAAAACTGTGACAGAATGCTCTGAATGTAAGCCTGTTGAGAGGTATCAAAGATGCTTTATCTGCTCTTGACATCACGAAGGCAGAAAAGGTGGATACATTCGACCACGTTGTTCTTCTGTTTGCCAATTTTTATGACTTGATTTTTACAGCGTGAGTTCTCATTTTTAAAGTAAAATCGTTGTTATTCAAGGAAACCTGCTTGGTTAGATAGATGCCTCTTGATAGATAGATGCCTCTTGATAGATAGATAGATGACTTGATTTTTACAGGGTGAGTTCTCAATTTCAAAGTAAAATCGTTGTTATTCAAGAATGCCTGCTTGGTTGGATAGATGAATGCCTCTTAACGTTTAAGCAAATGAAAAAGGAATCTTGTTTTATACTCCTTCCTGTTATCTCACTATCGGTGCACCTTTAGCCCATGCTTCAATAAGAATAAACCACGTTGTGTCTGGGAAAACTTGATTACCAGTTTCGAGTTCTTTATCAACAGGACATTTAGAAATTTGATGGTAAGCGGGGATTTTCATAGTTTTTAGGGCAACCGGGGGAGGCGGTAGTAAAGACGGTTCAAATGTGAATTCAACTTTGCAGCAACTGAATGAGGCAATTTAAAATTAGATGATGTTCTTTTGATTGTAGTTTATGGGTCACATGGATTTGGTTTCCTTCATTTCAAAAGGTGTAAACATCTACTATCCGATGACAATTCTCTTAGTTTGTTTCTGTACATATTTCAATATTGGAAGCCGGATATTGCATTGTTTTGGAGTGCAGCAATTCTTAACCGACGAAGAATTGTCAACTGAATATGTCAATGAAGGGAAAGACATCGTTCGAAGAGGTACGTATAGACTTATGACCTGATTTGTTGTTTTCGCTCCCAGCTTAAACTGAATTGATTTTATCTATTCGCTTAAAGACCCTGTGCTCCCCAAGATCCTTTATGGTCTCACAGTGACTTTCATGCTGTATGAAAGTCGTTTTGGCCTAAGCAATCATGAATCTGTATTGTCTTTTTAATCTTCAAATGAACCTTGTTATGCCATCGCTTTTGAACTCAAACAACGAACATTCCTGAAAAATAATTGAAGGATTAGGAGAGCTTTGTTCCCTGTAGTTATTTTTGTTCCCATCATTGTGCTTTCAAGGTATGTTGTTTACAGCCAATACGATATTTTGATCCTTTGCGTACCTGAAAAGGATCATGGGGAGCACAGGGTCTTTAACTACGACTCATAACCTTACTCTTCAAGCACCTGAACAAACGGCCCCAAGTTTTTAGGGTGGCGATATTTCTCGGTTAAATGTTTGGATAAAAGCTGTAAACAAGCTCGAGGCTATTCTCCAGTATTTTGCAAAACAGGCTCAGAGCCGTGTTGAAGAAAAATATTTTGGATTCACGTGCATTTTTGCTTGTTCAAACAAAATGGAGACAAGGAGTATCATCAATGCTATCAATTTAGAGTTGAAAAATTTTCAGAAAGATTTTTGTCTTAAGATCTGAAGACACTGTTGTTTGTGTTCCAACTGGTGGTGCTTGGAAGAGGTTTGTTTAGCATACTTAGCAAAGCTTTTCTAAGGCATAAAATTGGTTGTCCTGGTGATGAACAGTTTGTACATGAGTCCTTGTTCAATAATGATGAGTTGTTGTTATTGTATAGCGAAAGAAAGGGCTTTTGTCGTAAGTCTAAGGTACGTAAAGTAAAGTAAGAAAATAAGATATTTTCTGCTGTGCCAACGAATTATTTGCAGTTGTTTATTACCTTAACCTTAGCAACCTGAAAAATGGCTTCACAAGCAAATAGATGTCATTGAATAGTGACTTTGCTTTAACTTAACTGTAGGAAGACTGTTGTGGTTAGAATCTATCCTCATATCGTTGCTCATTTGAGCAGCTCTCAACTTGTTTTATAAGACTAGGGAAGTTTCATATTTTAGATATTTCGACCTTGGAGGGTATCACCCATTTCTTAACTGAAAATTTCTCTTAAAGAAAGTGTAATGGATATTTTTGCCAAGATCCTTTGCGCCCTTTGGCAAATCTGCCGATCAAATAGATCGAAAATCCGTGGGACGGAAAGGATTTTGGTCAACCTTTTCCCATCTTTAGTAAATGTAGCATTTGGTTGCATTTGCATTCTTGAATGACCGCGATTCAGTCTGAGCAGTACGCATGTCGCTCCGATGCTGTTTTATCTTTTTTTTATTTTTTTTTATAAACCAATTCAATTACATTACAAATATTGTACCCTACTTTACGCTAAAAGAAAACTACTCTTCAGTGAATACAAAGACGACTGCACTAGAGATGACACAGCTGGAAACTTTTACCATGCTCCCAATTATGCATCTCTCAATGAAAGAGAAAGCTCACCCACCAAAGAATCAGGGATTCATTATTGGCGGTATCGGGATTAGGGTTGAGAGAACGCAAGGAATATGTANTAAAATAAAAAAATAACAACCTCACAGAAAAGAATATATTACACTATAATTAAGAATAACAACAAATTTACGACAAAGAACAAGACGAGACGATACCACAAAGGGTGTGTACATGCACATCTCCTCTGCAGCCAAACGAGAAACGAAAAACAAAGACAACACAAAATTGACAAGCACATGACGAAAATGGGAAAGAGGGGGGTACAGCTTTTCAATTGGTTCTGTTTTATCTCTCATGACTGTTTCAATTCCTCCTTTACAGAGAAAAGAAGAATTCAAAAGCTGATTGGAGGTGGAAGGGTAAGATCAAATTCAATGCAAACACAGGGTGACCTAAGGGTAAAAACCCGCGTATAAGCCCTACTTTTTTTCGTACTTTTCTCTCCGATAGTAGGAGGTGCGGCCTGTGTGCGGGGGCAGCTTATAGGCGGGTTTTTACGGTTTTAAGTTTTTGTATCAAAAGCCCTTTTTTGGCATACATCTCTTCTTTTGGCAGTCTTCTGCAGAAAATGCGAAGGGGAATGTTTCTAAACGAAGTCTTTTCTTTATGAACGATTCTTGTAGACCGTCGGTAACTTTCCTTCAAGCTCTTGAGAGAAAATGTTGATGTGATTTGTGTTTATTGTAAAAAAACTTAAAATCCGCTGTGCATAAAATCGTTTGTAAGTTTTACTTTTTGTGCAGGATTAGAGCTCAGGCCAAACTTAAGATACGACCAGAAGGATCTGATTTTGGACAACCCCACAGTAATCGAGTAATTAAAAACAATTTCACTTGCCATTGCTTTCCAATCATTTATCCTCCTAGGACTGGAGCCAAAGAGGTAGTTACATCCGCCAAAAGATTTCACAGAGAGAAACAGAGCGGCGAATAGATGATGAAGACAATGTAGCCGGTGGTGCTAATTCAAGAACAAGGCTTAATGAGCCTCGTCATGCACAGTATACCAAAAGAGACGACGATGACCGTGTTAAACTATTGGACGCTATTGAGTATGATACTTCTTCCCAGCCCGCGCCAAGAGGCTCTGGCTACACCAAATTTGGCTCCTCATCTCGTGCGACGGGACCTCCACGTAATTTATTTGATGATATATAGTAACGTATGCGTATATTAATTAAAGCAAGTTGAAAATAATTATTATTCTGAAGTCTGTCTCAAATTAGATGTTAGGTCGGATTTGCGATGATGCGAAATTTCTCATGCAAACATTTCAATTGTTGTTATTTGCAGGCATTTTCACCTGACATCTAATTTGAGACAGACTGTAAGCATGTTTTTGGCTGGGACTAACTTAAATCTGTTATGTTTTTCGCTCAACATGCATTTTAATTATGAGGGTGTTGTTCAACCTAGTGTATTTCATCTCTGGTGTCTTCATAATTTGCTTGATACATTGGAAGGCGTCAAACCTTTAAAAATCTGAAGGCAAATAGTTGCTGCATTTTTATTCAAATCAATGGCCCAAAGGAAGCTTAGAGTACTGTCCTTTAATTTAAATTCAAAACCTTTGATGTATTGATTACTTTTGTATTACAGCATTTTTCTTTTATTGCAAAGAATTCATGTAGTTTCGAAGAAAACATTGTGGAATTTAATGGAGAAAAGATGGTAGACCTTTTTAGTACAATAACATAATGCATGAAGTTCTACAACATGGTGGTAGGCACTCTCCGTTGCTTTTCTGGGTCATGAATTAGAATTTGATGGCGGCAAAACCACAAAACTAGCTGAAATATAGAAGTGCTGCAAATCTGAAAATAGACAAGATATCAAATATGCTCTTTGTAGAATGACAGCAAATTAGGTAAGATTACTTTCAAGTAATTCATTCGAAATATACAGCAAGTTTGAAAGCCTTGATGCCATTGCTGGGAAGTTGGCCAGCTGGTCAATTGCCTAGACTAAATTATCTTGCTTTTTAATGACTTTCGTGTCGTTTGTGATACATTATGAAACTGTAATTACAAAAGCAGTGCAACTCTTTCCACATTTAATTAGAAATCTATCGAACTTCCAGCTGAGACCTGTTGTTTCTGTTTGTTGCTTTCAGGCTGATATAGTCTCAAAAATTGCTACGGATAAGTTTATTGGCATAAACAAGAACAAACAATGTTCGTGTATGCGTGTTGCACAATATTTCATTAAAACAAACAAATACAGTATAAATAATTGTACTTTGAACAGAGTTTTATTTTATACAAAATAAAAATATAACTTTTATAATAGTATAAAATAATATAAAGTAAAAATATAACAGTATAAAGTAAAACTCTGTTCAAAGTACAATTATTTATACTGTATTTGTTTGTTTTATATACAAGAACAGTTGGTAGGANGGAAGCTCAGTGATGGGAAAACACTGGGTGGAAGGGGGAGATTGACCGAGAAAGTTATCAACACTCTCCAAAATTCCATGGGGATGGCAATTCGTCAAAATGTTGGGAATTTGTATGCCATGAAGAAAGCAGTTGGTGCTTTGCTTTATCATTATTCAGAAAGTGACGATCCTGAGAGACGACATCATTTTTGCCCCCGAGGTGAACTTTCTTGGTGCAAATATCAGTCTGATAAGGTTACAGGAAAAAAGACATACAGAGAGAGCATCACCATTCCACTTACTATACATGAAAAGATCAAGCCAGTATTTAAAGACCTCAGTTCTGATGACCTCCTTAGTAAATGCATTCACGGAAGAACACAGAATGTAAATGAGGCCATTAACCAGGTTATTTGGAAAAGATGCCCCAAAGATGTTTATGTTGAGAGATTAACATTGGAGGTTGGAGTAGCATCTGCTGTAATAAACTACAATGATGGGGCAACAAAGATGACAGAAGTTCTTGAAGAGCTTGATTTAGAACCTGGCTACCAGTTTCGTAAATTTTGTTCTGAGGCAGACAAAAATAGAATATTGATAGCAGAGAGACAATCAACTCGGAAAGTACAGAGGAGGAGAAAGCAACTGAGGGGAATAAAAAAAGGTTACATTGACAGAGAAGTTGAGGCAGAAGGTGATAAGCCTGCTTATGCATGTGGGGAATATTGAAATACAATTGACACAGTAGTTAAATTTACACCAGAAAAGTTTTAAGTGGTCAGTTCAGCGAAATTTGTTTATTCCCTAAAGCATAAATATCTAATACCCAATTACTGAGAAATTGAAGATGGTGGTATAAAAGAATTATTTAGTCTCACAGAACTTCAGTTGCTTCCACTGAAAGAAAGACTTGACAATTAAATGATGATTCACCTTGAAATTGTCTAGGAAAATACAGCTAAAATTCTCTTTTTGCATTTTCCGAAATGTCAAAATTGGCCATAATTTTATAGTTTGATGGAAAATATTTTCAAAATTAAAGAAGATAATGCTCTCCAATTTTTACAGGTTGTTTATCATGTTGTAAAGAATGTTGTGAACCAAACATTTCACTTCTCCCTTATTTGCTGTTGGCCTACTTTTCCTTATTACTAGAAGTGGTGACTGAAAAAATTCAATATCAAGACATTTTTCAAAATTTTTTAAAGTATTGTTTGCTGTATATTCCCAGTAAGAGGTTAACAACATGCTGTTGCATGTATATAATCAGTTTGCAAAGTTTCAGCTCAATAGCAATACCTTTGAAGGTGCTATCTTCAATTAAGTAAGGAGCATTCCGCCACCTGATTAGCTAATTAATTATGCGCATAAATTAATTGTTTTGAAAAATTTCCAATGGAAACTATATATTAGTGAAAACATAGTTGTTCTGTAGTCTTTACTGGATGATAACCCTCAAAATGCATTATTTCTTCCTGATACCATACTAGCACCTTAACCCTATTCCACCTGGGGGGGCCATTATGGCCCCCCCCAACCAAACATTGATATACAGTGCTTCAACCATTAAAGTTATGACGCTGGTACTAACTGACTTTTTCTAAAATTTAATGCTCTACAAGATTCTATAAATTTCGTATTAATTAGATGTGTCACATGACCAGTAAATGCCCTTATTTGGAGAGAGGTTGCAAAAGAAAACACTAGATTGCTTCTAGTTTGGTCACTCCTTGTTCGATTTTGTTCTAATCAGTCTCATTGGATTCCTTTTGTCAGGACCTTTCATATGATCTATAGTTTGGTAATTTCTATTTACATTTGTTGTTTTTAGAACTATGACGTCATAGAAGTTTATGACGTCATTGTTTGAATAGATATGTAAAAAAATAAAAATTAATATAGTCCTTTGTGAGAAAATATAATGATACAATAGAATTTTAACCATTTATGAGAATAAACTTCGTTTTCATGGAAATATAGGATATTATTTTAGTTCCCATACATAACCTTATTACAGACTGGCCTCAAGATAACTAGTTGCTTAGCAACAGGTCACATGACTAATTAAAATGTAATCATTCAATTAGAAGCACAATAGGTTGGCAATACTATACACCAAGTTACAACTTCATAACTCTATTGGTTTCGGAAATAATTAGGTCTGGCACAGATACAAATTTCTCAGTATCTGCGGGACATTAATAATACAACTTTGGTCTGAATGACCATTAATGATCCTGTTTTTCGAACGCTCGCCATAAAGCATGAAAAAGGCCGATGTCAAGTTGTCCTTGGTTTGCTATGCGCGGGGGGGGGGGGATAATTGCGTGCCAAACACACTTTTCCTTGTCTTTGTGCTACTTATCTGCGATAACATGCTGATCAATCAGACTAATGCGTTACGGACAGACGGACGGATGGACTGACGGACTGACATCCCCGATAGAGCCCCACTACTTGAGCGTCATGACAAGGGGTCGCAACTCGATTAGGTCTTCTCTACTTCTGCGATCCCAGCGCTTGGCTCTAAAAACCGCATCTTCACCTTCACCTTTGGTATACTAAAAGTTATACCCTTGCTAAACAAGCAGCCAGGTTGGAAAAGTTGCATTCACTCGCAAATATACAAACGTTTCCAAGCTTGCTGCTCACAGCTATAGGTAAAGGTTCTCACATGTGAGAACAATGGGTCTATTGTTACTATTGTGACCCTCGCTAACTCTCGCAGCTTTTAAAGTCTATTTGCAGCTCACACCTTTCAACTTATTTAACTCGCTACTACACGCAGGCCAAATCATGCTGAGTTAAAAAATCAACAAGCTGAAGCCATTAAGTGCATGGGTTCTAGGTTACATAGAATTTAAAAATTCACATTTTTTTCTCTTTAAATCTACCCATGCCACTTTATAGTCTCCCCATCGAAAAAGCCCAAGTGGTACCATGAAAACAGCGTTTTTCAGCATGGTAGTTTGAATATTTCTTGATGAAAATCGATATTCAAGAATGGACAACTTTCAGTCGCGAAAATGCAGAATTTATCATGATCTGAGGAGCAGGAATACTACAATGCAATAAAAAAAACAACAACAAATACAACTGAATTAATGATAATATATGGTTAACTGCACCTGGCAATTTGACATGGAATGACCCAAAACCAAGTCTACAAGATAGATGCTTGATCAAATCTCCCTTAAAACGTTCTTCTTTAGCTGAATCATGTTGAGCATAAAGCAGCAATGAGGGACCCTTTTTGCATACCTGTAACACTCTTTTTGCATTATGCTTAGTTTCTCAGGGTTCTAAGATATTTGATTTGGGATTATGTTATCTCAGTGTGACAGGTATGTGCCACCCATATGGGTGGATTTTTGGGCTCAAAATACTCTAAACGAGGGTCCTTTTCGTCAGATTTTCCTTAAGGTTACTGTAAACGTTTGTAGCACAAGATTGGGTTTCTCTAAAAGCCAAACTATTAGCGGAGTCTAGTTAAACTATACATCATTCGATGCATAAGAATGTAGGGATTCTAACCATGTAAAATGATATTTTCCAGGCAACTTTATTGCTTAAGAGAGCATACCTCCTTCAAAAGCTATTTTGTACCCTTGCGTTTAATGTAACAACATCTAACTTATATCAACAGGAAGCGCACATCCTAAGCTACCAAATTCTGTCTCAGATTCTTTAATTTCTTTCTTTCCCTTGGAAATACACACTGTCATAAATTTGCAAATAACTTCTCTGCCCCCTATCTTAGTGTGACAGGTATGTGCCACCCATATGGGTGGATTTTTGGGCTCAAAATACTCTAAACGAGGGTCCTTTTCGTCAGATTTTCCTTAAGGTTACTGTAAACGTTTGTAGCACAAGATTGGGTTTCTCTAAAAGCCAAACTATTAGCGGAGTCTAGTTAAACTATACACCATTCGATGCGTAAGAATGTAGAGATTCTAACCATATCAAAATAATTGGCAAAGATTGTAAAATGATATTTTCCAGGCAACTTTATTGCTTAAGAGAGCATACCTCCTTCAAAAGCTATTTTGTACCCTTGCGTTTAATGTAACAACATCTAACTTATATCAACAGGAAGCGCACATCCTAAGCTACCAAATTCTGTCTCAGATTCTTTAAATTCCTCCTTCCCTTGAAAATACACACTGTCATAAATTTGCAAATAACTTCTCTGCCCTCCCACAGTTGTATTGGGCTATAAAAGGCAGACCAGAGGACATACCAAGATTCTGAGACACGCTTTGCTTGCCTGACCCCTGCTCTGGTAGTGTGCAAAATGTGGAGCCATTCGATTGGTTCCTTGGGTACAAAATAGCTTTTTCGTACCTGTACCTAGTGGATTTGTAAGTCCTGAAAAAAGGGGATTTTACTGATGGTACTTCAAATGTAAACATCAAGGTCAAATAAGCCAAAATGTAATCCGGGTCAAGCAAGGAATCCATACATATAATGTGGTTTCATCTTTGTTTTCTAGCACACAACCGGCTTAATAGGTCAAAAAGCTAGGATTAGAATTTAAACCACACAGAAAAACTTTGTGTGAGAAGTTCTAGTATCCTTCCTTTGATCAAGAATTCTACTTTTTCAACATTTCTGTTACTTCCAAAGGTGGTATCTTCACTACTTCACTACTCACGAAGGGCACAGCCCAATACGTTTAGTGCATATATTCTATGGCGTTTTAAGTATTTACAGATAAAATTTATCCACTATTATTGCTATTCAACATACTTCACTATACGCTCCACATTTATTTGAACCACAATAATTGTTGGGGTCTGAGTGGCAGAAAACCAAAAAAGCTGTCCTCTGCGTAAGTGCGCTTGGTATCATTTATACCTGTGTCAATTTATATCTGGGTGAGTATTGTTTAAGGTAAAGTTTTTAAAAATTGATACATAATCCCATAAAATAAGTTAAGATAATAAGCTATGCGATCATAAAATGTTCAAAATGCTTTCAAAAGTAATTTTTTTTATGTTCAAGCCAATCTTATGTCAACTTTTTTGAGGCTGTACAGTATTTGCACTCTCCCCCCCCCCCCCCCATCAACCTACCACTTCCGTCTAAATTTACTTTGCCTTTTCCCGTAATGTATCACTCCCTCAAAAATATATTAGATTTCTAGGAGAACAAAAGGATTTGTTGATAATTTATCGATAAAGCAAAAGTATTGCGTAGAAAATGTACGAAATTCCAGTGAGTGATATGCCGTCGGTTGCACTATTACCGACTTCTTTATATGGCACCTTTCCTGGAGAGTATTAAAAGGGCATTATTGTACGTTCTGAAGGACATGCTTTCAAAAACTTTTTGGTTGTCAAGCTCAAGGTGGGGGTACGTAACATGTTGTGGGTGTTGGTATGTGCCGCCCATATGGGTAGCTTTTAGGAGCAAAATTCTCTAAATGAATGTTTTTCGGCAAATTTTCCTAAAACATGGGTCCTTTTTCCCTGAAATCATTAAAAGTCGCTAAAAATGGGCAGTTATTCGGCGAAATCCCTCATAAAAGTGGGGACAAAGAAATATTTTGGCCATCTTTCTAAAAACTGAGCTGCAGACCCCTACCCCATTTTGTGTACTCCCCAAGCCCCGATACATGTAGTCTACGTATCTTTTCTTCCCTCGTACTCTTAGGTTCTAAAATTTCTTATGATGCAATGTCAGTTGTTGCTGTCATTATATTAGTTGGACGTTGGCGCCTTTCACTCGACAGCCCCCTTCCACTGTTACCGTGCTAGTTAATAATCAAATGAATAGAGCAGGGAGCGTCTGGTGTTTCCATTGAGGGTATTTGGAAAGCAATCTCATCTGGGTTTGCTTTCTATTCTTTTTTGTTTTGAAACATCTATTCTGTTTTGTTTTGAAATACAGTCTTATGAGATAATCCAAGTACCAGAGCATAAAGAAATCCCGGTTGTATAGTTATTAGTCGTGGTTTCATAATGCTATGACTACCATGTCGCTAAAAGATCTACAATGTTTAATAATTCTATTAAGCAGGAACACTGTTTCTAATGTTTTGTTATTTTCTGACAGATTTCAACTGTTGCTTGAAAGCACAAGTGCATTTCTTTGTCGAGTGTGAACAGTAGAACTCGTCAAGTTTAGTGGTAAGTGTTTGAATTTATATTTTTATTCAAAGGTATACGGGTTTGGCATGGTCCCTGATCTATTTATATGACACTAAATTCAACAATGTTCCGTGTCTAGCTAACTCAGAAAGTGTTGCCTAAACTTGAAATCACAATTCTGGATTCCATAATAGATAGAGATTTTGTACCAGTGAGAGACATATATTTGCTGCTTTAAAAAGTTGTTTTTGTGATTCAAGTGAACACATTACTACTAACTACGAACAAATTCAGTCTATAATATTGTGATTAATTCAATTTTGGAATTTCCTTCGGTGAAAATTTCGAGCAGCAGAGCTTGACCACGATAGAAGATGAGCATGATAAAGATGGAATAAAACACATTTGCGCAAGCTCTTAAGGAATAGAATGCAGAACAGAAGAGCTGGTAAAGAAAAGGAGTGATAGCATGTGTTTGTATAGCCTGCGTCACAGACCATAACGAGGGGTATAACTCCCTCTGGTTATGGTCTGTGACGCAGGCTAGAGTTTGTATAGATATCTGTTTAACCTCAGCAAATCTTTTGAAACAAATTTTTTTGGTGCGTAAAGCTCTGGCAACAAAAATTTTGATGATTTTTAATATTTCGATTACCAGTTAACATTAAATGACACAGATTGTTTTATGCAGCATGTTTTGTTTAAGTAGTATTGAAAGGACGGCTGTTTTTCGGGGATATTTTTTAACAATGATTAGTGCCAGCAGTTAAAAAAGCATCTGCAGTTTCTTTCAGCACGAATGTCCATGTTCACATCATGCTGTTCGTGTCCATTTTTAATTGCCTCATCAAATGAATAAATTATAATAAGCAGGTCAAAATTTCTTTTTCGATCGCGAACGGCTTGTGAAATCTAACGCTCTTTTTGAAGACCCCATTATGCTTATGCTTAAGCGGGGATGGCGCAATGGTAGCGCGCTTGACTACCAACCTGAGGGTTGGTGGTTCGAGTCCCCGCCCTGCCGAACCTGCTACGTAGAGTGAGGAGAGTCGCCAACTCTCTGTAATTCCAGGCTAAAGGAATCGCGAGGTGTGGTCACATCGAGAGGAAGGACCAGGACATTGCTCGATAAGCTTAGCTTCTCAATGTCCTAAAACTACATTCGGATGCTAGGTAGCAATATATATAAAAAAAATGCTTATTCACGGTAATATGGGATTTAATTTGTTTCGAATTTTGTCTTTGAGTAGCTTTATTACCATTAGACTAGCCGTTGGTAGACAAGCTAAGCTTTTACACCGAGTAACCTTTCGAGCAATTCTTCAAGCTTATCCAATTGGCCGCTTTCAAAGATTGTTGCCTTAAGGTTGATTCTTATTTTTTACAACCAGGTTTGAGGTATATCTGTCTACATTGAAATGTCTGAAATTTGATCTGAATGAAAGGTCGGTTTTAAAGCTTTCGCTAGGCAACAAAGAAAATGATGGTCCCAAGAGTATACCGGGTGAGTCAGAAAAAACAGTCCCCGTTAGAAAGGCCACTGCTCCCTTTATTTCGAGGCAATGATATTGGTAATTATATTTTTTGATTGTGGACATGTTCAAATAAAGTCTAAATTTTACATGATTGAAATTGGCCATTGCGTTTTGAAATTATGAGGGATTTTCCAAGAAAGCCCCTCCAAGAAACCTTCAAAACGGCATAAAATCACGACCAAACTTCCGTCATATTTCTGCATTACAGCAATGGCTTCTACATGCTTTCGCACGTCTCATCCCTTTGGGAGGATTAACGTGCCATCCCTGGGAATATAAAAGCATTATTCTCGGAGATTTTATCCTCCCAAGAGGATAACACTTGCTAAAGCAAGTCATTGCTGTAAGGCAGAAATATTTGGAAAATTTGCTTGTGATTTTAGGCCTGTTTTGAAGGTTTCTTGAAGGGGCTTTCTCCAGAAAATCGCTTATAATTTCAGAACGGAGTAGCCGATTTCGGTCAGGTAAACTTTAAATTATATTTGAACATGTCAACCATTAAATAATGTATTTGTCAATATTATCGTTTTGATATCCAGGGAGCAGTGGCCTTTCAAACGGGGATTGTTTCTTCTGACTCACCCGGTACGATTATGCAGCAGCCTCTTTATATACCTAGTAAATATTTGAGCAACGAGATAGACAAATAGAATTTGATTATGATAGCTGTGAGGCTAAATCTGATCAGGAATTTTAGGCCCGTTTTTGAAGGATTTTGAGATTAATCATTTTTATAAAATCGCTTGTATTTTGAGAAAGATAGAACGATTTTGACAAATTAAATTTCTTATCTAAGTTGATATGTTAGCTACACAAGTATTATCAGTTAATAGGAATCTGATAAATTGTTTTAGAGCTACAGGCTTTCCAACCTTTGTACATTTTTTTGAAAATTGTGCCTGCACACCTGCCGTTGACGAATGATTTTGTTGTTGTTCTTTGTAGACTTCCACGGCCAACATGAAGCGAGAGATGTTCACATTCTTTGTTGCAATTTTATTTTTTGCAACTCACTTTGCTCTTGGGCAGGTAAGTGAAATCAACAGTAATCTTTTCCAGTTACATAAAGTTCAAAGCAGTGTTACTAGGATACTAACAAGCAGCACTTCTGATGCCCTAGGGAGACCGCTCATTAAAAGTTTTAGATGGAAGACCGATCGTTGTTGATGGTCTACAGATCTCTAAGGCTCCATTCACCCGGGGAACCCAATCGTTCAGTTCAATATCGTTCTGTTCCAAAAAGTGGAAACGCTCAGGAGTTGCGTTCACACGGGAACGCTCCAAATAACACCGTTCCGTCCCAAAAAATGGACCACTAAGAAAGTGACACGAAATGTGGAATGATAAGCAATCGTTTCGCTCCGTTCCGTTCGGTCCCGTTCGTTCGCTCCGTTCCCGTGTGAACAGGTGACGAAGAGCAGAACTGGTCCAAAAAAGGAACGCTCGATTTTTGCCCAAAAACCATTGCGTGAGTGTTGTTGCTGTGTTGGAAAGAACTCGAGGAAACACGAGGACTTCAAAAGACACGGAGTGGAGCTATTTTATTCCCGTGTTAACAGAAACAAAAACCTGTATTCTACTTTTCTGTTCCAGAAACTGCAACGAAGATGGAATGGAACTGAGCAATTTCGTTCACGTGTGAACGGGGCCTCAGTTATTATTCGCCGCAATACCTGTGCAATTTGTCCGAAGAAACCCAGTTTTTGCTCTCGTACTTTGTATATTTATTTGTAGCTAGTTATTCGATATTGTCTTTTTTTAAGTGTTACTTTGATAGATAGTAGGCTTGAATTAGCTTTTATTTTATAGCTATTTTGTATGCTTATGCCTACTTTAAATGAATTTATAATAATAATAATCATAATAATAATTAGAAAAGTTTTGGACTACAACAGCATAGGGCTCAAATCTTTCAAATCTTTAAAAAGGTGGGTGTAAAATTCGTTTACATTTTTCTTTGAATTGAATGGCTTGAAAGGAACTTAGGGTACTTTGCCGTAAATCTGCCGTGGAAATCTTTTGATATCTTGCTTATTTTCAAAATGGCAGCATTTATATTTTTTTGAAAGAATTCATGGAAAATTTTGAAAAAATTAAAATCATCATAAATCCTAAATCAATACAGCGAAAATGATACAACCTTCAAGAAAACCATAGTTTATGAAGGTCTACAATATGGTAGCAAGCAGAAATCTGTCGCTCTTCTGGTTTAGGATTTAGAAATTTGATGACGTCACAGCCTCAAAAATAATAAATGCCGCCATTTTGAAAATAATCAAGATATCTAAAAATTTCCACGGCAGATTTACGGCAAAGTACCCTAAGTTCCTTTCAAGCCATTCAATTCAAAGAAAAATGTAAAAGAATTTTACACCCACCTTTTTAAAGATTTGAGCCCTATGCTGACTACAACAAATAGGACCAAATAGAACACTAGAAGACAGGAAAGGACGCTCTATGAAGAAAGATTCAAGATCTATTATCTCAAGCCGCGGGAGGTGGTCTGATAATGGACAAGATACTTACATCATCAAGACCATGAGAATAGTTGCATAATAATAATGATAATAATAATGATGATGATAATAATAATATTAATAATAATAATGATGATGATGATGATGATGATGATGATGATGATAATAATAATTGAACATTGAACAGCATAGTGAAGTTAGCATGCAAGTAGTAAACCTTCTTGTTGCCACAGGTATCCGGATGATCCCCGGCAGCCAGATTGTATTATTATTATTATCAATTTCTTTTTCGTTGGATTAAAGTAATACACGATAGCTAAAATTAGTTAGCTAATTAATTCCAACGTTAAAAATAGATATACAAATATGAGATAAAAAAAATGTGGATAAAATATTTACAAGTCATCAGAAGTATACAATGTAAAAACAGATATCTAAAAACATTTCTTATAAATAGCCAAAGTTCGGAATAAAAATGCGACACAACTTGCATGGACAGTTTTCTCCGTACCAATCTTTTATTTTTGCTTTGGTAACATTTGCCACAGTTGCGGACCCTTAAATCGGACGCTTTCTGTCCCATTGTTGACAGATCTCACCCTTGGTTGAATAAATTCGTTATTGTTACGCAAATTGTAATGACTTTCATTTTCACAGAAGATTTCCTGCATGAATGAAGGGTTTATGCCATTTCTAGTTTTGTACATCTCAATCATAAGTATTTGCAAGTTCTTTGTATGGATAGTAACTGCACAGTCCTTCTCTAATAGCTCACTAAAAGTAGATTCGGTATCCTTATATGTAATTCTCAAAGCCCGTTCCTGTATTTTGTTGATTTTTTGGTTAAGCTGTCTGCTGTGAAACATCCAGATCAAAGGGCAGTATTGAAACTGACTGGTAATAAATGCCCTCATCAAGTTTCTTAGTTTGTTCTTATCCATATACGGGGATATGCGGGAAAGTGCATAAAGTTTATTTCTAGCCTTCTGGCACAATTTCGAAACATGATGATCGAAGGAAAGTTTGCTATCAATGTGAACTCCGAGTAACTTCTCTTCAGAGCTATTAACGACATCAGCATTTCCAATCCTAACAGTAACTGGATCATCACATCTCTGCCCAAGAACCAAAAGATTGCATTTATCTGCATTTAATTTCATAAAGTTGTCGGCAAACCATTGTAACGCTATTCTACAATCATTTTCAAGCCTATGAGTTATATTATCTAGGCTCTTATCGCAAGTATATATTGTAGTATCATCTGCATAATTACCGATATCTCAGTTTTGAACAAAAAGTAAGAGATCATTAATGTAGATGTTAAATAACAGAGGCCCTAAGACTGACCCCTGAGGAACACCGCGTGTTAGGCTTTTCCAAGAACTGAATGAGCCATTTATCTTGACTCTCTGTTGTCGGTTTGTGAGGTAATCGTTAATGAGTGTTAGTGCTTCGTGAGAGAAACCATATGCATGCAATTTTGCAATCAAGAGATCATGTCTAATGCAATCAAATGCCTTAGAGGGGTCCATCAATACAGCCCCTGCCTTACCACCTTCATCGAGACTAATTTTGAATCTTTCTAGAAGTCTTACGAGAGCATGTTGGGCACTGTAACCTTGTCGAAAACCACAGAGAAGTGACGACAAAAAAGGTGTAACATGAGCAACTATCTGTTTATCCATTATTCTTTCAAACAGCTTTGAGACCGTGGGCAGAACGCTAATTGGCGTAAAGTTGGTCCTGGAGTTGGTTGGTCCATTCTTAGGAAGAGATGTGACATCCGCGCACTGCTCATCAGGAAAGGACGAATTTTCTATGCAATCATTAAATATTTGCGTCAAAGGTTCTACACATACATCAGAATTGGATTTAAGAATTTTAGGAGGGATATTTTTGTGCGTTGTTGCTTTTTTGGGATTTAGATTCCTAACCTCTTTGTCAACTGCATCAAGGGTAACTTTCTGAAAATAGAAAGAACCAGCATTTGGATAGTGATCTTTGATTTTTTGAATGCTTGGATGATTCGAAAATTTTTGTACGGCCTTCTCAACAGGATCTGTGATACCTTCTGTTGTATTTTCATCACTGTAATTTTCATTTATGCCAAGGGAATCGGTGACAGTTACGAAAAATTCATTCATACTTTCTGCTACCTCAACATCGTTGGAAATAATGGTTTCATCTTCAATCAGAACTATTTTATTCTTAGATTGTAATTTGTCCGAGAAAAAGGTTTCACAGTCTTCCAGAATTTCTTATTGTCAGTGATAAGTGAGATGTCTAAGTTATTGTAATAATGTCTTTTTTCTTTTCGAAATAACTTAACACAAGAATTTCGTTGTTTGCGAAATTTGTTCCAACTCTCAGCAGTTCGATCTTCGTTATATTTATTACGCAATCTAGTTCGTAGCATAATCGCTTTACGCAGAGCACGAGTCATAAATGGTTTATCATTTGCCCGGATATATTTCTTCTTAATTGGAGCATGTTTGTCTAGAACTCTATCAAAAGTAGTTTCGAATGAACTGTAATTCAAATCCGAAGGTTCAATTTTTCCTAATTCCTCGCGAAGTTCATTCCTGAAAACAATGTCGTTAAATGTTTTGTAATTTCTATAGTTAATTACAGTTGGTCCTTGCTTGGGGAAAGTAGTTTTAAGGACAGTAACGACCATTTTATGGAAATCTGACAAACCAGTTTCAACCGTAGTAGTTTGTTGAACGCTCCTGTTTCGGTTTGTTAGTACAAGATCCATGCATCTTGGTGTTTGAGATTTATAGCAGGTTGGCTCATGGACAAGAATTTTGAGACTATATAGGTCCAGAAAATTTTTCATAGCTTCCTCAGTTTCAGTCATATTAAAATCCCCTAGAAACATGAAATTTTCATACTTTTCACTGTAGTGGTCGAGCGCACGACCAAGATTTTCAAATAAATAATCCTGAGACTGAGTTGGTGGTCGATAAACACTAAACAATACCCATTTCTTTTTCCTCAAATTTATTTCAAAGCTAATGCATTCGATACGATACCATCGGAAAATTTGAAAGAATTTAACTGATGTGAAGGTATGTCGCTTCGGACATAGACTAGTAAGCCTCCCCCGTTTGCATTTCTGTCCAACCGAAAGGGGGTTGCAAAACCCTCAATGGCAAATTGCCCTGTTGGAAAGGTAGCATCAATTTTTGTTTCGGCAATCATGAGTATATCTAGACTTAGTGAAGCTATTTCTCTGAGCGCATCCAATTTATTTCTAACGGAATTTATATTTAGGTATCCAACAATGACCCTACCAATATTTCGTAATCTTAACAATTTCAATGAAGACTATATAAATCTGTAGCTCTGTCTTCGGAGGTATCTGACCTAGACGTCTCTTCCCCCGAAATATTTGACTCGCTATCTAAATCGTCCGAAATATGAGTCTCATTTTCTAAAATATTACTAGTATCCTTTGGAGTATCTGCTCTCTGTTCTCCAAACAACAGTCAATAATGGCCTAAAGCTCTCAAAAAATTATTCGCAAGCATACGTGTCCCTTCAGAGTTTAAATGTAAGTTGCTGCGATTTAAATGGCATGCCGGGTCTATGTTGGAATTTTCTATGAATGGTAATCCTTCTTGGCTGCATTTGTCCTTTAAAATGTTATGTACATAGCCGAAATCAAAAGAAGGTAACAATTCATCATAATGATAATAAAAAAAGATCACATTTGTAACGAGATCGTCAACTCCTAACATTAACCTTTTCTTTTATGTAGATTGATACCAGCCAATGCGGAACAACGAAAAACTGCTTCATGCACCCCAATGGCTGCACAAATACTACTTGCGATATCCTGGCTACTTATCAATATAACAACAACACGAATGCCGTTGACATCGAACTTAGTACGAAGAACAAATGGGTTGCTTTTGGACTGAATACTGTACGCAGTCAGATGGTGAGATGAATTATTTATTTATTTCTAACTTTGTAGCAGCAATCATATACCGGGTGAGTAAAAAAACCTTCTAGCGTTTGCAAGCCTGTAGTTTGCTACCGATTCGTCAGATTCCTTGGCAATTATTATCATTGTGTTGGTAACATGACAACTTGGATAACAAAATTTAGTTGGTTAAAGTAGGTTTTGTTGTTTCCAAGTTACAAGCCATCTTGATAAATTGTTTCATCTCAGAATCCTTCAAAACAGGCCTAAAATCCTGGATCAAATTTGCTAACAATTCAATATGACGGATGACTACAAAAAACGACGTACTTACAGTTCACTTTGCTTGTTTTATAATAAAAATGTTACAGGTTACAAAGAGTGCTTTATTTTACGTTTTAAAAGGTGTTGTTGTCAGAGGTTTTCAACGAAAAAGTACTGTTGAGGATGACGAGAATGAGTACTAAAATGAAGTTAGTTGAAAAATATAGCGTACTTTGTCTCTCTCAGCACATTACGTTCTATGCAAAATGTTTCATGAGCAAGACATTATGTTTTTGAACTGTAGAAATTCTTTCCTGTGACTTTTCTGTACTGCTAAAATTTCGGACAGTAATCATTTCGGACCAAATGAAATTTCAGACAATCGAATTGTCAGATATAACAGTGATACCTGATGAAGAGTTAGGCTCGAAACGTTGTATCTATTCATATTCTTCGTACAAGTCGTATTTTTATTGAAATTACTGTTATATTTATACAAACGACGTACAGCACGCTCAACAACGTTGTTTTTCGAATTGTCAGATGTTTGAAATGTCTTAAAATGATAGCATCCGAAATAGACCTTTTAGGTATTCTACAAAAGAGTCTGGATCGAACGATATCTTTTATACATTTTGTAGAAATTTGTCGAATTTCCGAATGTGTAAAACAGTGATGGAAGCTATAACGCCACTCCATCGAACATTTCTGGCAAAAAGGTACAAAATATCGCTCGATCCAGACTCTTCTGTAGAATAGCTAAAAGGTCTATTGTTTGTTTACAATATACAATATTATTTGCAAGCAGTTTGCCCCGGATCATCCGTGTTTTTGATGCCCCAGTGTCTGGAGCCTAGGTGTTGGGATGTCTGCATGTAAAGCACTGCTAAATTTCGTGTTTTAATTTATTTTGTATGCCGACTACAGCATACCATTTTTTTATGATAGAAATTATCAAAATTTTTGGCTGAAGACTGCAGTTAAAGCTTTGCTATCGCTACATAAACGGTTTACGAATTATTGGCAGCCAATAATTCAGTTCTTTGTGGAGTATGAAGTAATGAATGGTATTGAATTGTGAAACTGCAGAGGATGAAAAACAAAGGGATTTTATGACTGTCTCTCGTACTCTCGTGGTGATAAAGAGCGATTAACAAAACGAGGCTGGGAATTCTTTCCATACACTGGTTATCTCGATAGTAAAGTTTTAAGAGCTTGTTTTACCACATCATTTCGAACAAATTCAAGTTTTTCAATTTATTTATGATATCCTCTGTTCCATAGTCTTCATTCTACTCATTTTTAGGGAGGAACTAGTGGAGAAGTTTGCTTCCAAGGTTCATCAGTTGTGTTGAAAGGCTTTAAAAACAATGGAAAGACGCCTGATTTTAACGTGACAGTAAGTTGGCTTTCATCTTTGATGTAGCGATTTGTTATGTTGTGATTACACTATTTTCATTGGCGTGGTTATTAGCAATTTTGCTATTTCTCACTTCAAGTTTCTCGTATCAAAAGAACTCTACTGGGTTGGCAATAGACTCGCGCCAAATGTATTTTATCAAGTCTGTCTGACCGGTCCCTCTCCCGCAGTTCCCGGATTAGTAGCTCTACCATTTCGTCGTCCGAGAGAGATTGGTCAAACTGACTTCACGAAAAAAACTTACTGCAAGTGAAAGTTAGCTATAAAAATGCACGTAATATAAGAATTGATGTTCTGTGTGATATTGCCTACTATAAAGCCGAAAAATTACCATTTCGAGAGATATTTGTTTACGATTACGCAACCCAGCCCTTTTAATGCCAATTCACGCTGCTATGGGCTTCCTGTGCTTAGTTAAAGCGCTTTGAAACCAGATGATTTGAGAAATTTTTGGTTACTTTTTATCCTTTAGACCACTGGCTTAACAACTAGCAATCTAGCAAGCAGCAATGGCATTCTCATTTGCAGGTATTGTGCGTTTTTTTGCTTCTTAAAAACCTATGTTTGACATTAATAATGGCAAAAAACTCGCTGTGTATAAAGATGAAATATTGTATCGTACTTTAGCATACTCATAGGTCGTATAGATAGATCAATTGAATGTTAATCCTACATGGAATATACCGGGCGTCTCAAAAAAGTACCCTCTTTTGACTGGAAAGGGGAGCAAAAATGATAAGATATCTGGACTTTCCGACTGCACAGCTAAATTTTTTAATTTCCAACTTAAAAGCAAGTACCTTGCATTTATAAATCCTCCGCCAAAGCACCGGAGATACGAGCTCCGGGCGGCAGACAAAAACGAAGGTTTTTCAAAACGCTGCAACATTTAACATCGAGGTTCACAAAAACAGAGCAATATGAACGCACAAAAACAAAAATTTTTTCTCTTGGTTTTTGTAATCAGGTGGATCAATGTGAACTGACAAAAACGGATGTTCTTCCTCTGTTTCTTTACAAAAACGAAGCAATGTGAGCGGGTAGCTTGGATGCTTCAAAAACGGATAATAACAAAAGCAGAGCAGTGTGAACGGGGCCTAAGAACACATATATGTTTTACATAAGCTCCACCTCTGCCTGTCTGCAAACTATCATATTAAGTCATTTGATGTTTTCCTGTAGGTACTCAAGGCCAATAACACCACCAAGTGCTGGCAGCTATATGAGAAACCTCAATGATACACTGTACATAACAGCCGCATTTGGTGCCACCGTTACTAGTAAGTAGACTTACTCCACATACTTGATCCGTTTCTGACGCTGCCTTGGTAAGGCTCGCGATTCAGGAAGCACGAAACTTACTTAGGTAGGTAAACAAGGGCAAATATTCTTTCAATGGAGCCGAACCGGAATGGAAAGGAGATACATAAGGCTTTTCTCGCACTAATGGCAATGTATTTTCGTTACGCTCCAAATACAACATTTGAGAGATCGACAACGGGCAGGGATCCATAGTAAAGGCAGTAAACAGGTGAAAGCATTTACATTACGTTTACCTGACTGCATTGTTTTGAAGACATGAAGTACACAGGCTATTTCTGAGAATTGGGAACAGCAAAAGTAAAGATCAAAGTTGACAGTTTTAAGAATACTTCAGATGCAAAACTTTTAAGACCTAAACGAAAATCGATCGCGTTTTTTACCACTGTTGTTCGCGTTACTTTTAGGAATATCTACGAGGAATATTTAAAGATATTAGTGCTGAGTTGAAAAATATGAAGTTTTACTGAATTTACC
This sequence comes from Aurelia aurita, assembly GCA_004194415.1. Lineage (NCBI taxonomy): Eukaryota > Metazoa > Cnidaria > Scyphozoa > Semaeostomeae > Ulmaridae > Aurelia > Aurelia aurita. The sequence continues at coordinate 121,004 of REGM01000073.1, read as the reverse complement.
TTGTAGTCGCTGGCATGACGAGCCAAACTTAAGGGGTACTCTCTCCCATCGTTTCTTTTCTTTATGTGACGTCATGGTCATATCTGATTGGCAAACGTGCGAATGAAAACATCCGGTTCAGTTCTATTGAAAGATTATTTCCCCTTGTTGGGTAGGTATGGTGGCACACGAAGTCCTACCATTGGCGAAAGGAAATGTATGAACCGTTTTGGAGCATGTTGTGGGTATAGGTTTGCGGTTTTAACATTGGATTAGCCACGATATTTGACACCGGCTTCCTGCGTAGCCACTTTACGGTTGACCCATAAGCCGCGTTTGCCAAGAAGGTGTATGAGGTTTTATGAGCATTTTAGTGTATAATGAATCAATGTACTGTTTTGCAAGTAGATTTGCAGTAGAGTTGTCGCGAGAATTTTTGGAGATCTGAAGATCCCTAGATTCAGCCCTGGCATAAGCACATTTCACATCTCCAATTGTTGTAGCCCACTTTATGTTAAATACTGTTTTGTAAGGTATCTTTTAATTTCCATTAGGCTCAGTGCCGGATTATCACCTGGGCGGTAATTACATTTCATCCACATCAAAACTTGATTTCAAGGCACCGACCTCCAATTCTGGAGGCACCACACAATCTACGCCTCAGACTACACCACAGGGCACCACACAATCTACGCCTCAGACTGTTACAACTCCAAGTACAGCGTCGAGCACTTTCAAGCATCCCAGTGGTTGCACGAGCAGCACATGTAATGCCTTGATTACATATCTCTACAATGAAGTTACAAAAGTGATTGAAGTAGAAGTTAGTACAAAAATGAAATGGGTGGCTTTTGGACTGAATACTGTACGCAGTCAGATGGTGAGATGAATTATATATTTATTTCTAACTTTGTAGCAGCAATCATATACCGGGTGAGTAAAAAAACCTTCTAGCGTTTGCAAGCCTGTAGTTTGCTACCGATTCGTCAGATTCCTTGGCAATGATTATCATTGTGTTGGTAACATGACAACTTAATTTAGTTGGTTAAAGTAGGTTTGGCTGTTTCCAAGTTACAAGCCATCTTGATAAATTGTTTCATCTCAGAATCCTTCAAAACAGGCCTAAAATCCTGGATCAAATTTGCTAACAATTCAACATGACGATATTGAAAACTAGCTGAAAAGCGGCTGACAGAAATTTCTGAGTGTAAAAAGTAATAGGGCAGGCTCTGTATAACACAACAGGTTGCCTGGGCACTACAATAGCCCGATTGAGTTTAATTGTCATCGCTGTGGAGCTGAAATGTTTTGAATGCCTGTTTTGAAGGATTCTGAGATGGAGCAACTTTATAAGATTGCTTGTAGCTTGGAAAAATAAATCGATTTGAATCAACTAAACTTTGCTTTCTTAGTTTACGTGTTACTCACACAACTATAATAGGTTTTCAAGAATCTCATGAATGGGTTGCAAACTACAGGTTTGCAAACATTTTAACGTTTCTTTGACTCACCTGGTATTGCAATGCCAATGATGGTTTATCTTTTTGAGTGTGCAGTTTTTGGAATTTAAAACTATTAAGATGCTATATGCTGCACAGTGTTTTTCTATAATTTAAAGTGATGACGATAACAAGGACAGATTTTGTAACAATAACATCGCTTGCTTTTTATTCACACGCCAATTAAAAGCGATTAATAATCGTATACGAAGGCAATTGTCTCAAGCAAAAAATCAAGCAAGGGAAGCCGCAAAAGATGCCCTGAAACCAGTATGGCTAAATGTCGCGTTATGCACGCGAAAAGGTTATGATGATGATATAATTATTTATACACGATACAACCCTTCAGCTACAATATAATAAATACAAATAGAATAAATACATTGGTTAATATAAAGTAAAAATTAAATAACGTAAGGTGCTGTTCTTCCAGGGGGTCGTGTTTTTAAATTGACGTTTTCAGTCAGCTCTTCAAGTACTCCTTTAGTTCTTTTTTAAAGTGACTAATAGTGGGGAGTTCTCTAATATTAACTGGAATATCGTTCCAAACTTTCACAGCAGAATAGTAATAACCCTTTTTCGCATGTTCCGTATTTAGTCTAGGAATTAGAAGATCTCTACAGTGCCTTGTTGCATAGTTTGACTGCGAGGATCTTTGCTGAAACTTATCCCAGAGGCTTTCAGGGCTTAATTTGTTCATAATCTTATATGTCATGACCGATCTATCAAAATGAATAAGATTTTCAACGCTCAGCCAGTCACATGACCAGTTATCCTTGAATCTGGCGCTTTCTATTATTGACCGAGCCCTGTCCTGTAGACGTTGGAGGTTATCAAGTTTTGTTTTAGGAAGGCTGCCCCAAATAACATTAGCGTAACGTAGATGGCTTTCGACAATGGCGTAATAGACACTACATAGCTTTGTTTGGGGAATTATATTTTTTAATTTCTTTAGTGACGCGAGCCCTCCACAGATTTTACCCTTCACAATTTTGTATTGCTCGTCCCACTTTAGATTTTCGTCGACAGTTACACCTAGCGATTTCGTCTTCGTGACACGCTTGATATCAGAGCCATTTAACGTGAGCGTACTCGAGATATTCAGCGCGTTTACTTTACGAGAGTGGCCTATTACCATGTATTCTGTCTTTGCGGGGTTAGGACTTAACTTATTTATTCTCATCCACTCAGAGAGGTTGAGCAATTCCTGTTGTGCCTCGAAGACCAGTTTCTCAACATCATCCGACGCGATCGTTACACTGGTATCGTCGGCATAGATATTAGCTTGCGAAAATTTCAAGCATTTCTCAAAGTCGTTCAGATATATGATAAAAAGGAGAGGTCCTAAGCAGGAACCTTGCGGTATACCACACGTTACCTCACTTGTCTTTGATCTCTGTCCGTTTACAGAGCAAAATTGCTTCCTGTGATCTAAGTAGGACTGAAACCAGTTCCCAGCAGTGTTCCTTATACCGTATCTGCGCAATTTTTNATGAGCACTGCATGTTTTATTTACACCTAAAATATACGAGAATTGTAATGCCTTATGCTCGGCTTCCGAATCAAATAAATAAAATCCGCCAGGCTGATGTTTAGATATATCCTTCTTCTTTCGATAGATATTCTTGACTTCTCTTTATTGCGCTTTTTTGCGTGCACAACGTGACATTTAGCTATGCTGGTTTTAGTGCATCTTTTGCGGCTTCGTTTGTTTTGATTTGTTGCTTGAGGGGATTGCCTTTGTCTGTGATCGCTAATCGCTCTGAATTGGCGTGTGAATGAAAAGCAACTGGTGCTATTGTACAAAATCTGTCCTTGTTGATAGAGATATTTAGCTACACAAAACGAATACTGCACTTCATAAGTATTGCGCCATCTTTTCCGAAATGTTGGCCATAAATGAAATCAACAAAATTGTTGACTCAGAATTGGAATTCAAAAAGATGTTGAAATGACATCATTTCAAACAACCTCGGATTTGTCCTTACAGTTTTCAATTTGATTCAAATATGCTCTATTTCATAGTCTTTATTCTACTAATTTTTAGGGAGGAACGAGTGGAGAAGTTTGCTTCCAAGATTCATCAGTTGTGTTGAAAGGCTTTAAAAACAATGGAAAGACGCCTGATTTTACAGTAGCCGTAAGTTTATCTTTTTTGTTAATACCGGGTCAATTTGTTAGTACCGGGTCAATCGAAGTATCCACTGTTTGAAAATTCATTTTGCAAGAGGATTGGGACCAATTTGTACAATTTTAAATTTTTGGTCTCATCGAGCTTCAATTTAATTTTTGAGATTTTTCTCATAATTTTTGGAAGCGTTATTTCTCTCTGAAATCAGTATGAAATCAGTGTTATCTAAAAATCTGCTTTTTAAGATGAACAGCAAGCATTGCAATTCTCATACCGGGTGAGTCAATAAAAACAATCCCCGTTTTCAAGGCTAGTGCTCCCTGGATATCAAGACAGTGATATTGGCAAATATATTATTTAATGGTGGACATGTACAGATCAATTTTAAATTTACCTCACTGAAATCGTGCTAGCTTTTTTAGGAGTTTTACACTTTTACCATAAATGGAAGCGTTAGCGGGAGTAAGACAAAAGAAGCGAATACTTTGCTCTAATCAGTACATTGGTTTTGGTTTGTATTAGATTTTGATATTGTGTGTTATTGTTTTTGAAAAGGAATGTATCGGAATGAATCGAATTCCTTGTGATTGCCGAGAGGTTGAAGTATTTTTGTGATTTTTCTCGCGTTTTATGAGCACTGAAAGTATTCGTAAATTTGATTTTGCAAAATTTCTTGGTAGGGATATGCCCAATAAAGGGCCTAAAACATTGATCAAATTGTAAAGGAACACTTGGCACAGAACAATAAAGAAAGTACAATTTTTAACAGATAAGAGATATTGTCTGCACATTTATTTCCATGTGATTGAAAAACTTTAACAGTATTTGTTCGCAAATCGATTTGCTATATCTCTAGAGAGAGATGAAATGACTGTGTGCATTGTTCTGTGCCAGGAGATTCCTTATAATTTGATTAAAGGCCCTTTCCAGGCATATCGCAACAAAGAAATTTTCGTAAAGTCGTATTTACCTATATTTTCTGTGATCATAAAAACGCGAGAAAAATCACAAAAATGCTTCGGTCTTTCGGCTTTTAAGTACAATTTGATTTATTCAAATCCATCCAGTACGCTTGGTGCTATGAATTTTCAAAAGTGGGAACTTTTCTGGCTCTCCCGGTATGAAACTAAGAATCTGACCCAGTACTGAATTTTTTTTTAAATCATCAGATTTTGAAGACTGAGAGTTTCATAAAAGTTTCTTAAAAGGTTCCTCAAATTCACGTTGCGTTTATCGATGGAGGAGCTCTTGTACCTTCGTGAACATATCGTAACCAGTTTTGTGAAACGACGCGTCTGTTTATACATTACTCAAATACACTTTTTTTCCAAGAAACTTGGCTCTAATCTTTGTACCAGGGTTTCTTAATGCTGAGCCCAATTCTTATATTAAATGTTTCTTGTGAAGTTTCTTAATTTTTCATGAAACTGAATTAACATTGTATCAAAATTCATTGAGGACCGCTTTTTTAACCAAGATTTATAAGAAAGAACCAAATCATAAACAAAAATTATACTTCTTAGTATTGTTTGGGTTGGTTATGTAGTTTCTGTTTAAAAACAACTTAACTCATAGCTAAAATTGAAAAATGTCTAAACTCTCTAAAGTTTCTAAAGTTTTTAAACCCTCTGCTCGTTTCTACTAGGGTTTATTATTTTTTTGGAAGAAGCTTCTACAGTTTCTTATAAACGATTACTTATAAAAAATGAGTGTACGAAGGAAAGAGCTCTAAGCAACTTGCAATGATTCTGAAACTTGTGGATTCTTGTGAGTAGGATTGTTGTTGGATTATAGTCTTGAATATGTTTACATCCAGTTTATTTCAGGTCTCGTTAAAGCATGGGCATAGGTCCTGGGTCCTGGGTCCTGCCTGAGGGTCCTTGGCCCTGGTTTTCCGGTATGCCTGCACAATGTGATAGTTGGCGGTACTTGTTTCAGGGAATCTTTTTTGTTTGTTTTGATTTGTTACTTGAGAGAATTCCATTTTTCTGCAAGAGACGATTCCGGAAAAGATGTCGTTGAGATGCATTTGACCAGATGGTGGAAGCAAGAGTGATTCTATAGAAATTCAATCATACGCAATGCATCTTGACTAAATGTCCTTCAATGCCTGCCANTCTACTAGGGTTTATTATTTTTTTGGAAGAAGCTTCTACAGTTTCTTATAAACGATTACTTATAAAAAATGAGTGTACGAAGGAAAGAGCTCTAAGCAACTTGCAATGATTCTGAAACTTGTGGATTCTTGTGAGTAGGATTGTTGTTGGATTATAGTCTTGAATATGTTTACATCCAGTTTATTTCAGGTCTCGTTAAAGCATGGGCATAGGTCCTGGGTCCTGGGTCCTGCCTGAGGGTCCTTGGCCCTGGTTTTCCGGTATGCCTGCACAATGTGATAGTTGGCGGTACTTGTTTCAGGGAATCTTTTTTGTTTGTTTTGATTTGTTACTTGAGAGAATTCCATTTTTCTGCAAGAGACGATTCCGGAAAAGATGTCGTTGAGATGCATTTGACCAGATGGTGGAAGCAAGAGTGATTCTATAGAAATTCAATCATACGCAATGCATCTTGATCAAATGTCCTTCAATGCCTGCCATCTTTTCCGTAATCGTCAATTGCTAATCGCTTTGAAATGACATTTCAATTAAAAGCATCTGATGCTAAATTGTTAAGGAATCTACCCTCGTGCCGTGATTTCTTTCGAGTTTTGCTGTTATCCTCTCTCGTTATCATATTTTGTCTATTTTCCCAAACGTTCCATCAAAAAATGATTTCTCAGGAATTCAAAAGGATTTCCGTCCAAATGTACAAGATTTATTGGGAGTGACTTGTTTCTATAATCTTCATTAAAGTGTCTCATATTAGATGTCACGTGAGATGCCACGCAAAATTACTTATGCAAAACACTTCAGTTGTTGTTATTCGCGGGCATTTTCACGTGACAGCTAATTTGAGACAGACTATAGTTTCGGCTCTACCCATATAGGATGTTTCTGTTTCAAATATTTCTCAAAACATTTAGAGTGATCACATGTATTCTGAGAAAGTAATTAATTAATATATTTTGTTTCATAGACTACTGGATTAACCGTTATCAATCGAACAAGCAACAATGGTATTGTGAGTTGCAAGTAAGTTCTTCTACCGGGTGAGGCAAAAACAAGTTTAAATGTTTGCGAGCAGGTACTTTATGTCAACTTAGATAACAAAATTTAGTTTGTCAAAATCGGTCGTATTATTCCCAAGTAACAATTGACCTTATAAAATTGTTTCAAATCGGTATCTTTCAAAACAAGGCTAACTTTTAGCTCTACATGGATGAAAATGATACTCAATCAGGCTATCATAGTGCCCAGGCAACCTGTTGTGTAGATACAGAGCCTGGCCTATTACTCGTTACACTTGGGAATTTCTTTAATCCTTTTGTCAGCTTGTTTTCAGTATCGTGACGCTGAATTGTTAACAAATTTGATCAAGGTTTTTAGGCCTGTCGTGATTAAACAGTTTTAAAAGTGACTTGTAACTCGGAAACAATGTGTGCGACTTCAACCAACTAAATGGTGATATCTAAGTTGACATGTTGCCTACACAATGATAATCAGTTCTAAGGAATCTGATGAATAATTAGCAAACTACAGGCTTGCAAACGTTTTGACTTTTTTTGTCACCCGGTATACTCTCACTAAAACCCGTTTGCATGCTTAGATGCACTCATCGTTGTGAAGTAGGATGTTCGATAATGTGAGTAGACTACCTCAAGACTGCCTTAGGACTTTCAAAATCTGCATGAACTTAAATTCCTAGTTTATTCTCTAACATTAAACCCTTTTGGCATATTTATCCAGTTTATACTGACAGTTACAGGTGTCAAGTTTCATACCAAAACATCATCAAAATCGATTGAATTTATAAATGACAGATTAAAGCCCTTGCCAAACGCGCATAGATTTGAGATTTGCTTGCCAAGCAATGTTTTCCCATTTGGCCACGTCACAAACATTGCGCGAAAAGCAGAATTTGTTGGGCAATGTTGCATGTGCAGATGCATCCCATTTGATGTTCTCTTATAGGTACACAAGACCAATTACACCAAGTGCCGGCAGCTATATGAAAAACCTCAATGATACATTTTTTATAACCGTTGCGTTTGGTGACGATGTTTCTGGTACGTAAAACTATCAATTTTACCTCTCTCAAATTCTTTTTACAGTAAAGCCTGGCTTCTATTTAATCGTAACAGTCGCCGAGGCAGGCTTTAATGTTGCTATTTTTCAAATGTTGCTTTGGGCTGAGTTGAAAAATATGAAGTTTTACTGAATTTACCTTGTAGTCGCTGGCACGACGAGCCAAACTTAAGGGGTACTCTCTCCCATCGTTTCTTTTCTTTATGTGACGTCATGGTCATATCTGATTGGCAAACGTGCGAATGAAAACATCCGGTTCAGTTCTATTGAAAGATTATTTCCCCTTGTTGGGTAGGTATGGTGGCACACGAAGTCCTACCATTGGCGGAAGGAAATGTATGAACCGTTTTGGGGCATGTTGTGGGTATAGGTTTGCGGTTTTAACATTGGATTAGCCACTATATTTGACACCGGCTTTCTGCGTAGCCACTTTACGGTTGACCCATAAGCCGCGTTTGCCAAGAAGGTTTATGATGCTCATATGAGCATTTTAGTGTATAATGAATCAATGTACTGTTTTGCAAGTAGATTTTGAGTAGATTTGCAGGGGTGGTCGAGTACTGTAAAATTCTTGACACCACCTTTGTCCTAGGAATAAAAATAAACCAACCCGGTTTTTGCCGAAGTTACTGGAAAAAACCCCAGAAAAGCCAAGTTTTTGGGACATAGCTGGTCAGAATAAAATTTCAGGTGTTTTAGCATAATTTCTGGTGCTGTTCAGTTAGTTTCCTCAACATGGTAAGGCTTTTTGCATCCGTTTGACGTAACGTCTGTCCTTGAAATTTCCAGGCAAAAGCCAATTTTTGCTGAATTTTGGGTGCACTCTTGTGACCTCTGTCCCAAGTTTTTCTAAAATCACACCCAGTTTTTGTATTTTGTAATTGTAAAGTACGTATTTTGAGTTAATTGGTGTTACCTCTGTCCTTAGTATTTGCCGGATCCCACCAAGTTTTGAGGAATTATTTCAATATTGTCCATGAGTTTACCGAAAAAAGCAAAAATCGTGCAAAAAATGTGTTGTCCAATGATTTGAAGAAATAACCAAGAAGGTTCTTAAAATATTACGATTTCAGTTTTTCCTTGATATTGAGAACCAGTGCTGACTGCGCGAAAACAACCAGCTTTGGGGACAAACCTTGCCAAATGATCTATTGTCCAATAATATACAGGAAAAAAGCCAAACTCACTGAAAGCAAAAAAGCCACCTTTTGGGGACAGAGCTGGCCCAAAGTTGAGAGAAAAAAGCCAAGTTTTGGGACAGACCTAGAACCACTGTCCCCATAGGACATGACCACCCCTGGATTTGTTGGGAGAATTTTTGGAGACCTGAAGATCCCTAGATTCAGCCCTGGCAGGAGCACATTTCACATCTCCAATTGTGGTAGCCCACTTTATGTTAAATGCTGGTTTGTCATGTATCTTTTAATTTCCATTAGGTTCAATGCCGCAGTATCACCGGCGCGGTAATTACATGTCATCCACATCAAAACTTGATTTCAAGGCACCGACCTCCAATTCTGGAGGCACCACACAATCTACGCCTCAGACTGTTACAACTCCACGTACAGCGTCGAGCACTTTCAAGAATCCCAGTGGTTGCACGAGCAGCACATGTAATGCCTTGATTACATATCTCTACAATGAAGTTACAAAAGTGATTGAAGTAGAAGTTAGTACAAGGAAGAAATGGGTGGCTTTTGGACTGAATACTGTACGCAGTCAGATGGTGAGATGAAATATATATTTATTTCTAACTTTGTAGCAGCAATCATATACCGGGTGAGTAAAAAAAACTTAAAGCGTTGCAAGCCTGTAGTTTGCTACCGATTCGTCAGACTCCTTGGCAATGATTATCATTGTGTTGGTAACATGACAATTTAATTTAGTTGGTTGAAGTAGGTTTTGTTGTTTCCAAGTTACAAGCCATCTTGATAAATTGTTTCATCTCAGAATCCTTCAAAACAGGCCTAAAATCCTGGATCAAATTTGCTAACAATTCAACATGACGATATTGAAAACTAGCTAAAAATTGGCTGACAGACATTCCTGAGTGTAAAGAGCAATAGGGCAGGCTCTGTATAACACAACAGGTTGCCTGATTGCCCGATTCAGTTTAATTATCATCGCTGTGGAGCTGAAATGATTTGGAGGCCTGTTTTGAAGGATTCTGAGTAGCCTGTGAATGGCCAAAAAAAACTTTCAATCCTGTTCGCAGGCTAGATTCTGAGATGAAAAAACTTTTTAAGATTGCTTGTAACTTGGAAAAATAAGACAGATTTGACTAAACTAAAGTTTACTTTCTAAGGTTACGTGTTACTCACACATGGATAATAGGTTTTCAGGAATCTCATGAATGGGTTGCAAACTACAGGTTTGCAAACATTTTAACGTTTCTTTGACTCACCCGGTATTGCAATGCCAATGGTGGTTTATCTTTTTGAGTGTGCAGTTTTTAGGATTTAAAACTATTAAGATGATATACTGTACACTGTTTTTCTATAATTTAAAGTGATGACGATAACAAGGACAGATTTTGTAACAATAACATCGCTTGCTTTTTATTCACACGCCAATTCAAAGCGATTAGTAATCGTAGGCAAAGACAATTGTCTCAAGCAAAAAATCAAGCAAGGGAAGCCGCAAAAGATGCCCTGAAACCAGTATGACTAAATGTCGCGTTATGCACGCGAAAAGTCGTTTTAAAGAGAAGTCACGAGCATATATCGAAAGAAGAAGGATTACATCTAAACATCAGTCCCGTGGATTTTATTTATTTGATTCAGAAAATGAGCACTACATGTTTTATTTACACCTAAAATATACGAGAATTGTAATGCCTTATGCTCGGCTTCCGAATCAAATAAATAAAATCCGCCAGGCTGATGTTTAGATATATCCTTCTTCTTTCGATAGATATTCTTGACTTCTCTTTATTGCGCGTTTTTGCGTGCACAACGTGACATTTAGCTATGCTGGTTTTAGTGCATCTTTTGCAGCTTCGTTTGTTTTGATTTGTTGCTTGAGGGGATTGCCTTTGTCTGTGATCGCTAATCGCTCTGAATTGGCGTGTGAATGAAAAGCAACTGGTGCTATTGTACAAAATCTGTCCTTGTTGATAGAGATATTTAGCTACACAAAACGAATACTGCACTTCATAAGTATTGCGNGTGGAGTATAGTTTACGAAAAGCTGACTGATTCTTGGTGATTACGTTATTTTCAAGAAGGAAGTCAAACATCTGATCGTGTACTATCCGCTCCAGGATCCTAGAAAAAATTGAGATAACCGAAATGGGCCTATAATTGTTTACATCTTTTTTGGCACCGGATTTAAATAGGCGTTTTAAAGAGAAGTCACGAGTATATATCGAAAAAAGAAGGATGTATCTAAACATCAACCTCGTGGATTTTATTTATTTGATTCAGAAGATGAGCACTACATGTTTTATTTACGCCCAAAATATACTAGAATTGTAATGCCTTATGCTCGGCTTCTGGATCAAATAAATAAAATCCGCCAGGCTGATGTTTAGATATATCCTTCTTCTTTCGATAGATATTCTTGACTTCTCTTTATTGCGCTTTTTTGCGTGCACAACGTGACATTTAGCTATGCTGGTTTTAGTGCATCTTTTGCGGCTTCGTTTGTTTTGATTTGTTGCTTGAGGGGATTGCCTTTGTCTGTGATCGCTAATCGCTCTGAATTGGCGTGTGAATGAAAAGCAACTGGTGCTATTGTACAAAATCTGTCCTTGTTGATAGAGATATTTAGCTACACAAAACGAATACTGCACTTCATAAGTATTGCGCCATCTTTTCCGAAATGTTGGCCATAAATGAAATCAACAAAATTGTTGACTCAGAATTGGAATTCAAAAAGATGTTGAAATGACATCATTTCAAACAACCTCGGATTTGTCCTTACAGTTTTCAATTTGATTCAAATATGCTCTATTTCATAGTCTTTATTCTACTAATTTTTAGGGAGGAACGAGTGGAGAAGTTTGCTTCCAAGATTCATCAGTTGTGTTGAAAGGCTTTAAAAACAATGGAAAGTCGCCTGATTTTACAGTAGCCGTAAGTTTATCTTTTTTGTTAATACCGGGTCAATTTGTTAGTACCGGGTCAATCGAAGTATCCACTGTTTAAAAATTCATTTTGCAAGAGGATTGGGACCAATTTGTACAATTTTAAATTTTTGGTCTCATCGAGCTTCAATTTAATTTTTGAGATTTTTCTCATAATTTTTGGAAGCGTTATTTCTCTCTGAAATCAGTATGAAATCAGTGTTATCTAAAAATCTGCTTTTTAAGCTGAACAGCAAGCATTGCAATTCTCATACCGGGTGAGTCAATAAAAACAATCCCCGTTTTCAAGGCTAGTGCTCCCTGGATATCAAGACAGTGATATTGGCAAATATATTATTTAATGGTGGANGAGATATTTAGCTACACAAAACGAATACTGCACTTCATAAGTATTGCGCCATCTTTTCCGAAATGTTGGCCATAAATGAAATCAACAAAATTGTTGACTCAGAATTGGAATTCAAAAAGATGTTGAAATGACATCATTTCAAACAACCTCGGATTTGTCCTTACAGTTTTCAATTTGATTCAAATATGCTCTATTTCATAGTCTTTATTCTACTAATTTTTAGGGAGGAACGAGTGGAGAAGTTTGCTTCCAAGATTCATCAGTTGTGTTGAAAGGCTTTAAAAACAATGGAAAGTCGCCTGATTTTACAGTAGTCGTAAGTTTATCTTTTTTGTTAATACCGGGTCAATTTGTTAGTACCGGGTCAATCGAAGTATCCACTGTTTAAAAATTCATTTTGCAAGAGGATTGGGACCAATTTGTACAATTTTAAATTTTTGGTCTCGTCGAGCTTCAATTTAATTTTTGAGATTTTTCTCATAATTTTTGGAAGCGTTATTTCTCTCTGAAATCAGTATGAAATCAGTGTTATCTAAAAATCTGCTTTTTAAGCTGAACAGCAAGCATTGCAATTCTCATACCGGGTGAGTCAATAAAAACAATCCCCGTTTTCAAGGCTAGTGCTCCCTGGATATCAAGACAGTGATATTGGCAAATATATTATTTAATGGTGGACATGTTCAGATCAATTTTAAAATTTACCTCACTGAGGTCGTGCTAGCTTTCTTGGGGGTGGTACACTTTTACACCTCAGAGTGGGCTTTCCAGGAAAACGAGGGGAATGTTCTAACGTGTACAGAGATAAAGTAGGCCGTCGTAAATTTACCCCATCTATTATCTGGAAACAATAAAATTTCCCGAGAACCAGGTATGAAAGTGTGAGACAAAAGAGTAAGACAACAGAAGCTAATGCTTTTCTCTAATCAGTACATTGGTTTTGGTTTGTATTAGATTTTGATATTTTGTGTGATTGTTATTGAATAGGATTGGATTGGAATGAATCGAATTCCGCGTGATAGCCGAGAGGTTGAAGTATTTTTGTGATTTTTCTCGCGTTTTATGAGCACTGAAAGTATTCGTAAATTTGACTTTGCAAAATTTCTTGGTAGGTATATGCCCGATAAAGGGCCTAAAACACTGATCAAATTGTAAAGGAACAATTGGCACAGAACAATAAAGAAAGTACAATTTTTAACAGATAAGAGATATTGTCTGCACATTTATCGCCATGGGATTGAAAAACTTAACAGTATTTGTTCGCAAGTCGATTTGCTATAACTCTAGAGAGAGATGAAATGACTGTGTGCATTGTTCTGTGCCAGGAGATTCCTTACAATTTTATTAAGTGTTTTAGGCCCTTTCCAGGCATGTCACAACAAAGAAATTTTCGTAAAGGCGAATTTACCTATGTTTTCTGTGATCATAAAAACGCGAGAAAAATCACAAAAATACTTCGGTTTTTCGGCTTTTAAGTACAATTTGATTCATTCAAATCCATCCAGTACTCTTGGTGCTATGAATTTTCAAAAGTTGGAACTTTTTTCTGGCTCCCCCGGTATGACGAATCTGAGCCAGTACTGATCATGTTTTTTAATTATCAGATTTTGAGTACGGAAAGTTTCATAACAGTTTCTTGAAAGGTTCCTCATATTCACGTTGCGTTTATCGATGGAGGATCTCTTGTACCTTCGTGAACATTTCGTAACCAGTTTTGTGAAACGACACGTCTGTTTATACATTACTTAAATACACTTTTTTTACAAGAAACTTGGCTCTAATCTTTGTACTAGGGTTTCTTAATGCTGAGCCCAATTCTTATAGTAAAAGTTTCTTGTGAAGTTTCTTAATTTTTCATGAAACTGAATTTAAAATTTTATCAAAATTCATCGAAGACCCCTTTTTTAACCAAGATTTATAAGAAAGAACCAAATCATAAACAAAAATTATACTTTTTAGTATTATTTGGGTTGGTTACATAGTTTCTGTTTAAAAACAACGTATAACTCATAGCTAAAATTGGGAAAGTTTCTAAACTTCGAGTTGACCTCTGCTCGCTTCTACTAGAGTTTATTAATTCTTTGGAAGAGGCTACTTCAGTTTCTTATAAACGGTTTCTTATAAAAAATGAGTGTACGAAAGAAAGAGCTCTAAGCAACTTGCAATGATTCTGAAACTTGTGAATCCTTGTGAGTAGGATTGTTGGAAATTATAGTCTTGAATATGTTTACATCCAGTTTATTTCAGGTCTCGTTATAGCAGGGTCCTAGGTCCTGCATCCTGCATCCTTCCTGAGGGTCTTGGGTCCTGGTTTTCCGGTATGCCTGCACAACGCGATAGTTGGCCATACTTGTTTCAGGGCATCTTTTTTGTTTGTTCTGATTTGTTACTTGAGAGAATTCCATTTTTCTGCAATAGACGATTCCGGAAAAGATGGCGTTGAGATGCATTTGACCAGAATGCATTGCATTCTATACTGAAAGCAAGAGTGATTCTATAGAAATTCAATCATACGCATTGCATCTTGATCAAATGTCCTTCAATACCTGCCATCTTTTCCGTAATCGTCTATTACTAATCGCTTTAAAATGACATTTCAATGAAAAGCATCTGATGCTAAATTGTTAGGGAATCTACCCTCGTGCCGTGATTTCTTTCGAGTTCTGCTGCTATCCTCTATCTTCATTATTATATTTTGTCTATTTTCCCAAACGTTCCATCAAAAAGTGATTTCTCAGGAATTCAAAAGGATTTCCGTCCAAATGTACAAGATTTATTGGGAGTGACTTGTTTCTATAATCGTCATTAAATTATGTCTCATATTAGATGTCATGTGAGATGCCACGCAAAATTACTTATGCAAAACACTTCAGTTGTTGTTATTCGCGGGCATTTTCACGTGACATCTAATTTGAGACAGACTATAGTTTCGGCTCTACCCATATAGAATCTTTCTGTCTCATATATTTCTCAAAACATTTAGAGTGATCACATATATTCTGAGAAAGTAATTAATTAATATATTTTGTTTCATAGACTACTGGATTAACCGTTNTTATAGTCTTGAATATTTTTACATTCAGTTTATTTCAGGTCTCGTTAAAGCATGGGCATAGGTCCTGGGTCCTGGGTCCTGCCTGAGGGTCCTTGGCCCTGGTTTTCCGGTATGCCTGCACAATGTGATAGTTGGCGGTACTTGTTTCAGGGAATCTTTTTTGTTTGTTTTGATTTGTTACTTGAGAGAATTCCATTTTTCTGCAAGAGACGATTCCGGAAAAGATGTCGTTGAGATGCATTTGACCAGATGGTGGAAGCAAGAGTGATTCTATAGAAATTCAATCATACGCAATGCATCTTGATCAAATGTCCTTCAATGCCATCTTGTCCGTAATCGTCAATTGCTAATCGCTTTGAAATGACATTTCAATGAAAAGCATCTGATGCTAAATTGTTAAGGAATCTACCCTCGTGCCGTGATTTCTTTCGAGTTCTGGTGTTATCCTCTCTCGTTATCATGTTTTGTCTATTTTCCCAAACGTTCCATCAAAAAGTGATTTCTCAGGAATTCAAAAGGATTTCCGTCCAAATGTACACAATTTTTGATTGGGAGTGACTTGTTTATATAATCTTCATTAAAGTATGTTTGATATTAGATGTCACGTGAGATGCCACGCAAAATTACTTATGCAAAACACTTCAGTTGTTGTTATTCGCGGGCATTTTCACGTGGCATCTAATTTGAGACAGACTATAGTTTCGGCTCTACCCATATAGAATGTTTCTGTTTCAAATATTTCTCAAAACATTTAGAGTGATCACATGTATTCTGAGAAAGTAATTAATTAATATATTTTGTTTCATAGACTACTGGATTAACCGTTATCAATCGAGCAAGCAACAATGGCATTGTGAGTTGCAAGTAAGTTTTTCTACCGGGTGAGGCAAAAAAAATGTTAAAATTTTTGCGAGCGGGTACTTTCCTACCTCTACATCAGATTCCTTAATGGACAATTCCGGGGTTTGTAAAATTAATGTTAGAAAACAAAGTTACCATCCCCTGAATCAAATGACAAAGTGTTTTCCTCATTTAGACTTCTGTTTCATCTGTTAATTCAATAAATCTCTTCGTAATTTAGGCCAAATGTCCCTCCATCTGTCTCCATGTTGTCCACGAGTCCACGATAAGGAGGCTAGTCACGATCCAGAGACGATAAAACAATAGGGCAGCCTCGTTCCCAGAGGGCTTTGAGATGACGTCAGTTCGCAATGGTCACTTTTTTATGACGTCACTGCGCAGTGGTCGCTTTTTAATACGTAATTTCGCAGAGAAAGGGGAAAAATAGTGGAAAAAAGTACGATACACCATTCATAATCTTTCATTTTATCATCAATTATACCAACCCCGGAATTGTCCTTTAAAGCTGATAATCATTGTGGCGTTGATATGTCAACTTAGATAACAAAATTTAGTTTGTCAAAATCGGTCGTATTGTTCCCAAGTAACAATTGATCTCATAAAATTGTTTCAAATCGGTATCTTTCAAAACAAGGCTAACTTTTAAGCTCCACATGGATGAAAATGATACTCAATCAGGCTATCATAGTGCCCAGGCAACCTGTTGTGTAGATACAGAGCCTGGCCTATTGCTCGTTACACTTGGGACACTTGTTTTCAGTATCGTGACGCTGAATTGTTAACAAATTTGATCAAGGTTTTTAGGCCTGTCGTGATTAAACAGTTTTAAAAGTGACTTGTAACTCGGGAACAATGTGTGCGACTTCAACCACNTCAATGATAAATTTTTTATAACCGTTGCGTTTGGTGACACAGTTACTGGTACGTAAAACTATCAATTTTATCTCTCTCAAATTCTTTTTACAGTAAAGCCTGGTTTCCATATAATCGTAACAGTCGCCGACACGTCGCCGAGGCAGGCTTTAATGGAAACCAGGCTTAAAAGGCAGTGGTGAACACTTTGCTAAATATTGGGGGAGGGGGGTGACGAAGCTATTTGCTCAGATGAAAAGCATTATTTATCGATATTGTTTTTACCAACTTTGGGGAGCGACCGCACCCCTTTACCCCCTAGTGTCCGCCACTGAGCTTATGAAAGCTACAAATGAAAGACTTCTACCTTTTGTCATATTTATATCGGGTAGGTCAATAAAAAACAAATCAAATGATTCCTTGGGGTATATCTAAGGAATAGACTGCATTGTCGAATTCAAAAATATTCACAATGTGACCAGGCCCTTTGGTATATTCACAAATAGCTGATATACTGGGTGTCCTAAAAATGTCCCCTCTGGTTTGATTGATTCTGGTGACCTATTAAATATGGATAAGCACTGGCGTCGAATCTTTGCAAAACTTTAAAATGAATCGTGTAAAATTTTATCGCCCCATTCTGTCAGATGAATTGCTCGAAGGGAACTTTAGGTAATTTGCCCTAATTCCAGAGGGACATTTCTGATATCATAGTTATTTTCAGAATTACAACGTTTTATGTTTTATGAAAGGACGTACGAGAGGAAGTATTTAAAGCTTTGAAAAACATTAAAAGCATTGATACTCAGTTTTTCCTTTAAAGGTAATGTGTCCATATATAAGGCCAGCGTATACCCAACCTGTCAACATCCATCAAATTCTCAGCAAATGATTGGTTGCTATTCAAACTGATCACATGAATAGAGAAAATTGCTGTAATGCGTGATTGAAAAGAAAATTTAATTGATCACATGCCTTGCTCTGGAGGCCTACTTTTATGGACACATTACCTTTAATAGCCTTTGTTCGTATACAAAGTGAATGAGTTAGCTCCCTATGTTTCAGGACATTTTTACAGTCTGCTTTTTCACATTTGTGGCTACACTAATCGGCTGTAAAAATCCATTTGTTTGTAATCATTAATCTCTTTGCAGTGGTTTGCTTTGTTTACACTTGCAGCTTCTCTAATCGGCTGTAGAAATCCTTTTGTTCGTAATCACTAATCACTTTGCAGTAGTTTCCGTTGTTTGCAGCTCCCCTAATCGGCTGTAGAAATCTTTTTGTTTGTAATGTAATTTCCATTTCTTTATTAGGTTCAGCACCTCAGTATCACCAATTCGGTTTCTATGCTTCATCTCCATCGAAAGTTGACTTTAAAGTAGTCAGTATCATATCTGGAGGCAAACCCTCAATAGGTCCTGTTATTGCGCATGGTAACTACCTTCCTTGTTTTTCTACTTTAAAGGAGCTGTACAAGATTTTAAGTAAACAAAGATAAAGGTCAGCTAGACAATTTCACAAATTCAAAGATAAATTCCTCTCTAATTGGCGCGTGACATAGAATTTCTTCAGCCTGCAGTGGCCTTTTATATGTTTCGGCTAAACACATCTCAACCTTGTAACTCAAAATCCAGCTGTATCTATATAATCGTTGATGGTATGAAAAATCTGATTGCGCTGGCTAATTCTACGGAGTTCAAACCAATAGAAAATATCTTCATTTGCAATGTATCTGCTGCTATTTGTCTGCATTAGCGAGAGAAAGTTATGGTTTTTTGGAGGTTTAGCTTGTACAGCCCCTTTTAACACACTTGATATAAAGCAAACCGTCAGTTTATTTAAAAGTATCCACTATGTGTCAACCAACTAATTCAAATTGGCCAACAGCCTTTTTCTGTTTGCCTCCGTACAAAGTTTAATCCATAAACTGCTTTTCGTCGTCTATCATTGGGACAACTTTAAACTTTTAAGATGAATATCTCAACCCTCACAGCACTGATATTTGCAAGTAGCTATCAAATATGTACCCGTTTCATTTCAGATTTCTCTACGCAATATTTGCTTTTTTGCTAGTTTAGATCAAATCTATAGCGGCCTGTTTGGGAGCAGATTAAAGACGCTTTAACCTGAAAAAACCAATATTGTTTGATTCTTGCATTTCCACTAGGGACGTATGAGTGATAAATTTAAACTTAGTGCAGTTAAAACTTGACATCTAATAATACTTCACTGGCTTCCTATTAGTCTCCATATGTCCGTGTTATGTTACGACTTCTAAAGAATTTGAATTTTTAGGCTATTAATTCGTCGGTATATTTTAAGTAAAGCTTTGATGACAGAATTTTAGCGATTTTTCAAACGCGTCTACCCTTTTAACACCCGGTAGAGATAATCTTTATTAATCAACAAAACCCTGTGTGTGTGCGCATAGTCTTCCAATATTTAAAAAGGATTGCACACATGCTTAATGCATCTTCACTGTGATTTAATGCCTCGAAAAGAACTTCAGGTACTTTGCTATAATAGTATGTTGGCAATTTTTGATATCTTGATTATTTTCCGACTCAAAGCGTTTTCGTTTGTTGAAAAAATTCATGAGAAGCTTTGAAACAAATTAGAATCATCGTAAATCTTAAATTAATGGAGGCAAAACGGAACAGTCTTCAAGAAAACCATATTTTATGAAGGTCTATATATAATATAACGATTTAGCTATTTGATGACGTCACAACCTCAAAACTAGTTGAAACATAGAAAACGCTGTTATTCTGAAATTATTCAAGATATCAAAAATTGCCAATAAAAGAACTATAACAAAGTACTAGAAGTTCTTTTTAGGCCATTAAAACAAAAGGAAGATGCATCAACCATTGGCGCAATCTTATTTAAAGATTTGACACCTATGCTGTGTGTGATTTATAAGGCAGTTTCTAACTAATGACACACTAATGACCTTAATATGATTCATCCATTTCAGGAGGCTTGATGGTTGTTGCATGGGTGATTTTTGCATCATCAGGAATGCTTATTGCGAGGTATACCCGACCTGTTGGTGGTGACAAGACATGCTTTGGGCAAAAGATTTGGTTTCAAGTGAGTGCAAATATATTTTGATGCTCCAACATCGTTGGTTTGTATCTACCGGATGCGCCTAAATGAGCTTCACTTTTTCAGTAGCCAAATACAACGAAACTGTGTGCCTCATTTTTAACACGTAAGGGGTAGAAAAAACAACCCAGCTATATTTGTAAGTCTAATTGGTTCTTCAATTTTTTGTTTATTTTCAGCTTTATTTGTGTGTTATTGTCTTTTGGGCTAGCACCTTGGATTTACTTTTCTCGTAGGAATTGTAAACACGCATACAAATTTAGCCTCGTGCTCTCTTAAAAATTGGTATTCTGACGATGAAGCATAGAATTGCTTTGAAATGTCGGTAGTTTCTAACATGGCTTAATCTATATGGGGTCTATAGTAATAGTTGATTTGTTACTTGGATTGTCCCTAACTTGATTGTCTTTCGTGATAATCATCACGAAAGCTATTCTTTGACTTTTGGTGAAAGTTCGATTTCCTGTCAATATTCCTCCAATTTCCTTTCCCCTTTCAGTAAGGTTTTCGTGTGAGGCTAAGCAGCATCTTTTGCCCTTTTTTATGACTCGTTTTATTTTTTAGTCCCACCGGAGTTTCATGATATTGGCATTGTTGTTCACTGTTATAAGCTTCATCATAATCTTTGTGCACAAAAAAGGCTGGAGTGAGGTATGCTAAATTTTGAATATATTCTCCAGTAGATCTTATTTTTCGAAACTTGTTTGATTTTCCCATACAGAGCATGCTACTTTCCTAACTATTACAGCCACAGTTAGCAAGGAAATTAACACTGCGGAATGGTCTATCGGAATAGGAAGAGGAGAAAAGAAAGAGTTTCCTTGCTCTATTCCTTGTGTGCAGAGCGAGCAAGTACAGTTAGACCTGTTTGGAATGCATCGTGTAAATCTAGGAACATTTTTCTCTTTCGTTTTCTTTTCATACGAGTGGTAAGAGGGGGGGGAGGGGGGGAGAGTAACCTACGTAGAAACTCGACTGAAGCCATCCTTCTACATAGTCTAATGAATAGAAATTTATCACCAGTGAAGCAGTACGCAGGCAGTAATGGATTTAGGGGGCAAGTGGGGGCAACTGCCTCCCTCCCTTCAGGATAAAATTTTTGCTTGGTGCCCCCTTTTTGGCACGGAGTGCACCCCTCGTTCTAACATTAACGTACTTGTTTTAACTGTTTTCATCAGACTGTTGCGACAAAACATACAGGTGTATTTTAGAAGAAAAACCACAAAGATTTTCCCTAAACAGGCGTCCAAGTATTTTCGCGCGCTTTCCTTCCATTCTACTTTCGCCCCCCTCTCTGTATGTTGCCCCCCTTCAACTTTGGGCTGGATTCGCCCCTGCAGTGAAGGAGCTAAAGTTCTAACCAAAGTTCAAAACAAAACACTGCTAATGTACTCTATTATCCTGCAAACACGCACGCGCGGCATTGAAGTCAAAAAGCTATTGCTATAATGAAAGAGGAATCGTTGTGTTGATTAAAAATTGAATAATATTCGTATTCATATAGCTGTACACCCTTTTTCGTTTTACAGGGTATTAATTATCTTTAAATAGAAGCTAAAATGTTTATAAATATTGTATGTTATTCTAGAGCGCAGGTGCACACCATATCCTTGGCATTATTGTCACACTACTGGCAATATTTCAAGTAAGCATTCACTTTGTTAGTTTCACTTAGACTGCGTTCACACGATACCAGCACAATTTGAAAACGGCATAAAATTGTTACGGATAGGCCTCCCGCTCACACGAAAACGGCATATTTTTTGCCGGCAAACTTTGAAACGAAACTCTAACCGGCACAATATGAAAACGGCATTGTGTAAACACTCGAAAACGGAACATTTTTCACCGCTTTCGAAACAAGGCTGATTGATTCTTTAGGCCTGGCCTACTTTGGCGTCAAAATCCAACCTCTTTGTCGCAGAGATTGCAATATGAACGGTATCGTATGAACAATAGCTAAAATTTTGGTACCGTCACATTTTTTGCCGTTTCAAATTGTGTCATCGTGTAAATGTAGTCTTAAAATGTGAGTATTTGGCGATTATTTGCAAAATTTGCTCACTTTTTTGTCTTAAAAAATCAAAAGCTATCCTGGCCCAGCTTTTTATATTTTACCAGGTGAATCAAAATGTAGCCACTGTTTGAAAAATCATACTTAAAAAACCACCCAACTAATTAGAAAATGTCCAGAGCCTTCACTTGACTGAGTCTTTATACTGGGTTGTTTTTGCTTTCAAGCAAAAAATTCAGCCCAGCCTGCAACGTTGTGGAGATCTTCAGGCAAAGAATTGATTCAACTTGTATAACCATGGGTAGTTAGACACCGCAGTTGTACTCACATTGCCTTCACGATAAGAGTGATTTCCTTCTGTATAATATTATCTTTTCTGTTTCCTATCCTTGTGTCAGCCGCCATTTTGAAAGTTGTGTTGTTAAGGAGGTTCTGTTGTTATAGTTGCGGCGCTCCTTCATAGAAGCACACATGCAGTGTCTAACCACCCATGGTATAACTTTCTAAATGATACTGAAGGGAATTCACATAGGTATATTCAGTTGCCGCTGTAATTAGGCTAGAGAAAACGCCTACACACCCGTTGTTTCTTTAACTACAGAATGAAACAGCACGTGCCAAAGTTATCAAATAAAACAGACTATATTTTACGGTAGAAACCCGAATAAAAGAACCTAATTTTATAAGAACCTTGAGGCTGAAATTCAATGATTAGAACTTTTTAAACAAGAACCCCCAAGAGGCTAAGATTTTCAAAGGTTCTTGTATAATAGTTTAAAAGATAGTACTTTACTCGAAAACTGTAAAACCTTTCATAACACAAACTTTATTAAAAAGAATGTATTGACAAGCTATTCAAGTCATAGAACGACTGCACCGGCATCTATAAAACACATCTACAGTGTACCAACTATAAGCACCTTTTTACGAACCAGACAGGCTGAACTTGATTATGGTATCAGTTAATCAAGAACCTCATTCAGGCTGCCTGAAGAAAACCTTGGTTCTTTTATGCAGGTTTCTATTGTATTTTTAACTTGGCCAGGGCCAGCTTTTAACTATGTTGATTCCCTTTAAGCACCCTTCAATAGACGGTAACGCTCAAGATGACGGATTTTTTACCAAGGCGCATTGCTTTCTTTAATCGAATCACTGTAGAATCATTCAAGATTCGTGATTGGAACGCAATGGACCTTTTACCTACTCTACAAAAGAGTCTGGATCGAGCAATATTTTTTTACATTTGTAGAAAGTTGTTAAATTTTCGAATGTTCACAACAGTGGTAGAAGCAATAAAGCCACTCAATCGAACCTTTCGTATTTAATGCATAGACTCATTACATAAGTCCCTCTAACTTTCGCTCGTTGTTGGCGACAAATCAATTCGTGGAGCGAAACAAAAGACTTTTGGAATGAGTCTATAACAATATAAAAATGTCGCTCGATCCAGACTCTTTCGTAGAATTGCTAAAAGGTCTATTGCATCTTGGTGAAAGTTCCTCGCCGCCATCTCTAGCATCATTGTCTGTTTTTAGCAGTGTCAGAATTGGAAAAACAAGATTTTGGAGTGAGTCTTCTTTCACTGTATGTTTCACATAAAATCAACCAACAAAAACAAAATTATGCAAACTGTATATCTGAAATTAATTTCGTTATTCTGGGTGCAATAAAGAACTTGAAGATTGGAAGCACAACACATTTTGATGACTTTTGAATTGGTACAATCTATTTGCCAAATAGTATCACACAAATCACCTATCTTGAAATTCTTTCTGCTTCTTCTTATAGCCGATAATGGCAATTTTCCGACCACATCCAGATGAAGATAAGTAAGTGTCTCGATATCTTGGAATTATCTCTACACTATTTATTTATTTATTTCATCGTCAGCTACTGCTATCGAATTCGATTTATGGGCGTCCAAATTACCACTCATAACTAAGTGCATTGAAAACAAACGCTGTGCTTTGCTATGGTGGATGGTGGTAGCTATCTGGAATAAATTCCATCAACGATCCCAATACTCCAGTTATAACACGCGATTCTGCAGAGATCTTCAGATTCCAAGGTACAATCTGGAGTATGCCAAAAAAGGATTTTCTTATTCAGCTGTTAAGGTCTGGAATGAAATCCTATAAGTATCAGGGAGATTCCTACCTTGTGCCAATTCAAAAAACAACTAAATATACATTTGATGAGCTGAACGCCAATTATAACACGACTCCCTGGAAGAACAGCAATTACATTAGGCTTCGGTATTTTTCTTTTTGTTTATATTATATTGATTAATAAAACTGTATATTTTTGTAGTGTTAAATAGCTGAAAGGATTTTGTGTATAAATAAATTAAAATGAAAAATGAAAATGAGGTTAGATAGCATGCTCTCCTTCTGTGAGGAAGGTTGTGGGTTCAAATCCTAGGCTAGCCACCTATGATTCAAAATGCATAAAAGTAGGCCTAAAACCCTCGATCAAAATTTTAAAGAATCTCCTCACTCAAACACATGTCATCCCCCTGAAGGGTTAAGAATCAAATCTTTATAAAAGTGGTAGCGTATATGATTTTTGATGTTGGCCCTTTTTCGCTTTTGCCTATATTCCTAATGCTCAGAAGACTACCGAGTGGGTAAGAAAAAATAATCCCCATTTACAAGGTCACTGCTCCCTGGATATCAAGGCAGTAATGTTGGCAAATACCGGGTGTCCCAAAAGGAAGTATAAAGATTTGGTCAAGCCTATCGATCAGAATTTAGCATGAATCAATCCGAAATCATTTTTAAAACATTAATCGATAGTTAACTTGAACATAGATACCTTGTTTGTTGACATTGGTGCTTTAAAAGTAGGGATATGAATCTTCAAAGGACAAATTTGCCTCCACCTCCAAACCAGAGCTTTGGCGTTTTGGCCTAAGCAAATTCTCAAAGCACAGCGAATAAATCAACAATAGACTTGACAAATTTGAAACAGGAGGAGAAAAATTAAAAACTGCACAACAAATGCGTTTCACAAAATACAATTTACGCGACGCTTTTCATCAAGGGAGCTCCGAAGTAAACTTCATTCATTTTAAGTGAAAAAAGTTCTGGATTTGCTTAGGCCAAAACGCCAAAACTCTGGTTTGGAGGTGGGGGCAAATTTGTCCTTTGAAGATTAATATCTCTACTCTCAAAGCGCCAATGTCAACGAACAAGGTATCTATGTTCAAGTTAACTATCGAGTAATGTTTTAAAAATTATTTCGGATTGATTCATGCTAAATTGTGATCGTTAGGGTTGACCAAATCTGTATAATTTTTTTTGGGACACCCGGTATATTATCTAATAGTGGACATGTTCAAATAGATTTTAAAATTTACCTGAATGAAATCAGCCTCTTCGTTCTGAAATTATGAAGAATATTCTAGAAGAAGCCCCTTCAAGAACCCTACAAAAACGGCATAAAATCACGATCAAATTTTTTTAACATTTCTGCCTTACAGCAATGACTTGCACATGCTATAGCAGGTGTTATCCCTTTGAGAGGATGAAAGTACCATCTCAAGAGGATAACACGTGTTAAAACGTGTCCAAGTCATTGCTTTGAGGCAGAAATATTACGAAAATATGATCGTGATTTTAGGCTTGTTTTGAACGTTTCTTGAAGGGCCCTTCTAGAGAAATTCCCTCGTGATTTCAGAATGGGGTGGCAGATTTCAGTCAGGTAAATCCTAAAATTTATTTGAACATGTCCACTATTAACTAATATATTTGGTAATACTATTTTCTCGATATCCAGAGAGCAGTAGCCTTTCAAACGGGGATTGTGTTTGTTCCTACTCACTCGGTAGAAAAAAATCACAAAAATGCTTCAGCCTTTCGGCTATCAACGAAACTTTGATTCATCCCAATCTATCAAGGATTCTCTGTATAACGAATTTTCAAAAGTGTGAAGTTCTTTTTGGCGTATCCAGTATGGTCATGTTTTAATTGCCATATTGATTTTGTCAAAATATCACGTTAAAGTTTTGCGCAAAATCTTTGTGTTAACCAGTTAACCAGTCAGTGTTTCGCGATATTGATGAATCAAGTGGCATCGATTTCCATGTATTTCCTGCGAATATTTAACTTTTTCTTCCTTATTGCCTAGCCGCTGGATCTTCAACTGGGCACATCGAATGGTTGGAATAACAGCATGGAGTTTGGCAGGTTGGCACTGATTTTCTATTTGCGTCCATTTATAAGATAACGAACGAGTTTGAACAATGCATGTAAAATTTGACCCTCGCCTATATGATGCCAGCAAGTCTACATTTAAAATTTTCTGTCGGTTAGCGGAGGCTAGACTGATTACATCGTCGTGGTTATCGCTATTGGTAGACTCAAACTGCGACTCATAGACAAACGCATTGAAAATGAGGACGAGTGTGTTTTACCTCGATTTCATGTTTGGATATGAAAACGATGCAACCGAATGCCAAAAGCTGTGTGCTGCGGTTTTCTTTCAAACATGAAGCAACTCGAACAGTGGCTGATGGCTGATGGCCTAAGTTATCGACTCAAAAACCGATACTAACATATGTCAAAACTCAGGTTTTCAGTGGTAGTAGGCATGAAGAAAGGCTACAAGTACCAAGATGAATATTTGCTCAAACCAAGAATCAGCAAACCTTCACTTTCCATGGAGCGGTGGAAATTCTTGTTGCTGTGGTGAAGCTCATGGAAAAAAGAAACTGTGGGTTGATTCTAATTGTTTAAGTATTCGCTTGCTATAACTCTTGAGGGAGATGAAATGGCCATGCGCATTGTTTCGTGTGAGGAGATTCGTTCCGAATTGATTGAGTGTTTTAGGCCCTTTCAGGTATATTATAGCCAAAGACTTTTCGTAAAGTCAAATTTATGTATATTTTCAGTGCTCATAAAAATGCGAGAAAAATTGCAAAAACACTTCGGTCTTTCTGCTATCAAGCAGAGTTTAATTCATTTAAATTCATCCAGAACTTTAAGTACTACGATTTCTCAAACGCCTGAACTTGTTTTAGCTCACACGGCGTACTGTACTGATTCCAGTTTCTCCATCAAGTAATTTCCCGAACTATTTACATTGTCCTCTTTTTGCGGTACATGATAAATGACGTCACCGTAATCTAGATGAGGCCTGACAAATAGTTTACACAATTCAGTCAAGGTATTTCTGGAAAGATATTCTAAGTACTCTAAGATATTCTAATTACTGTGTAAGTACATCCAGTACTCTAAGTATTACGACTTTTCAAACGCCTGAACTTGTTTTGGCGCACGTGGTAGTGGAGCCTCCTCCTGAGGAATCCGTTTGTATATATCTAATGGTATACATATTGATTTTTAGCTGCAGCCATCATGCTTGGTCTTAAATTGATGAAAGTGGACAATTTACCAATTATCCTTTGGATTATTACATACGTTCTTGTCTTAATAATCATGGATGTTGTCTTGTACTGCATTGGAAAATCTGATTCAGGTAAGCAAAATCAATAGACAAAACGGATTTAAATGGGCTGTACAAGAGCTTCTCGTCTCAGCTAAAGAACAAATCTTTTCTTATTCCATTAAAAAGTTATAAGAAAAATTATTCTACAAAACAGGACGATACCACGGGGAGCAATAGACTGTGACTGCCCTGCGGCCATTACATGGAAAGAAACAGAAACTACCGGGTGAATCAGTAAAAATGTACCCCCTCCCGCAAAGCCGCACCCAAAGAGCCATCCAACCGATTAGCACAATAAATAAACAATTTTTCGATGTGTCAGAGAGCCTTTGACAAAATGAAATCCAGGCCTAGTCAAGGACTGAAATTTGAGTTTCCGACAAATCGGTTGTGTGGCCCTCGCGCCACGACTCCCCGAACTAGCCATACACCCCCCCCCCCCTCCACCCATTATGATAATAATAATCAATTTCTCTACCGGGTGTCCCAAAAAAAGGTAACAGATTTTATCGGGGCTAGCGATAAGACTTTAGGTCGAATCAATCTCTAATAATTTTTGAAGTACTCCTCGATAATTAACTTGAAGATAAATACCTTGTTTGTTGATATTGGTGCATTGAGAGTTGGAAAATAAATCTTGAAAGTCCAAATTTGCCTCCACCTTTTTGAATAAACTTATCCTTCTTTTAAATCAGTTTTGTTTTTTGTTTGTAAACTTTTTTGTCGTTTCTTTAATTCTAGCTCAGTTTGACGTTGCGAAAGGAGCTGCTTCTGTAGAAACCTCTGGAGCAGATAAGGTAAATCATTTTAACCGTTGGCTATTGAATCCTTATAGGGAAGGGGGACGGAATTTTGAGAAGCATGGAGGCCATTATATTAAAAATCAGCCGATGCCGATGTCATATTTGATCAGCATCTGTGTCCCCTTCCAACTTCTCAATTATTATCTACACTTGAACTTAACAGTTCTGAGAATGTAAACAGGTATATTTGATTTATTCAACGTAATGCTTGTTTATAGTCAAGAGTTTGAAACTGTTATGCTAGAGTGACCTATTTCTGGTCGCACATCGTGCCAGTGTTTCATCGCACCAGAGAAATTAGCTCTAGCACGGTATTAGCATCAGCCCGGTATTAGCACGGCAAAATTGTGCTTGCCACTGGCTGGACTCCAGTACTGCACTGGACTTGCCCAAGTCGTCTTGTAAGAAAGAAAGAGTCTCTTTCTTTCTTACAAGACGACTTGAGCAAGTCCAGTACTGCACTGATTTATGAGTCGAGCCAGTACCCTCGTGGATGAATGGTGTATGTTTTATGTATTGTCAGGTCTTTGATGCTGTTTAGTTTGCTTGGTCTATTTTTATAAAATAGTAGCATGCGTGCAGCTTCAACAGTCGTCCGCAGTAACTAGGAAAAGATGGCGCGACGGGTTGGCTCGAGGTATTAATCAAATTGCAGTGCTGACAGTGCTGATGTCATGCCAATGCCGTGGTGATAGAAAGAAGCTGGCTCTATGTACACTGGCACATCATCTTAACGACTGAACTCTATCCAGGGTCCACAATGAAGGTTCAGGTGCCTACCAATCTGAAGCTTGGTTGTTTGGGTGCCCGCCCTGGCAAACCTGCTACCAAGAGTGAGGAGAGTCGCCAACTTTTCTGTAATTTCAGGCTAAAGGTATCACGAGATGGGGTTACATCGAGAGGAAAAACCACAACATTGCACTGCTTCGACAAGTTTAACTTCTCAGCTTCCTAAAAAATACCTTCGGATGTTACGTAGAAACAAATAAATTGAAACCAAGTAATGTTTTGTGCGACGACCAATATTTGGATGAATATTGATATATCTCTGTGTTCCTTTGCAGACTATTACTATTCGAAAGATTGTATTCTTGGTGGCAGTGATTGCATGCTGTGCTTTTGGATTCGCAACTATTGCTTTGCTTTCTAAGAAAGTTTGATCAAACATGAAAACTCCTGATATAGAAGAAAGATGTGGATATTCTATACCAAAAAGGAGAACGTCATCATCTTGAGTAATCATACTTATTTCCCTTTAGTTTTTTCGCCCCTTTATTTGGTAGTAGTTTTTGCACAGGGGTAAGTTATTTTGAAAAGTGAATGTGGAAATAGTAAATCGCGAATTTTGTATGGACCAAGTGACTCGTAAAAAAGTAGCCCTGTTGGAAAATTCCGGCAAAACATATCTGCACTTGTTTTATCGGAAATTTTTCGTTTGGTAGCTCAAAGACCGTAGTATTTGTTTGGAATGTCAGTATCATTCAAAGGAGAGCTATCTCAGTTAAATTTGATCTGTACAATGTTTGAAATTCTGAGACCAGCTGGAACATACCTACATTTCATGACTGAATCTTTGAGCATAAACATCAATGATAAACCATGTTTTTGAGAGAAAGAAGACTGCTAATTAACACTCTTACTCGGTGTGAACAATGGAAAAGCATCTCCAGAATATTAAACAAACTCTCTCGCTCATCCATCACGTTTTCTTTAAAAATGTGTGCATGCCTTTACAAGCTGTCTGAAGTCTGAAAGATTGACCAAATATAAAATTCGAAATAACTGAATAGATCCTCCCTTGACAATAAAGCACTTTTATCTTTAAGAATTTTAAAATATCTTGTATGGTGAAAATAATTTTTCTGTTGTAACTTTTTAAACGAAGGGGGAGCGATTGCTGAATTAAGACGGCGGTACTTTTTGGATTTTTTGGTCCTCTCTCACAATAATACCAAAGAAATCATCATTATTTATTTCAAGATTAGTAATGCCTTAAACCATAGTCATGACTATGCTTAAACTTTGAGGCGATCTTCGCTGTCGTCTTTGTAATCGTTAACGCAAGTTGTAGGCAACGTTACTCGTAAGAAAACAATAGTTAGACAACGCAATTGAGCGAAAATAGAATACGCGATATTTTGAATCTGCTGAGGTCCACGAAAATTACTGGAATAAGAAAACCGGATTTTTTTCTTTTTTTTAATTACAATACTTTTATATATTACGTAGTTATATTTGTGATTGTATGCCAATTTAAAGCTAATATATTTCTTTTGGGATGAAGATTATTTTATATTAGAATACAGTAAATTCCCGCATATAAAAACCTATAAAAATAAGAACCTACAGGCTGTTTTTCCTAAATTATGCACCTCGTGATAAAGAACCTGTTTCAGTTTGATGGAAATAATACGTTCTTATTTCAAGGGTAAAAAAATAGATTTTTTGATCGTCCTTATTAAGTTCATCTTTGTCCCAGTTGGTTGTTAACATCTCAACCTCTTCCCTGCTATTTGTAAGCTTAGAATTAGTTATTATGTCCTTAATAACACTGCCAAAAAATAACAGCATTTAAAATCTCTCGGTGATGACTCTTAAAAGGTTTACACCTACCGCTACAAGGGTTCAACGCTTTCAAAACGTCCTGTTTTGGTTTTTGGATCTGCTTTTGAGAAATTAAGAAAAACTACGAAATTCTTGAAAGAAATAGGTAATCAGCGATTACCTTGATTACCCCCCAGCGCCGCCCTTGCCCTGAAATTAATCTAAGTACCTTTAAAATAAGAACCTAAGTATATAATAAGATCTCATATAAGAGAAGAGTTGAACTATAGACTTACTTTAAGAGTAAATTGAAAATTAGCCATAAAAAAGTTCCCAAAAAGTTCCAAAATTTCTTATCAGTCCTAGTGGCATTTATTTGAACATTGTAGGTTTTATTTCATATTTTGTATCATTCACTTTTACCCAATTTCTTTGACTGCAATAATTTTACTGCACTATATTACTTTATCAGTCGTTGATCGATTTGTTTTACTTATTTGGAATTAAACCATGTTTATCCTACTGTGTGTCAAGTCTTTTGTTATTGCCATTGATTTATGTAGAACTTTTTATTACCATTTCTCGCGGAAATACAGGGTGGACAGAACATTTCTGACGTCGCTAAAAGGACAATGCCACGTTTGCAAACCACCCTAATTGATTAATTTCGTAATGACTAAATTAGGTAAAATATGTAAAGTCAGATCCTTTTCAATTACATTTTGATGTTATAGCTCACTCAAACTGACTTTTAATTTTGAACTTTAATTTTGTATATGGTTGTTTCAATGTGAACTTTCCAAGTTATCATTTTAACATGGTCCTCAAGCAGGAGTCAATTTAAAGATACAGTTTGTCTCAGATTTTGCTACACCGCAAAATTACCCTTAATNTTAAAATAAGAACCTAAGTATATAATAAGATCTCATATAAGAGAAGAGTTGAACTATAGACTTACTTTAAGAGTAAATTGAAAATTAGCCATAAAAAAGTTCCCAAAAAGTTCCAAAATTTCTTATCAGTCCTAGTGGCATTTATTTGAACATTGTAGGTTTTATTTCATATTTTGTATCATTCACTTTTACCCAATTTCTTTGACTGCAATCATTTTACTGCACTATATTACTTTATCAGTCGTTGATCGATTTGTTTTACTTATTTGGAATTAAACCATGTTTATCCTACTGTGTGTCAAGTCTTTTGTTATTGCCATTGATTTATGTAGAACTTTTTATTACCATTTTACCCTTTAAACCGAGTGAGTCAAAAATATCATGGTGCTCGCGGAAATACAGGGTGGACAGAACATTTCTGACGTCGCTAAAAGGACAATGCCACGTTTGCAAACCACCCTAATTGATTAATTTCGTAATGACTAAATTAGGTAAAATATGTAAAGTCAGATCCTTTTCAATTACATTTTGATGTTATAGCTCACTCAAACTGACTTTTAATTTTGAACTTTAATTTTGTATATGGTTGTTTCAATGTGAACTTTCCAAGTTATCATTTTAACATGGTCCTCAAGCAGGAGTCAATTTAAAGATACAGTTTGTCTCAGATTTTGCAACACCGCAAAATTACCCTTAATAAACCCTTTAATTGTGTCTAGTGACGGAGTTTTTCGCCAGACATTTAAGCCTGGCTCACACTAGGTCGTTGAAGTCGCTGGAGTCGTTGAGGTCGCTGGAACAAACGTCCCAAAAGACCCAAAGACTTAATGTGAACGGCGAAAATAAACTCCCCAATGACCCTGACGACACCAACGACTGAGTTTTTGCTGTTCACATTCTGTCTTTTGGGTCGTTCGTCCCAACGACCCCAGCGACCAGTGACTGCAACGACCTAATGTGAACCATGCTTTACTTTGAGGCAGTCCATAGTTATCTACAATATGTGAGAGCCAAATGAGCTTCTAGGGTAAGTAGCAACTGTAAGTTGTTGTTGATTTTTCTGTTATTATTGCTACTAACGAGTAACAGAGAAGAAAATAGAAATACATGAATTTGCATCTCACACAGTTTCTTTATCAAAATAAATGTCTAATTTTCCAACAAAAAATGTTATGTCTGCAAACATTTGATTAAAACCTCACTCAAAAAATTGATACTACTTTGCAATGAATTAATTACTAAATCGAAGCAAACAAGTACACTCGTTTTTCTAACATAATAAACTTGGGTCTGAACTTTGTAGTAAGGTTTCTTAACTTTGGGCCCAATTCTTATGGTAAAAGTTTCTTGCAGAGTTTCTTAACTTATATAATTGAATTGCACAGTTTATCATAATTCATTGATGACCGCAAATATAGCTTTTTAAGCCAAGAAAATTGCCAAAAAAAGAGCCAAGTCATGAACAAAAATTATACTTTGAAGCATTATTTTGTTTGTAATACACTTTTTGTCGACCAAAAATAGAACCATTTTCTCAACTTCGATTTCTTCTTAATTTTCTGGACGAGGCTACTGTAGAAGCGGTTTGTTATAAAAGAAATGAGTGTACCTCGGAAGAGCAGCCTGGTGTAAGGCGCATCGTGAGCCATATTGGGTAAGGTTAAGATATACACTTCCAGTGTAAATTCAGTGTAATTATTTGGAATGGGTCGCACTGAGGACGTCTAAATGTAACATGTGATAGTAACATACATCTATGGACACTCGAAATCTCCACAATGACTTAAATTCGGTACTACTATTGTTTCGAGCATAGTTTCCAGTCAGGGTCAGGAAAATATTATCGTAATTGACCTGAGGATTCTAATAACAAGGTATAAATACTTAAACCATACCACATGTCAGTCATACCGAAAACACACCCATGCATCCTGTCGAAAAATGAGTAAGGTCCCGACAGCAATTATTTTTGTCTCGAGGAAGGTAGTATTCTCTGTTTTGAGTATAGGTGAAACAATTAATGTTAACTACCAAAATCTTGAAAAAGCGTCGTATAATTTTAGAAGAGTTTCCGTACCAAAATGAACGGTTAAAAAGATCCTCCAGAACACAGTGATATGGCTCTACTAAGAAAAAAGACACAGTCATTTTGACAGTTGACATCCCAATCCCAAATAGGATACACAGATTACATGAGCTGGCCAGCAGCATAACATGATCAAAATATATTAAGTTTGACGTTAAATAATGCAAAATTACCAAATAAGAATTACTTACAATTCAATAACAAATTGAATTTGAAATACTTCAAAATTTACGCAGTACAAAATGATAAGCGGTGATATACTTATTAAAAACAAAAAACTATTGAAAAACATGCACAACTTCAGAATACAAAATTTTGCTTCAAATTCTGACATAAAATAAAAATATATGGGAGTTAAAAAAGTTGAAACTGAAATTAAATGTAGAGTGAAGCTAGACTTGCGACGTGATTCCATGTATTCGTTCAATATTCTTAATCTGACTTTTTTATTTTCTCTCATTTGTTTTCTCTCAGTTTGAGTGAGAACTATCAAAAATTCAATGAGACTTATTTAATGAGTCTTGAGTGAAGCTATGAATTTACAAGAAATCAACTTTGTCACAACGAATATCGAAAAGTAAACTTCGTATGCATAAGGTTTCAGTTTAATTTTGAGAGTCTAGTTCTAAATTTAGTGCTTTGTTTTGTTTGAAATTGAAACTGTTTCTAGAGGTGGCAGTACATGGGGGTGTTAAAATGTACTGTACCCTTAGATCTGGCTCGTTCAGGAGAGATCACGGAAAATTTTCCCTTTCGTTTCATTGTTGCTATCTGTTGTACTATTTCAAAAGTCTGTCTCAAATGCTCTTCACACAAAACCCTACATGCAAAACAGTGAAGTTTAGACACAAAATATTGCGTTTCAAAAAGAAACACACTAGCATAAAGAGCTTGTTCTTGGCTATGGTATATTACTTAAGGTAACAAAATTCGATGGATGTTGCATGCTAGTGTTACAAGACAACTCCATGATGATAATAGACTGACTACATGAGCCTCAGTTTTCCGCATTGACTTAAATAGTTTTGGCTTCAAACTGAGACTCATGACAATACAAATTCAAAACAGGGACTACTCAGGCCATCAGCACACCGATCAGTGCGGAAACAATCAGATCATCACTTTTTATGTGCCTATTCTAAGTATTTAATTGGTTGATGAGATCAAAGTTGACAGTACAGCGACGTTCGATTTTTCGTTCGACGTTTGAAGGATAGAAGACGTTCGAATTTTATTTGGATTTTTTGTCGGATTTTATTCGCTGTTTAGAATCTGTTTAAGCGAAAAGATTCGATAGAGATATGCAGTAAATGGTGGATTGATGCGAATACAAGCTTGTAAGTCTGTGTTGACCATTGGTCCAAATACAAGTGAGCCACACTTCAATAAAAACACAATGTAAACCTTAATATCTGTCCACTCCCACTCTCTTTGTTAAAGTACCATCCACGGTTACTTTATGAATTGAAATGAAGCTACCATAGCCTGATTTTATGATGAACCTCAAATGCCGGGCTTCCGTTTTTGGAAACTGTAAAGAAAAGATGCAGTAACTACGATGATGAACATTTAAAGAATCTTTCCCTCTTTAAAATATACCGGGTGAGTCGGAAAAAACGTGCGGCGTTTAGCAAGCCATATTCTGGTGAAAAAAAAACAGATCAAATCGGGAGTGTTAAAGTTTTATATTGCAGAAGAAAGATTAAATTGGTTATAGAAATTAAGTTAGTTAAAATCGGTGATTTATTTCCTTGTTTATTTGCGATTTTTGTGATATAGCCATTTTGGTTAAAAGTATCGCTAGTAAAAGAACTTTCAGCTCGCTAACAATGATAATTAAATGGCTAGTCCCCAAGGGATACAACATACAGTAAGTAACATTAGTTATTCCTTTTTTGCTCTAACACAATGCAAGCGTTGTTTCAATTTTTTGGTAGAGAAACGATATGTTTGTCATGGTTTAGAAGGTCACACGTGCATGAATATGAATCTAACTGAAGGCCTATTTTAGCAATCTTGGGAAACACCCAACACCACTTTACTAAAATCGCTCGGATTTCTGGAATGGAAAGACCGATTTCGATCAAACAAATTTTCATATCCAAGTTAGCTTTTCTTCTATGCAATGAACTTTAAAGAAACAAATTTGCAAATTAAACTGCATCAATAAAAATTGGCAAACACTCTACTTTGTCTCTTACTCTCCTGGTATAAGAGATACTAATCTAAACATTGCATTGAGTGACAGATTTATTTGCTTTTCCTTTTGATCTATTCTATCTATTTGTGACAGGTTTATTTCTTTTTTCATCTTACACTGGTCACAGCAAATTGTTATATAAGATCTGAAAGAGAAGAAACAAATGAAATTTTCCAACAGATAACGATAGATAAACTGAATTGGGTATCAAAAACAAATTTTTCTCAAAAATGGTTACCAACACTTTCAAACTATCAAATCTGCGTGAATGTACTAACAGTATTGAGCTTTGAGCAATTACACATCGTACCAATGCCTTCAAATTAAAAAATTTCTTTACATAATACTTACTTCAAAATTGTGTTGTTGCATAGAGCCATGAACAGAGGGAAGAGCTGAAAAAAGAATAATGTGACATTACTTGCTTGCAAATCAAAGGTATATATTGCTAGAGTAGGGGCAACCGAATTTACAGTTATCTCAAGTTACTGTATATATGTCTATTTTGATATACATTACAAGCTCTATTTAACCCCCCTCTCTATTAAGCCCCCTCTCCAATAAGCCCCTCCCTTCTGAGTCAAAATTATAAATAAGCCCCCCTCTCTATTAAGCCCCCCCCACTTATATCAAATGCGAGAGGATAACAAAGATTTTCCGTTCATTATAGATAAAACAAGTTTGAATGTTAACTTTGATATGGTTTGGGATTAAAACTGCGTTTGAATTTGTGTATTTGACTCGTAAAAGTGTATGTTGACTCCACAAAATCTGAGGTAAACGACCTAAAAGCATCGTTTATAACCTTGTCATCTGACTTTGTGAATAAGCCCCTCCTCTCTAACAAGCCCCCCCCTCTGGAGTCTCCAAAATTAAATAAGCCCTTTTACGGTATAAATTTGAAAAGTAAAAAGATATTAAAAAGTGATAAAACTTTCTTTTTTGGCAATACCAGTACAGTATGACGTACACTAAGATTTATTTGAAAGACTGTAACATCATCTCAATTTCTAGCAGTATTATGTAATTTCCTAAACAAGGATAACAAGGCATAGTAAGTAAGCTGGTCATTGAAAGAACAGTACAAATGAGTTTTATTGTAGTGACATAAGTATGATATTAATAAAGAGACATTCTTACTATGCTCTGCAAGTGGTTGAAAATCATTAACATCATCATATTCTGTCTTCTCTATCATTATGTCCTTAACTGCAAATGAGTAAAAAATAGCACATTAGGTCACACATAACGTATGGAGAAAAATTCATATCAGCCATTCAGGCAGTAAATGGCTTGAAGGGAATCTATAATGTCATCTGAGCACAGCAAATTTTCACATTGGATTGGGTCAATGAATTTGATATGAAATTAATCCAAATAAACACAGGGAGAACCATTCCATGAACTATAATAGTGTAATTGATTGTTTATGCAGACATGGTGCAGAGGATGGTAGGGGCTGCAGCTGGCTGGTGCTTTGTCAAGTGCCATTTTTAGAGGTGTCAATATTTATAACACTGTTCCAGTTTAAACCAGCACTTTTGCTGAAGGGCTACCCTCCCAGTTTAAACATTGAAATATGAAATAATATGAAATAAAATAATTGTTAAATTAAAACATGCAGTTGTTGTCATACAAAGAAAGGAGTTACCATCTGAACATTGTATCTTGATCGCTTTAATTGATGCAGTTGCGGCTAACTGAAGGATGAATTCATGTGGAAAAAGTCCAGTAGAGCACCAAAATGTTGATTGGTACCTAAAATGGAAATATTGAATGTCTATACATATAATAAGGTCCTTGTACCAGCTTATGCACCAGACTGTAACTCTTCAATGATGCTTTTGAAAATGTGTATACATCTGACAGAAAAAGACATGTTCTTAAATTCTCTTCTGGTCCTAAAGGTACCACTGGGTTCAAGAGCAGGGACAGCAGAGGCGCCATACTGAGAGGGGGGATAAAGCCCTTCCAGCAGCACTGTTTGAAAATCTTACAATTTTCCAACGTCAAATTAAGTTTGTTTACTTCTTATCTCAGGACTAAAAATACCTCTTAGCCTCTCCACTTTTGAAACACCCCATCGTCCCTGAAGAATCCTCAAAAGTCAAGATGAAAATTTGGATTGGAACATTCGTAATAGTGAGCATAGGTTCCAAATCTTTAAAATGGCGTAAAAAGGTCGGTGTAAAATTCAGTGATCTATTTCTTTGAATGGAATGGCTGAAAACAAACTTTAGCTACTTTGCTATAATCCTGCCGTTGGACTTTTAAGAAATCTTGAATATTTTCGAAATTACAGCGTATTTCATATTTTAACTCATTTGAGGATGTGACGTCATCAAATTTCTAAATCGCAAAGCAGAAGAGTGAAAGACTTTTGCTTGATACCATATCTTAGACGTTCATAAACTATGTTTTTCTGGGAAATTATTCGATGTTTTCTCAAAAAGTTTAGAAATTACGATGGTTTTAAGTTTTTTTCAAAATTTTTCTTGAATTCTTAAAAAAGAAGAAGAGCACTCTAATTCTGAAAATATTGAAGATTTCTGAAAAGTCCAACGGTAGAATTATTACAAAGTAGCTAAAGTTTCTTTCAAGCCATTCTATTTAAAGAAATAGGTCACAGAATTTTACACCGACCTTTTTAAAGATTTGGAACCTATGCTGTAATAGTGAGCTTGAAAACAGTCCAAAATACTAAATACCTCGGTGTTCAGATTGATAGCTCTCTTAATTGGAAAGAACAAATCAAGGCGGTTTCAACTAAAGTTTCCAGAGCAGCTGGCTTTTTGAAATATTCCCAAGTCCTTTCTACCAAAGGAAACCTTGAAAACTCTTTACACAGGTATTTTGGAGAAAAGAAGCTGCTATTGATTCATACGCGGATTCGAAACTTTCAATATTGTTGCTCTGTTTGGGGTTGTTGTGGTTCAATGGAAATTAACCTTGCAAAAACTTCAGAATCGTACTGCTAGGATTATAACCAATAACAGCTTTGATGCCTCAAGCAGACCACTTATCCAAGAGCTTGGATGGAAGACCATTGAAGAACTCACAGGTAATGAAACTAAAACAATAGTTTTCAAATCCTTGAATGGGCTGGCTCCAGAACTGTGTAACCTTTTCACCTGTAACTCACATACAGTGCCCCACCCATTAACGACGGACCTGGCTGCCAAGGAAAAATTCAGCAAATGGGCAAAAATGCTTTTCCTACACAGAGGAGCAAAACAGATGAACAGCCACTCAGCTGAGTCTGTGCAGACACCATCTCCAAATAGTTTTAAACTATCAATTTAGAGATTGATTTTCTTTTCTTTTAGCTGTCGATATGAACATTCTTGTGGTTTTTCAGCAGTAATTAGTTCTTAGTTTAACTTAAATTAAGATTTATTGTAATTGATGTTTTTAAGAGGGCCCCTTGAAAATCAGCTCTGCTGAAGGGCAACCCTCAAATGAAATATGAAATGAAGAACTGCACATTAAAAATTCATCAAGATCAAGAAGTTAGAAAAAGTAAGTGCATCAATCAATCAAAAGATCTGGCTTCCAAGCAGGCAAAAATTTGAAAGCTCAGGTTCTTGCATGGTAAAAAGAATTTTATTTCTTACCCATCAATAATCTTCATGGCAGGATGATTTTCATCTCTGGCTGTTGCTGATAAAACCCGGCAACCAGAGCTGTAGGATGCTACGTCCACCATTGCTCTTCTTCTGAATGTAAAATGCTGGTAAAATGTAATGTTTTGTCATCAGCCTCGTTATCGAATTTCCGCGCAATAATTGGCGAAAATAACAATAGCACTAGATTTCTTATCGGTATCTCGATTGCAGCAATATAAAGAAATTAATCGTCTTCTTGACCAGTGACAACCTGGCAAGGAACCCTTCAATTTATAAAATTTCATTTTCAAGTTAGAGGAAAACAAAATGGTGCGAAAATTTAGGAAGCAAATATATTAAGTATATAAAGAGCGCGAAAATTATAGAAAATAATGTAATTTGGAAACGAGGTTAGATGTGATTTCGCAGCAGGAAGGAAATCGGAGAAGGCCGGTAAGGCCTAAATGGCACTGCAGTTCATGTTTGTGAGCATCCCGTGACTTAACACATTTTCTAGTTTATTTTGCACGGCACATTACACACTGATGTTTATAAAGAACAACAAAAGAAGATGGAGAGCAGCCTCATTGCAAGCCTCGTTGAGTGCAACGGGAAGCAAAATGTGCCCTGGATTGCCTGCTCTTTCGATGAAGATTTCATTCTGGTGTCAGAATTCTCCGAGCTGGAAGGACCTCGACCTGTTTTGACTATCCCTGAAGATGGCGGAGCAAGCTTCAATAAAAACACTTTTGCAGTTAGAATTATGTCAGTTGATTGCACTGCACCGATCTCCGTCGAAGCTGGCAGAGGGTGTGAAGGAACTTTTAACACTGTTGGGGACACCCAGGTCGTTCTCGTGGAACCAACCGAGGGGGCAGTTGCCTATGTCCATCATTTCACGCTCTATGATATTCATGCACGTGGCTTTGTTAGGCCATACTGCATGGCATATATCACAAATCAGCAATCAAAAATAATGAATAATTTTGCAATATTTAGAGATCATTTTAGTAGGATTTCTACTTATTTCAAGTTTGGAAATGCAATTGTGTTTTTGCAAGATTTGAAAAACAGACATGAATTTTTGAACTACATTAGAAGAAAGTTGCTGGAGAATGTTAGTGACAAACCGGTTGGAGCTTGCTATGAGTTGCCACAAGATCTGAAAGGATTCAGTTTTGAAAGCATCAAAGAATCATTGAAAGACTCTGCGGCACTGAGAGATATTGTTTTGTCCTACCTGGAAAATGACTTTTTTGATGAGCAGAGGGCCCATTTTAATGACCAATATTCTTTACTTCTAGAGAAGGTGGGTTGGGCTACGGTGTTTTGTTCTTCATCAGGGAAAGTTGTTGATAATATAATCTTACCGAACAAAGGGAGATATTGTAATCCATTTCTTTGATTGAAACACCAGTACAAAGTGATTACTTCAAACAAAATTTGCATGGGGATGGCCTACTGGCCAATTGGCAAGTGTAAGAAAAACAACCTTCATAGGGATTCTTGAGACCTGGATGGCTAACTGACTCATTGTGCATGCAAAAAGAGGGTTATTAAAAGAAGACATATACATATCAAAAGAAAAAGGAAGAAATGTTGATATCAGCCTCTGATTCTAATTCAGAAGCTGAGGACACAAAATAATAGTTGAACTATAATGCCTACTGTTCATCTCCTGAATTAGATACATACTGTAAAATACCTGAGGCAGATGTTTAGATCTATCCTTGATAGCAAAAATTCAGGATTGCGTATACAGTACGCTCATGTATTTACATGGACTCAATGCCTTTAAGTGACAACATAATAAAATGAATATGAAGGAAGCATAGGGCTCAAATCTTTCAACAGGTGGGTGTAAAATTATATTAAATTTTTCTTTGGATTAAATGGCTTGAAAGAAACTTAGGGTACTTTGCTGTAAATCTGTCCTGGAAATTTTTGATATCTTGATTATTTTCAAAATGGCAGCATTTATTATTATATTTGAAGCTGTGACGTCATCAAATTTCTAAATCTTAAACCAGAAGAGTGACAGATTTCTGCTTGACACCATATTGTACACCTTCGTAAACTATGGTTTTCTTGAAGATAGTATCATTTCTCCTCTATTGATTTAGGATTTATAATGATTTGAATTTTTTTCAAAATTTTCTCTTGAATTCTTTCAACAAAAATAAACAACCCACCATTTTGAAAATAATCAAGATATCGAAAAATTTCCACAACAGATTTACAGCAAATTACCTTTAGTTCCTTTCAAGCCATTCAATTCTAAGAAAATTGTAATAGAATTTTACACCCACCTGTTTAAAGATTTGAAAGATTTGAGCCCTGTGCTTCCTTCATATTCATTTTGTTATGTGTGTGATCAATCAAAAGCAACAGATACTATGATATACATAGTTACAAAATCTACTGTTGTTTGCTCTATTGTATTTCATGCAAATGAACATGCCCTTAAATGAGAAGTACAAAAACTCATTGATGACAAGTTCACTTAAAAGGGCAGCCTGCATAAGACCCCCAAACAATTTCGAACATTTTGATTAGAATTGACAATTACTGTACAATCTTCTCACATATTTATATGATACAGTAGATTTGCTCTCCGCGTTAGCTGCAGTTTTAGACACCACATGTGTATTCAACAATACATAACAACTCTAACACCTGGAAAAAACGCTAGATGTTATTGTACATTGTATTTTCATCTTACAGTGTATGCTTTCAAATTTCAGACCCTTCTGGAACAAGATGCAATTGACAATATCCCATCTTTGCAAGAACTTGATGAGAAACTGGCAAATGTAGATCCGAGGTCCGTAGGTGTTTCATCAGGTAGGAAATTTGATACTCAGTTACGAAGTCTTGATGAACTTTGCACTCCTAGTAAAGAAGAGGCCTTTGGCTTACTTAGAAATGCCAACTTCTTCTTTCGAAAAACTAAACTGTTGGAAGAAGCTGCAATGAAGAATTTTCATGTAGACCATTGCACAGAGTCACAAATTGGAACAAGTGAACGAGTCTCTGGAAATGAGCAGATGAGTTCCTTTTCAAAGGAATTCTTTTTAAGCCCGAGAAGCAGATGTTTGACAGGTTATAGACCCGAGTTTAGAAGAGGGTCCGAGTATTCTGGGTCAGTTCCCTATGAATCAGGGTCATCTTTTGAGCCAAGTTCGGCTTGGACAATTTCAAGTTGTCCCTCAAGACATGATAGCTTTGAGGTAATAAAGGGTGCTCAGAGCTCCTCCGATGATGAGTATATGTCATTAAAAGACACCGACTCTATACCATCTGCCCCACCATCAGTGATATCAGTCAGTTCTTCGGGGCTAGCTGACTATCAGCCAAGTATCACTACAAATGTGGAAATCCTGCCAGGAACTGCAAGACGAATATCAAATGACACACCATCAAAACAACGGCACAAGGCTGCACCCACTAGTGTACAAGCCTCGTACAAGAACGACGAAGTTGATGCAGTGCTTACTGGAAGCCCTGTGATTAATCGAGTCTCATGGGAAGATGAAGAGACAACACCCTTGGAAGACCGAAATATGAAAGATGTGAACAAGAATGACCATGACCAAGGCATATCAATTCGTTCAACGATACCGAACACAATGAGACAAACTAGCGTTGCGTCAAACGGCTCAAATCGAAGTTCATCTTCGAACACATCCAGCTCAAAAGCATCTAAGAGCACCGGAAAAGTACAGACGTCACTTGGTAGTCGAACATATAGTCGAACTAGCATTGCCAGTGCATCAAGCAAAGAATCTATTCCATCTTCCTCCTCCAACGTCTTTGACATGCCAGCCGAAATATGTGACAATGTTCATGGGATATCGTTAATGAGACTTGGAAAGGTATACCATTTCTTTCCGCATTTGATTTACTCGTTGATGACTGGGCGGCCCGTCGTCATCACTGCAGACAGAAGCAACAGATCAAAGGTTCACTCTCTTATCGTATCTTTATTGCCATGCATTCCTGGTTTTCCAAGGAATAAAGATTCGGTGATTTTTTGGACTAAAGGCCCATTTCTTATTAGTAACCTTGCTACCGTTAAACTAATAGGCCTTGCGAAAAGTCGTAGCCAAGATGCAGTACCGAAATCTGTTTCG
Organism: Aurelia aurita; assembly: GCA_004194415.1. Taxonomy (NCBI): domain Eukaryota; kingdom Metazoa; phylum Cnidaria; class Scyphozoa; order Semaeostomeae; family Ulmaridae; genus Aurelia; species Aurelia aurita. Next base: position 77,176 of record REGM01000073.1, on the reverse strand, counting down.
AATTATGTGACAGTGTTAGACCTTGAAAACTCGACGCTGCGTGCTCCACAATATCAAGGCACGTATTTGAATATGTTGTTTGACAGTCAGAAAGACTGGCCGGAAGCAGCATTTAACGAGGCTTTCCACGCTGCACAACTTGAGCTCAGTTCGCAAGCGTTCATGATGTTTGCATGGGAATTTATGGGAAGCGATATCAACACTTTTCCTAACCGCTATGATTCTAGAAGAATGTCTGCAGCCGTGCCTTTCATGAAGATTGATCCCCATTCCTTTATGCTGTCGAAATTCTCCCCACCTGATGTGAAAATAATCAAGCAATTGGTTGAGGTATTCAAAGAAGAATTACTGCAAGATTATGTCAAGTCGATTTCTAGCAGTGCTGATGAGAAACAAGAAGAAGAATGTGCTAGGTTTTCCTGCATTGATCATACTGGAAGACTGTCTCATAGTGAAACGCCAAGTGTGAAACTAAACTTAATGAAATGCACTTTATTTGGTAATGTTGGAAAGAAAAAAGCATAGAATAGATGATATTTTTTCGAAATTTCAAGATATCAATTATTTCCCTAAAGTAATGAAAATGTCGAGGAAAGTGCCCATATTTAAAATAATTGCACATTTCAGATGCCCTTCCGGTTGCGTAAAAAAGGGTAAAATGGTTTTGTTTTGGCAAAATTTGAACAATTATTTAAGCAAGCAATACCATGCATAAGTCACCGATTACTGCAACCGGTAGCGCACGTGTCAGCGTTTGACCATAGGTATTGTGGACACGATTGGTGTCGATCGTGTACACAATACCCGGCCTAACTGTGCCTAAAGGAATAAATGTATTTCATTACCTTGCTTGTCTTAATTTCATTGGTATCTTTCCTCTCTTGGTTTGGTTCGCCTGGCTTTCTTCCTTGCTTCGATCGTTTGCTGTGGGCCTAAATTTCAAATTGTTACCGCGCTCCGGAAGTTATGGCCGGAGAACAGTTCCCAGGCGACGCAGCCTTCGAACGACTCATCCTAGAATTCTATTTTCAGGATGAGTCGGTTAAAGGCTGCGTCTCGCCTGGGAACTAGATCTCAGGCCATAGCTTCCGGAGCGCGGTAACAATTTGAAATTTAGGCCCACAGCAAACGATCGAAGCAAGGAAGCAAGCCAAGCGAACCAAACCAAGAGAGGAAAGATACCAATGAAATGAAGACAAGCAAGGTAATGAAATACATTTATTCCTTTAGGCATAGTTAGGCCGGGTACACCAATCGTGTCCACAATACCCATGGTTTGACTTGTCACCGAGTGATGGAAAAGGTATCGGCTTTTGCCGAAGTGAACGATCATGAATCACAGAGCATGAGTTATGCACCAATTTCAATCATTTATACCGGGTGTTCCAAAAAAAGTATACAGATTTGGTCAACCCTAACGATCAGAATTTAGCATGAATCAATCCGAAATCATTTTGAAAACATTACTCGATAGTTAACTTGAACATAGATACCTTGTTTGTCGACATTGGTGCCTTGAGAGTAGATATATTAATCTTCTAAGGACAAATTTGCCTCCACCTCCAAACCAGAGCTTTGGCGTTTTGGCCTAAGCAAATTCTTGAAGCACAGCGAATAAGTCAACGATAGACTTGGAAAAGTTTGAACCAGGAGTAGAAAAATTAAAACCTGCACAACAAATGCGTTTCACAAAATATAATTTACGTGACGCTTATCATCAAGGGAGCTCGAAGTAAACTTTATTCATTTTAAGTGAAACAAATAGTGGATATTGCTTAGGCCAAAACGCCAAAGCTCTGGTTTGGTGGCTGAGGCAAATTTGCCCTTTGAAGATTTATATCTCTACTCTCAAAGCACCAATGTCGACAAACAAGGTATCTATGTTCAAGTTAATTATCGAGTAATGTTTTCAAAATGATTTCGGATTGATTCATGCTAAATTCTGATCGTTATGGTTGACCAAATCTGTATACTTTTTTTGGGACACCCGGTACATTTTTTTATAATAAGAATGAATGTTTTGCCGGGTGAGTAAGAAAATCAGCTCTTGGAAAATGGTAGAAATTGATCTAAAATAACAATTTCCAAGAATGTGTTTAAATCTTTAGATGATAACTTCTATTTAGCGACCAAGTTCAGGCATCTATTTCAACACCTGGAGGTCAAAAACCAATTGGAATGCGATATCATCACTTTCAATGCTTTCGTCAGGCCTTGGAAAAAGCTGGTAAGTGTTTAGTGTTTTACTAGGAAGACAGTCGTTACAGACTTTATGTCATAAAGAAATGTAATTCTTTACAAGCTAAGAAGACGATTTTGCCTTTAGAAGAAATGTTTTAACGCAGACTAGGAGATAAAATACTAGCCTGCGTCACAGACCAAACCAAGAGGATACGATTTTCCTTTTAATTTGGTATGTGACATCAGCTAATAAAATACAGGCCAGCCTTTGTTAAGCCTAAAAGAAGCTTCATAACCGATCTGATATTCCGATCGCATTTTCAATCGCTAAACGTTGCAACGTTGACATAGATTCATAGATTCCTAAACTTGGCCCCTCGCTCTAATTTTGACTTTCATGGACAGATTTGGTGAAAAACTTTGAGATTGGTTTATCAGATAAATTTCTACATGTTTACGAAGGATACATGTTTTCTTTTGACTCACTCAGTATATATAGTTCAGTTTGGAACAGGTGATATTGCTGGTAAGCACTCACCACCGGCGCTCCCTGCTCACCACCACTTATCGCTTGCGCATAGTTTTTTCATGGACTCAGTCTAGCAATTATAATGTTGAAATTTTGTGGAAATTAAATTTTGTACAATTTGAAATGTAGAAATCTCGAAATTTGTTGAATAAATGTTGTAGTTTATTGCATGCTTACTGTGTTATCAACTGATAATCAAACTGCCAAGTGTCTAGCTCCACCCCAGGCTCAGGCGAAGGCTACAAAATTATTTTTGTAACGTCCTGCCACTTTTATACTTGTGGCTCTACATTTATTCAGAATGCTTGTAGAGTACTATAAAATAGCCGAATGGGTAACTTAAGTAGCTTTTCCAAATGTAACAAACTTGCAGTTGATAAATCGAATGGTTCTTTGTACTCACCCCGAGACTTGCCTCCTGATTTGGTTGCCATTTTGATTGAAAAATCGAGGACAGGGTTATGTCTCTCCCAGCTTGATTTCAGGACAGGATTGTCAATAAATCTATTTTCCCAAGGACAAATCTAATATATTATAAAATTTATGTTCTATACATTTGTGTTACAAAATACCTCATTTCATTCCAAGATTGGTATTATGTTCCCGACAGTTTTGCCTAGGACAGGTCAAGACATCCTCATTGGCTAGCCCCTCATATTTTCTTTCATAAGCGTACGAGAAGGGAAGATAAAATGTTGGGGGTGGCTGCCCTATAGAAAATCCGTTGTTTACGAACATTTTTGCTGGATTTGTGCCCGAATATGGTCGATTTTATGTTTATTCTGTCAAAGTGGATCCCAACGTTATGATTTAGTATTAAATTGACATTCATTCTCATAAGGCCGAGAGAATTGGCGAGTCACTGCTTGCCTTGTTGCAACCATATCTTGAACTGCTAGGTTTGGGGCAAGTTTAAAGAGATTTAGAGATTGGTCATGTGTTCGTCTTTCGAGTTTGATGATGTCAAACACAAATTTAGCAAATTCAGTTTTGAAATAGTCATCTTGGTTCAAAATATTAATAGATTTGAAGAGAGGATGCATATTTTTCCTATACGAAACTTGGATCCGCCCACACAGGACTGAAAGGAAATTTCCTCGTTTTAGCATTTTCCTCGTTTGGAAAATTTCCTCGTTTTAGGAAATTTCCTCGTTTTTGGAAATTTCCTCATGTCAGTATTAGTAACGTTTTTTAGTTTTATCTTTTTTGATGCTAGAATTGCGTTGCATTTTCCGGCATTTTCTTCGACTGTAGATATGTTTCTTGCTACAGTCAAGCTCGCATAAGTTGGATCGCTTCGGACCAGGGAAAACTATCCGACTTACAAGAAATCCGACTTATGAGAAGTAATTTTAAAAGAAAGATGCTGATGGGACGTTTAGGAATGTCCGTATTTGTCCGACTCATGCAAATATCCGACTTATGCGAGTCCGACTTATGCGAGTTGCACTGTATAAGGTATGAAACCCAATTTGATGTGAAAAGGAGTTCTATTACGATCAAAACATGCAATTTTAATTAATATTACTCAAGAATAAAGGTTCATGCAGTGACATCTTTGCAACAATAGGTTTGAATTTACTGTACCTTTAAACGTGACTTCTCAAACATAGTACTAGAGTTTCGTATTTTTTGCCACCCTTGTGCTGGTTTCTTAGGGTGCGTTTGATTGGTACCAATTCTGAAAACGGTAGACTTGGTAGACTTGGTAGACTCGAAATTTGTGTTTAATTGACTCCGAAAGTCTCAAAACAGTAGGTTTGGTAGGCTTGAAAGACCTTCTGAACCTTCTGCTCCTATAGGCAGAAGGTTTGGTAGCGACTTCGGAGAGATTCTCGTTTTCATTAGCAAACCGCCATAGTTAATCCGAAACCTTCCGTTTTAAGACTTTAGTGTTTGATTGGAAAGTATGTTTCCGTCCCTGCGAAGTCTACTGTGAGGGTGGTAAGGGGGGGGGGGTCAGGATCACGAATCACGGGAAAAAAGTTTTTGCTTTTCGCGTTTCACGTAAATAAATACTGGCCTTTCACGTTTCACGAGAAAAAAATATAGCCGATCACGTTTCACGAAATACTTTTTACCACCCTCTGTCACGTTTCACGAGAAAAAAATATAGCCGATCACGTTTCACGAAATACCCTTTACTACCCTCTACTGTTTTCAGAATTTAATAGGTTTGGCATTACGAATCAAACACACACTTATAAACCATTTTCTTGCAGAAAATCCTTGAAGGATGATGAAACGAAGTTGGTAAATAAAAATTCTTAGTTTCCCAAAATGACTCATTAATCTTTTTATTTGTTATCTCAAACAATAGCTGATAATTTGTTTTTCCCTCTATATGCAATTACATTTATTTCTATAGAGGTGGGCAATAATTAGCTTCCTCGTGCGTAATATATGGGGGAGGAAAATAAGTTTTTCTCAAAGAAAACAAGAATCCTTTATATTTGCTTTACTTCATTTCTATGCAGTATGTATTTTGTTAGAACATTCGAAAGCGGACATTTTTTGCAGTACAAAGTACAAACATTGTTGTCAGATATTTGCCAAGTTTCAAACCCGAGGGGACCACTCCTATACTTCCCCATCCCATAGTACCAGAGATGCAAAAACCTCACAAACCTACAAACCTTGTTTGGAGGAAGTTTTAAGCACAAATTGAGGAAGGTTGTATAAACAAATTAGAATTCTAATTCAAAATAACGGGCTTGTCATCAAAAAATTTCCTGGCGGCTTTGCCCCCAGACTCCTTATTTAAATACCCCCAGTTAATTTACCCTCGCCACGCCGCTTTACAATCCACTGATACTATTGAAAAATATCATCCGAAAATTGTTTGGTTAATTTTTTAGTGGGAGTACTAACCATTTCTTGAATTTCTCTTTCTAAAGTTTGGGCCACTTAAGGCTCCTGGTACATCATGACAAGATCAGTCATTACCTTTCTTGATAGAAAAGCACTTTTTTCGTTATTTTGACAAGAAGTTAAAATGAGGAAGGTTGAGACCTTGAATTCCAGGTTTGGAGGAAGGTCAAGTCAAGGACTTTTTGCAACTCTGATCATGGTTGTACAAAGGTACAACATATATGTACCCTAAACGCTGACCTGTTTTAGCAAAATACATACCCTAATCGCGGAAACTTTTCTTGAGAACTTACCCTTTCCCGGGTCACATTGAATTTCTCAAGTTTAGGTACCCTAATCGCTGACAACGAATCAAGAGTTTTCGTTTCAGCAGAGGAGAGCAACCTCATTTGCTGGCATAAGCGTACGGGAAGAAAAAATCTAGGGGGGCTGCCTGATCAAAAATCTATTGTTTATGAAATTTTTTGCCCGACTTACGGCGAATTTTTGCCCGAAATAGGCAGATTTTTCTAAATTTTTCGAATGTTTATTCAGCCCCCTGGCTCGTACGCTTATGTTTGTTGGCGAGGAGGAAACTGTTTGTTCGTCTGCTAAGTTCGTTGATTCGCCACAAATTCTATTTTAAAATGCTTGATTAAAAGTATCATCACAGAAGATTTTTTGATTTATCAAATGCCAAGAAGGATACCCTTTTTTGAAATTATGGTCAAATTGGCAGCCCTCCCTAAACGCGGGCCCGTGCCTACTTTGAAGAAAGGGCATTTTTTGTACGAGCATGATAACATATCAGGTACCAAGTACGCCCCCCTCCCCCCTCCTCCTCCCCTGGGTCTTCAAAGCAGTGTAGGAGCCTGGATCAGCCCTCTCTTGTTACCAAAAGTGTCTTTACTGTCATTAAAAATGTCAAGATTTTATTACTAAAAGCCACTCTTAAATAGTTTCTTAAGATCTTTTTTTGTAGAAAATGAGAGAAGTATCTTCTTCTACCCCTAGAGGTTTTTTTTTATAAAGATTAAAAGATATTTGGGATAACCTCGTTTTTCATACGAGAAATTTGGCTTTGGGCTCTCTTTGGGCTTCGTCGTAGAGTTTCTGAATTGTGGACCTAGTTCTTATGCGCACACAGACATCAAATCGGGCAGTGTCGGAAAGGGTGGCCAAACAAACGAAATACTGTCGATCCGTTGATCGAAACAAATGAAACGTTTTATGAAAAGTTTTCACGAAAAATCCAACAACGCAAACTATGGTGGCCAAACAAATCGAAAATGTTTGACCCAACAATGTTCGATGAAGATTGATGGGATTTTCCATCGGATATTCCATAAATAGATGTGATAAAGTATCTAATTCGATATTTTCTTGATGTATTGAGTTTATTAGATTTTAGCTAAGATAACCTTTTAGTCAAGAAAGTTCATTCATTTGTAAAAGCGCGCGCTATGTCAATTCAGTAGCCCTATGACCTTTATGAACGACGAAATAGAAAAACGCTGAATAAGTTCTTGTTCGCTCTGTTACTGCCACCTGTTCTGCCATTATTCATGCGAATTGAATGCTTTCGAAAATAATGGGAGCAGCAACTTGCATTTGCTTGTCTTTCCGGGGAGGGGGGTTAACTTCAATATATATAGCAACGGGAACATGCCGCCCATAAGGATGGGTTTTAAACCTCGAGAATCCCAAAATATTTTTGCCTCAAAATGTAAAGGTTCCACTAGAAATGGGTTTTAAATTGTAACAAGAAATTTGTGGAGTTTTTGTTTTTCATGTTTGATTTTTCCTCTTTAGTTCTTTCATTTCATTTTCATTTTAAACATATTTATACAGGGTAACAATACAGAAGTTCTGATTTACAATTGGCCCTGTTGAAAAGAAAATTAAATAAGATTCTGAAACTTGGTTGGTGGTAACTTTATCTTCATAATTGTGTGTTTAAACATGGTTAGTTAGACACCGCAATCGTACTTACATTGCCTTCATGATAAAAGTGATTCTGTTTCCTATCCTTGTGTCAGCCGCCATTTTGAAAGTTCTGTTGTTAAGGAGGTTCTTTGTTAAACTATATAGATAAAAAATTTCCTCCGCAGAAGCATATTAGTTGCGGCGCTCCTCCATAAAAGCACACATGCAGTGTCTAACCACCCATGGTTTAAATTGAAATGAAGCTTGATTTGTGGCAAGCTCAGCAGGCTTTTCCCCCTCAAAATCCTTCAACCCGTCATTCTAAGACTCAAGTTACACCCCCCCCCCCCCCCCCCCCCCCCCCCCCCCCCCCCCCCCCCCCCCCCCCCCCCCCCCCCCCCCCCCCCCCCCCCCCCCCCCCCCCCCCCCCCCCCCCCCCCCCCCCCCCCCCCCCCCCCCCCCCCCCCCCCCCCCCCCCCCCCCCCCCCC
>REGM01000073.1:34024-63888 GCA_004194415.1 Aurelia aurita | reverse complement strand
CCCCCCCCCCCCTGAGGTGCCGATTTTATTGCAGATTTGGGCTTTTCTCAGACACCAACTTTTTGACCATTGAGGGGGCGACCGCCCCCCCTTGCCCCCTGGCTACGCTACTGCGTGGCCGCCATCTTTAACGTTATTTTCTATTGAGGTATATTGAATTGAATTGAAGCTGATTGTTGTTACTGATAGTGTAACATCTCTATGCTGTGGAGCATGTGAAAACTTAAACTTAACTGAGTCTTTAAAGGACAATTCCGGGGTTTGTAAAATTTATGTTAGAAAACAAACTTACTATCTCCTGAATCAAATGAAAAACTTTTTTCCACATTTTCAGCTGTCAATTCAATAAACATCTTGGTAATTTAGGCCAGATGTTCTCCCATTTTGTCTCCATTTTTCCACGAGTATACGATTAGGAGGCTAGTCAGCCCACAGCATTTCGGTATGATCAAGAAAATGAATATATAATCACCAATGGGAAACCCAAGGGGGAGAATCCAATCAAAATACAACCCCTAAAAATACAACCTCCTAAAAAATGCAACCCCTAAAAAATAAGTCGTTTACACAGCCTATTGAGTCGTCTGCATGAACTCTTGTCCGGTATGTCTACCAAGTCTGAGATTTTGAGACATGGCACCCAAAAAATAAGTAGACGACAATTTCTAACCACAAAAAAGATACCTTATAATCTGCTACCCAAAACAAGTAGATAAAGTCATGACAAAAAAATAAGAAAATTGCACATTTCGGACAAAAAAACGGAGCGCCCTGTCGAAATAGTTTTGAGTAAATCCCCTGGGATAAACCCATTTTTTGTCTTTTACACTGATACACCTTTGTTAAAATCTCTGAGATGAGTTGGAATTACAACAAACAGCGTGCATGTTTTAATCTAGCACTGTTCCAAAGTTTAGGTCCCAACTACTTGACGAAGTTCCCTATGAACAATTTATTTACTGGAATTTTACTGTATTGTGAAACTGTTCTTTATCAAAATCTGAATCGAGTAATGACAGCAATTACCGTTTTCATTCCAGGAGATCCAATATTTGGGAGACGTCGCCGATTTGTCAGACGTCGCCGTATCCTAACACGCCGTCGCCGTATCCTAACACGCCGTCGCCGTATCCTAACACGCCGTCGCCGTATCCTAACACGCCGTCGCATTGTCCTAACACGCCGCCGTTTGTCTATACGTCGCCGTGTTCTTATCCGCCGCCGATTTGTCAGACGTCGCCTTGTCCTAACACGCCGTCGCCATGTCCTATCACGCCGTCGCCGTGTCCTAACACGCCGTCGCCGTGTCCTTAGACGCCGTCGCATTGTCCTAACACGCCGTCGTCACCTCTGGACAACTCGCCGCCGCTTCTCTATACGTCGCCGTGTCCTAATCCGCCGCCGCTACGTCCGACGTCGCCTCTACGTGAGACGTCGCNACACGCCGCCGTTTGTCTATACGTCGCCGTGTTCTTATCCGCCGCCGATTTGTCCGACGTCGCCTTGCCCTACCACGCCGTCGCCATGTCCTATCACGCCGTCGCCGTGTCCTAACACGCCGTCGCCGTGTCCTTAGACGCCGTCGCATTGTCCTAACACGCCGTCGTCACCTCTGGACAACTCGCCGCCGCTTCTCTATACGTCGCCGTGTCCTAATCCGCCGCCGCTACGTCCGACGTCGCCTCTACGTGAGACGTCGCCTCTACGTCAGACGTCGCCTCTACTATGTGAGACGTCGCCTCTACTATGTGAGACGTCGCCTCTACGTCAGACGTCGCCGATCAACATGTCGTCGCCGTACAATAACTTTGGTTTTCAATAATAATAATGTAGTTGATATAAAGTAATTGCTGTCATGTTATTCTATTTTTGCTTTTATTAAAACGCTGCTTTAATCATTTTTACAACTGTATTTTTCTTGCTTACCTTCTTACTGCTTGTGCTATTTATTGATCTCCTCGAGTGCCATTAAGGTATTGAGAACAAAGGAAACTTGAAGATTTGCTGTTAAAGGGGCTCTTGCAACCGGCATGCTTTGTGAATACATTCTTTTGTCGTCTCTTTGTTGACTCCATTTTCATGGTCCACGAAAATGGCTGCCAACAAAGGGATGGCACGTGCAAGGTATGCTGGTTGCAAAAGCCCTTTTAACAATGTCAAGGCGATGATATCTAGACTAAATGGCCGTTACGCGATGACTTTTTATTTCGATGCTTTCCAGTCAGTGGGATTTTGTGAGCGAGTGGAAGGGCACAATAATTTTCATTTCAATTTTTAATTTCTATTTATTTCAACAGGGTTAAATACATTCAGTATATTCATTACCGATTTTCAATGTGCCCTGCTTAAAAACATAACCTAATACTAGCAATAACGATAGTCAGAGAGTGCTGCGAACTGGGTTTACTCACAAAAATGTTCGTCAAAATGTTTAAGATTGTGGTCAATAGTAACTTGTGGAGGCAATGTCCTCGTGTAAGAATCCTCTAAAGTCCTGAATTCATAAAACTCCAAGAATAGATACAGTTGCATGACAAATTGTTTTGTATATTGCCCTTTGATGAAGACAATTGACCATGTCTATAATGCGGTATTTGCTTATGCAACAATAAGATGTTAATATCATATTGTCAATATTGCGCATGCGCTAATTTCTGTGTTGACCCGCAGTGATGTCATTTGACAGCCACAACTTGGTCTCCAAAAAATTGTTGAAAACACAAACAAACATAATGACATCGCTCGCAAGATTTTAATTCAACTCGAATTGTCGGGAATTTGACTGCTTCTCCGCGACAATAACTCACGATAGTGTTATGTTGGTTCTCACAGTTCTTCAGGTAGAACGCAAAGAAAACTCTCAACTCGCTGTCTAGATTACTTCTCTCTATGTTATGAATTCTGAATCTATCTCAAATTGTGCGGGTTCTGCTTATATACTCTTTTACACGAATTTTCTAGCTACAAAATCATTGCTAGCAAGCATAATTAATTATTTCTACCTATTACGTTATTTGGAGTCAGCGTTACTATTTTTAGATTACCTAGAATGTTCGCGGGTAAACGAGATTGTTCTTGAGTATGAATACGAGGCCAGCTACTTCCTGTTCTAATTACTTTCAAAATGGCGGTGCAAGAACTGACTACGATTGCGCTTCATCATGTTTCACGAAAGTTCTGGATACAATGTCACTATGAATCAGCTATGAGGTAATAGAAAGCTTACGAAATGCTCTATAATTCTAGAACCTACTGTAAATCGTCACACACTCCCCCTATTTGGTCCACCGGATGGAGCAAATATTTTCTCTGCAATGTCTAAAAATCGTCTTCTTCTTCTTCTTCCGCAATGATCCTCACTGTTTCTGCTGCATTTGCTGCCGCTCTTCTTCTCGGTCTGAATGCTCTTGCTTCGGGATTCAGTTGGTCTTGAACTCTTTGTTTGGTCACGTCATATGACAACTCTAGCGGATACAACTGTTGTACAGCTCTCTCAAGGTATGATTTTCCAGCTCGCAGTCTTGCAGCTCTCACGACGCCGTCTCTACCAGTAATGAGATTTTTGATGATTCCAATGTTCCACTTGCCTCGGTTTCGTTCGTCTCCTTTTATTAGCACGACATCTCCTTCCTTGAGCGATGGGGTCTTGCTATCATGCGTTAGGTTATGACGTTCTCTTAGTGCTTTTACATACTCCCCCGTCCACCTTGCCCAGAGGGAATCTTTGCATTTTCGCAAATACTTTGCACGTTTTCTCAAATCTGTATCTTCGACATTGTCAGCATCTTCCTCTGGTAGGTGGTTTGGAATGCCGAACATCATCACGTTGGGTGTGAGAATAGGCAATTGTACATCGTCTTCAACATAGCTTAAGGGGCGGTTATTCAAGGCAAGTTCGATGTCAAGGATCACTTCCTCAAGTTCACTCCAACTCAAGCTTGCTCTTCCCAAAGTTTTGTAGAGAGCTTGTTTCACCAGCCCGACCATCCGTTCGAACTGCCCACCTCTCCAGGGGGCCTTGCTCAGGTTGAATTGCCATTTGATGTGCTGATGGGCCAGGAAGTTTTGAAGACTCTCCTCTTTCATGATTTTCTTTAGCCATTTTGCTCCAGCAACGAAAGTTTTGCCATTATCAGAATAGATCTTTTCAGGCCTTCCTTTTCTGGCAATAAAGCGTTTGAGACTCTTCAGGAATTCTTCTGCTGTTTGATCAGGCAGCAACTCTAAGTACAATGCTCTTGTGAGGCTGCATGCAAAGAGTAGGATATAGGCTTTTCCTTCTTGCCGTTGTGTGCGTTTGTAGATGATCGGTCCAGCATAATCGACGCCAACTACTTGAAATGGTCTGGATCCTTCGGTCCTGTCAGTTGGCAGACTTCCTTCTGGTGGACTTGCAAATGCTCTTGCCTGAAATCTTTTGCATCCGTTGCATCTCTTAATGACTTTCTTTGCCAGTTGTCGAAGTCGAGGAATCCAATAGTCACGACGAATGAACTCCATTGTTAGGCCAACTCCCCCATGCAAGGTTTTGACATGGGCATCCATGACCATTTTCGCACTCAAGAGTGATTTCGTTGGAAGATACTTTGGATAAACGCCTTGAATTCTCCCTCTACACTCGTAGATTCCGCTCTCATCTTCTTGTAGGTTCAGTCTCAACTGATCTGCTTTGAATTCTTCAGTATCACTGTAGTGACGTTGCTCCCTTCTCACCCAATACTTGATCTGCTTGTCAATTTCTTCTGTGGTCAGTGGTCCAGATAGTCTCGCTGGCTTCTTTGCTTTACAGTTGTGAATGAATCTGGCAATCCACGTGGTTATTCGCATCGACTTCCAGTAACTGTGCTTTTCAAGAATTTCCAGCAATTCGTCTTCGAATTCTACTGCAACTCCCAGAACTTCTTTGGTCAGTTTTGCTTCTGCTTCTGTATCATTATTTGCTTGAGTGAGAATGTCCTGGGGCCAATCTGTTGGTGTTGATAGCCAGCTGGGTCCTTTGCTCCATGTTTCTCCAAGCTTTTTGTCACTGCCCCCTCTGCTCGCTATGTCCGCTGGATTTTCATTGGTTGGTACATATCTCCATTGTATGTAGTCTTTCTCCTGTATCTTCTTGATTCTGTTTGCAACAAACTGCTTGTAGTTGCCTCCCCCTTTGATCCAATGAAGAGCCACACTGCTATCCAACCAACCATAAACATGTCTAACTGGTAAGCCTTGAAGTGCATCTTTAACATTCTGTGCAAGATTGGCTGCCATATGTGCAGATACTAGCTCCAAGCGTGGGATTGTCAACCCTTTCTTTGCCAGACGAGCCTTTGATGCTACAAGTCCCTGGTTTGTTCCAGATCTTTGATAAACAACTGCGTACATCACTGCTGCTGTGCCAGCTCCACTTGTGTCTCCAAAGACATGTAGGTCAATTGCATCGATTTCCTCTCGGTATGCAACCAGGCTTCGTGGTACCTCCATGCTTGCAGGCAGGTTATCTTCGAATTTCTTCCATTGCTTCAGTGTGCTGTGGGAAAGCTCTTTGTCCCAGGGTAAATGTTCCTCGCAGGTGTCTCTGTAAACGAATTTTCCCAACAACGTTATCGGTGAAACCAAACCAAGGGGGTCAAATATGGAAGCCAGGTGTCGCAGTATTCCCCTCTTCGTCTTTTCAGCTGTGACTTCAGGAAATGTTACTTTCAGTGTGTCATGTGATTTGTTCCATTTCAACCCAAGCAACTTTGTTTCATCATCCTTGACTCCCAACTGCTCCTTCGCAAAGGTCTGTTGTTGTTCGTCACTTGCACTGCTTGTTTCCAGCTCTGCTGCGTTTGAATGCCATTTGTGTAACGTAAATTGAGCATCTTTAAAGATATCGATTGTTGTTTCCATTAACTTTTTGGTCTCCTCCACAGTGTTCATTCCGGTGATGACGTCATCGACGTAAAGGCTTCTCTGGATTTCTTCAACTGCTGCTGGGTGTGTCTCCTTCCAGGCGTCCAAGTGCATTTCGATTGTTCCACCAAGCAAGAACGGTGATTGGACGAGGCCGAACAATGCTCTAGTAAACCGGAAGACTTGTACTTGAGATGGGTCTTTGTTCTTGATCCAATGGAAACGCAGTGAGTCTCGATCTTCTTCTCGTATGCGGATCTGGAGAAATGCTTGCTTCATATCTCCTGCCAGCGCCACAGGCTTGAAACGATTTCGTAGAAGTACACTCCACATTAAGTTTTGAAGAGGTGGTCCTGTCTCCAAGCAGTCATTCAAAGAAGGACTTTTCTCGTTTGCTCTTGCTGATGCATCGTAGACTATTCGCATCTTCGTGCTCTCTGCAGACTCTCTGATTACAGGCTTGTGGGGTATATAGAACTCTCGACCCCTCGGCTCTTCCGTCACTTCCTCTATGATTTGCTGTTCAAGTTGCTGCTGGATTATTTCGTCGTATTGATCTAGAAGGAAGGGATTCTGCTTCAGTCGTCTCACAAGACTGCTTAATCGTCCAAGGCTTCCACTCTTGTTGTTTGGAAGGGGGGCATGTCCACTTTTCCACAGTAAGCTAGTCTCGTACCATCCCTCCGGGCTTCGATTCAACTGCTCCTTGAAGTCTTCAAACACGGTAGCTTGATCATCTGATGCTTTGTCTTCTAATCCCAAGACATCCAACTTGCATAGGTCTTCGTAGTCAGCTGTCGAGCTTCTTGTAAGATAGATACTACTCAAGTCAGCGTCTTTTCCTGGCGACATTATCGTCCATCCCAAGGTTGTCAGTTCAGCCACTGGTGCACCAGGATCTCCAATTCTTGGCTTCGTCTCAGTTTTGATTTTTGCATACTCGCTTGCACCAAGAATCATGTGTATAGGTAGCTCAGGTTTTCTGTCCTTGTCGTCCATGATGACTTCTTTCAGGTGCTGGTGTTGTTGAATGATACGTCCATACTGAGGATTAGGAAGCGAAAGCAGGACTGCTTTGTCTACTTTACTCACTGTAGCCGTCATCTCGAAGTCATTCGTGATGCTTGCAACTTGCACCTCGTAGATCTCAACCTTCTTGCTGGTAGTATGCATCATCATGTCAATTCGCCTTGTTTCTTTTCTGATAGGTCGCTTCCCGATTCGTTCTGCTAGCACCGCTGAAATGTATGTGCTGCCAGCTCCAGTGTCAAGTAATGCCCTGCATTTCACGCCATTCACCTTGACCACGACGACTGGGTAAATCACTGAGCCTTCACCAGTTGCTACCATGACTTGTTGAGGATCTTTGTCGCAAATTGATGTATGATGTTTGCCACTGCATTTCTGACATGTAACTTTACTCCTGCACTCTGTTGCTCTATGTTTTTCTCCAGTGCAATTGAAGCAGAGTTTCTTCACGCTCAACAACCGCTTTCGTTCAGTGACGCTCTTCACTTTCTCACATTCACTTGACTTGTGTTCGGTTGAATCGCAGTACACGCACGGCCTTGGTTTCCACTCGTGTTGTTTCACTTGGAAAAACTTCTCCCTTCGCTGCTGTCTGTTTGCTTTGTCACTTGGCTGATGATCGCTGATAAGGACTGGATTTCTTTCACACCATTTTCGCAATGCTTCGATCAGCTGAGGAAATCCCCACTTCTGCCAGTTATCGTCCATTCTCACAAGATCTGCTCTGATTGCTGGGAGCTTGTCAAGGGTCATCCTCACATATCCATTGACTTCGATAAGTTTCCCCATTGTTTCGAGTGCTTGAACACTTGTCACCAGCTTTTCATAGAATTCTTGTACTCTCCCTGGTTGTGATCCGTGGATGATCTGCAAGGACATCAGTTTTTGCACGTGGGCATGAACAATTTCGCTTGGTTCGCCGTACTTTGTCTTCAGAATTTGCTTCGCTCGCTCATATCCCTCTGTTGTAAATGGGAGCCCGTCAATAGACAGTCGCACTTTGGGTATCACCAACTCCTTGAGGTAGGAAAACTTGGCCACTTGTCCTATCTCTGCCTTGTCGATTTCTGTCTCGAACTGACTCCAAAATCGCTGCCAATCCAAATGTGTTCCTTGGAATTTGGTAATGACTAGCTTTGGTAGTTTTGCATGGATGTTCTTGTCTGCTTGTGTTTGAGGCCTTTCTTGTGTTCTTTCCAACTGTTTCTCCATGTCTTGCTTCATTTTCTGCTTTGCCTCTTCAAGTTTGAGTTCTTGATCAAATTGACGCTGTCTCTTGAGCTCTTCGATTTCCTCTTCCTCTCGTCTCACTTGATCTCTTTCACGTTCCTTCAAAGTTTTGATCTTCTGTTCGATTTCTTCCACGGTTTCTTGGTAGACAGCCAAATGATCATCTGTTTCTTGGCTCCACTCTCTTATTTTGCCTGGCTCTTCGCCTTCCACGATCATGAGCTTTTGCATCTTAGTTTTCAGATTATGAAAGTCATCCAAGTGCTCTTCAATGGTCCTCACATGACGCTGCATCGGTTTCACGGCTCTCCTCTCTAAAATATTTGGCGTTTCTTCTTGTAACAGCTTTAGCATTTGAATAGCTGCATCAAGTAGTTTCTTGACATCTTTGGTAGTTTCCATCTCGGTTGTTCACTGTTATCTCTGTACTCACAATTCAGCATCAACTCCCATCTGGGGTGCCACTTTGTCGGGAATTTGACTGCTTCTCCGCGACAATAACTCACGATAGTCTTGGTTCTCACAGTTCTTCAGGTAGAACGCAAAGAAAACTCTCAACTCGCTGTCTAGATTACTTCTCTCTATGTTATGAATTTTGAATCTATCTCAAATTGTGCGGGTTCTGCTTATATACTCTTTTACACGAATTTTCTAGCTACAAAATCATTGTTAGCAAGCATAATTAATTATTTCTACCTATTACGTTATTTGGAGTCAGCGTTACTATTTTTAGATTACAAAGTTGTTGTTTTCATAATCCGGATCACAGGGAAGCAAAGAAACGAAAACTAGGGAACTCGGTAGGGGATACGACTGGACCCCCTGTGTTATTACCAGCAATAACAATAGTCAGAGAGTGCTGCGAACTGGGTTTACTCACAAAAATGTTCGTCAACATGTTTAAGATTGTGGTCAATAGCAACTTGTGCAGGCAATGTCCTCATGTCAGAATCCACTAAAGTCCTGAAATCATGAAAATCCAAAAAATAGATACAGTTGCATGACAAATTGGTTGGTATATTGCCCTTTGATTAAGTCAATTGACCATGTCTATAATGCGGTATTTGCTATGCAACAATAAGATATAAATTTGTTATTGTTACACAAATTGTAATGACTTCCATTTTCACACAAGATTTCCTGCATGAATGAAGGATTCAGGTCATTTCTAGTGCTGTACATCTCAATCACAAGTATTTGCAAGTTCTTTGTGTGGATAGTACTGCACGGTACTTCTCTAATAACTCACTAAAAGTAGATTGGGCATCGTTATATGTAAATTACATGGATTGTTATCTAAATTAAACATCAACTTTAAGATCCCAGACCCCTGCATTTTAATACCTTCAGTTAATTTGTGCCTTAGCCACACATTGCTGTATACAACTTCTGTTAGTTTGCATTTTTCTGTCGTTTCTGTTGATTCATAGAGTTCTCATCAGTGATACTAATAAACCGTATACATTTAAAAGTCTGAAAATTAGTGCTATGGTCTTTCAGACTGGCCGGGCGAGCATCGTCAGTTGACGCAGATATTGTATTTATTGCTTGCGTGTGCGTGAAAAGCCAATTTTCCTCTGCGTGAATGCGTGAAAAGCTAAAATATGGTGCGTGAATGCGTGAATCACAACCCCTATGGGGGGCCCCCTTGAACTGCTAGGTTTGGGGCAAGTTTAAAGAGATTTAGAGATTGGTCATGTGTTCGTCTTTTGAGTTTGATGATGTCAAATATAAATTTAACAAATTCAGTTTCGAAATCGTCATCTTGGTTCAAAATATTAATAGATTTGAAGAGAGGATCAGGATGCATAGTTTTCCTGTACGAAACTTGGATCAGCCCACACAGGACTGAAAGGAAATTTCCTCGTTTTAGCACTTTCCTCGTTTGGCAAATTTCCTCGTTTTAGGAAATTTCCTCGTGCCAGTGTTAGCAACGTTTTTTAGTTTTATCTTTTTTGATGCAAGAATTGTGTTGCATTTTTTTCGACTGTAGATTTTGTTCTTGCTACAGTCAAGCTCGCATAAGTCGGATCGCTTCGGACCAGGGAAAACTATCCGACTTACAAGAAATCCGACTTATGAGAAGTAATTTTAAAAGAAAGATGCTGATGGGACGATAGGAATGTCCGTATTTGTTCGACTTATGAGAATATCCGACTATGCGAGTCCGACTTATGCGAGTTGCACTGTGTAAGGTATGAAACAAAATTTTATGTGAAAAGGAGTTCTATTACTATCAAAACATACAATTTTAATGAATAAAGGTTCATTCAGTGACATCTTTGCAACAATAAGTTTGAATTTACTGTACCTTTAAACGTGGCTTCTCAAACATAGTACTAGAGTTTCGTATTTTTTGCCACCCTTGTGCTGGTTTTTTATTACAAAATACTTTGTAATCTAAGGAGCGAGTTCGAAGTCAGTCCGTCCGTCCGTCCGTCAGTCAGTGACGCATTAGTGTGATTGATCAGCATGTTATCGCAGATAATTAGCAAAAAGACAAGAAAAAGTGCGTTTGGCACGCAATTATCCAATGATTATACCCATGCGCATAGAAAACAAAGGAAAACTTGACATCGGCCTTTTTCATGCTTTATGGCGAGCGATCGAAAAACAGGATCATTAGTAATTTGTATTAATGTCCCGCAAATATTGAGCAATTTGTATCTGTGCCAGAAATATTTTTATTTTGATTGTTTCATGCTGGAATTATATGAAAGAAGGGGGATCAGTGGCGTGGTGGCTCCAAATTGGCTGGGGGGCACAACCAATTTTGGCGCCCCCCAGAAAATTATGACAATTGGCTGTTGTACAACATATCCAGACTTTTAAACGCTAATTATTTCTTTAGACAATGCGTTGAAACCATATGATGACAATTCCTTGGCAGCCCCATTTGAACATACATTTTATCATACAGTTTCGGGAGGAGCTAATGCTCAGTGCGAGCGGAGCGAGGAAACATTTTTTGAGACCACGCCCTTTAAATCGTTGGAAAAAGCCCCTCTTGTGAAACTTTCACCTTTTAACTGAGAAAAAGGAACGCGATATCGAGAGGCTTCTCGGGCAAATTTTTGCAATTAGAGTATCAAAATCTCGAAGAAATCCCATGTTATGCTTGGTTCACACTAGAGCAAAACGCGCTAGAATTGGGATAGTGAGAGCGAGCGAGAGAGAGCGAGAGCATTCTCTATGCACACTTTAAATGCAATTTTAGTGAGTTTTTGCTTCCAAGTATAATTACTTTACATTTTTAGAGAGTTATTCCATCCAAACAGTTTCAAAGGCGCCTATAAAATCTCAAATTAAGACAAAATAAGTTCGACGCTTTTTTCCTCGTATTTCCGATGCATTCTAACGCTATTTCACTTTAGTTTGAACCAAGCTTACGTTCGGGCTTTTGGCGCCCTCTTAAAACGTTGGGCAGGCGCCCCCATCTATTCACGTCGCTGGGGGGGCAAGTGCCCCCTGCCCCCCGGCCACCACGCCACCACGCCACTGAGGGGGATGCTTCAGATTCGATCCGATTCGATCAGTTAGTTAACAGTTTGTTTCATTTCACACAACAGGCTCTAAGTTAAAGTTCATCGATGTTTACAAGAGGGGTGGTCAAACGCATCCAGCATTTCATCCAACATTACATCCAGCATTTCTAGCAAAATCCATGATCGTTATTCGCCTGCGCAGCGACATTTATAAAAACGACAAAAAAGACGCGCAATGCAAAATAAAAATTAGATTGGCTGACTTTGAAAGCAACATGTTGAAAATGATTGAAAAATGGCGGTCAAATGACAGAGTATCGACTTTTTAGAACGTTCTGCGCATGCCCACAAATGAAATGTTGGGTGAAATGTTGGATGAAGCGGTCAAACGCATCCAACATGCCATCCAACATTTGAAAACAAAATTTGTTTTTGATTTCGATCAAACTTCATCCAATATCACTTTGCAAATGTTGGATGACCCAACTTGAGTGGTCAAACGCATCCAACATTTCATCCAACATGCTGAAAACTAATGCTGGATGAAATGTTGGATGCGTTTGACCGAGGCTTTAAAGCTGACTGTTCTCGAACGTTCTTGAGTTATTCAGACGTGGAAAGCAACTTCCTCGAATCGTGCCAAAGGCACTTTGAAAATGCCCACGATATTTTCATCAGAAAGGTTGCATTGGGCAAAAAATCAACAAAAAGAGCTTTGCTAAAATGCTTCCATGCAAAGAAGTGTACCCCATCTTGGCAGTGATTCGTTGACCAATGTCGAAGACTTTTGTTGGCAGATTTGCAAAATATCAACAAAACGACATCATCAAGGATCATTTGTGGCATGCAGGCTTCGATAAACAGATTTTCGTTCTGCAATCAGGGATTCTTATGCTTGTTTGTTTCTTGGGACCTTGTAGAACGCTAAAGTCCCGATTGCACAATCATAGGTCAGGACAGACTTTGTAATCATCCAAAAGGATCTTATGTTCTTAGGGTGTGTTTGATTGGTGCCAATCCCGGTGCCAATTCTGAAAACGGTAGCTCAAAATTTGTGTTTAATTGACTCCGAAATTCTCAAAACGGTAGATTTGGTAGAGTTGGAAGGCCTTCTGAACCTTCTGCTCCTAAAGGCAGAAGGTTTGGTAGCGACTTCGGAGAGATTGTCGTTTTCATTAGCAAACCGCCATGGTTAATCCGAAACCTACCGTTAAGATTTTTGTGTTTGATTGGAAAGTATGTTTCCGTCCCCGTGAAGTGTACTGTTTTCAGAATTTAATAGGTTTGGAATTACGAATCAAACACACACTTATAAACCATTTTCTTGCAGAAAATCCTTGAAGGATGATGAAACGAAGTTGGTAAATAAAAATTCTTAGTTTCCCAAAATGACTCATTAATCTTTTTATTTGTTATCTCAAACAATAGCTGATAATTTGTTTTCCCTCTATATTTCCTTGAGAGATATCGCACGCAACACTTCTAAGAAAAGTATGCAATTTACATTTATTTCTATAGAGGTGAGTGATAATTAGCTTGCTCGTGCGTAATTTATGGGGGCTGTTTGTAAATCACGAAATCACGACATCACGACATCACGAAACGAAATATCGAAATAGTGAAATGAGATCGGTATTACTAAACTATGGAATCATCCAAAATGACCCAAAACGACCCAAAATTACCTAAAACGATCCGTTCGCACCTAGCCTGTGCGCAGCCTCAACACTCTTTAAACCTCTCCTCATTCCAAACTAAATTTCTCCATATTTCTCACAGCACCTTACTTCGCCATTTTGAAATATCTGAGCGAGCACCGCGTGGCGCGATTCCTCATAGTTTCATCGCGGACCTCTAGGACAATGCCAACATTTCTTATCCAATCAAAATCCGAGCTGCTCACATGTTCACACAACTTTCTTTGTGAATTGATTGATCAATCACGTACATTGAAACGAGGCCAAAACAAGCTTTTCGACTTTGTTGCGTAGACTCTACACGAAACACGGAGGAGTGTTGGGGTTGAGGCTGCGCGCAGGCTATTCGCACCCTTTTCTTCCTCTGTGCACGAGGCGAGCACATGGAGTCAGGGGTGGAGCCAGCCCTGAAAAAGTAGGGTGGACAAGGGATAGAATTGATTGCCAGAAGGTATACCTAATGTTTTTTACATCGATTTTGATTGAGAATAAATACCGACCTGAGAAAAATGGGATGGACATATCTTTAAAGTAAATGAACGGATATATAGTGATCTAGTCTAAACATAGCACAAAAGAACGGCACGCGCCACTTATGTTCCTATTGTTCTCATCGATCGAAAACATCAAATACAATAGGTTCTATTTACATGGACCCAGTCCCCCTAGCTAAGTTGCCTTTTAACTCCGTTGATTTACTTTAAAAAAGCCAAGTCACCAACCCTGATTCCACAGGCCTATTAGTGCCTATTACAGTTACCAATCATCAAAACGAGACTACCACAGAACTGAGAAATGTAAAAATTCAATTCAATGCAATAAACGTCAATAGCCTGAAGCCAATACACAGCCTCTGCTTACAATTTTGCTCTTGGGTCATTTTGGATCGTTTTGGATCGTTTTGGGTGATTCCATAGTTTAGTAACACCGAAATGAGATTGATTTCCCCCAACATTTATGTTAGATATACGAAATGATAGTAAATACGAATAACTAGAGACGAACTAAGAGAATAAGAGAACCATACATGAAAGGAAACGATTGCGAAATGACGTACGAAAACAGCCTTTTTTTGCCATTTTAGCCCCCCTGTCGGAAGTTTCAGCCCCTCCGTCGGAAGATTCCCGGCGCCACCCCTGTTGCGATCCTTATTTCCCAAGAAGCTGAAGGGGAATTCACTAGTGCGGACTCAAATTAGTCGACTCATACTTACTAAGTTACGCAAAATTTGTGCTACGAAAATAGAATTATTCATACATACATACATACATACATACAAGGTTTAATGAGTATATCCACATAATTGTGGCTCTTCAACTCGTGTTAAAAAATCCAAACTCCTTAAAAATATTTAAAGCCCAGAACAAATAAAATTTCTTATTTCGGCGTCTAAGACCACGATAATACAATCTTCATGATCACTTACTATGCCACATAATTTCGTCAATGTGAGCCCATTAATCTGAACGAGGGGTCATCACTCTCTCGAAACGAGTATGAAATTTCTTAAAACAAAGGGGTTTTTAGGGATTTCCCTTGAAAATAAAAATATTTATCTAAAAACGTGCGAGATTTGTATGGAGTGATATGCACCTCAAATCTAAATCGGTTCGAGGGAATTTTGCCCTTCAGCTTGTTTGAAAATAAGGGTCGCAATTGATTCGTTTTGGGTCGTGTTTACCTTAGTTTTGTCTCTAGTTATTTGTATTTATAATTCTTCTCTTTTATTTGTATTTATAATTATTCGTATATCTATAATGTATTGTCGAGGAAATCAATATCATTTCGCTATTTCGCTATTTCGTTTCGTGATTTCGTGATTTCGTGGTTTACAAACAGCCATTTATGGGGGAGGAAAATAAGTTTTTCTTAAAGAAAACAAGGATCCTTTATATTTGCTTTACTTCATTTCTATGCAGTATGTATTTTGTTAAAACATTCGAAAGCGGAATTTTTTTGCAGTACAAAGTACAAACATTGTTGTCAGATATTTACCAAGCTTCAAACCCGAGGGGACCACTCCTATACTTTCCCATCCCATAGTATCATGGTCGTACAAAAAGGTACAACATATATGTACCCTTACCCTAAACGCTGATCTGTTTTAGCAAAATACATACCCTAATACACCCCCCAGTAACGACCCCGCTGAAACGCTTCCCCGCCAAGGTGAAATGATGACCCGCCAAGAAAATTTGTTTCTCTGGGCAAAAAGGGTCCGCGGTCCTAGATACAGGCGTGTTGCTGCACGACTTGGCAACGAGGGACCGATTTTCCATATCAGACAGGTTGCTCCATGTCTAATCAAAACTCTTCTGCCCCCACTTAGGTTCCCTAACTTAGTCATTCCAGGCTACTGCTAGCTATATATGTAACTGAGAAGGAGCCTTACCGCACGTGTGCATTTCCATTACCCCATTACGAGTATTGTAGTATAGTATTTTAAAGTACAAGGAATATCGCGTATTTCAATAATATTTCGCGTTTTGTTACAGTTATGATATCTCGAAATAAAACAATAGTATACTCTCTTGTCGCGGTCTGCCCAAACCACTCCCAAAACACATTTTTTCACGGAGAAAACCAAATCAAATCTCAGTTTAGATAGGAAGACTTCTTGGCAAACAGAGAGCAAAACATTCCAAAACACCATTACAACATCGTGAACAAGTAACAATCTCCTTTAAATAAGAACAATGAAAATAAACAAGCAGCAACAACAATTTACGTCGTTAACTTCTTATGGTAAACTTATATTTTGGTGAGTAGGGCAAAAAGTATGGGTTGTACACTTTGTGAATTTAACAACAAAAAGCCTTGGCAGGTAAAATGTTTCTGATATGTGATTGAAGGAAATCTTCTGCCTGAAGTTGTTAGTTATTTGAAATCTTTAACTTAAATTTGAGTGCTTACAGTTGTGAATTCTTCATAAATTGTAAGTGGTGGGTGATGATTCTAACTAAATCTTATGAAAGAGAAAGCAAACCTTCAAATTTTTTAACAAAAGAGGCCCATATTTTGCCCATCTCAACTCTCTAGCACAGAGTCCCAAAGCTTACAAATGTGGTCTTATTGTTTATTTTTTTCTTGATCAAACATGCTCCTTTACTGCAATAATAACCTTGGCGATATGATAATCTATTTGCAATTAAACTTAGCACTTGATCAAACTGGATATCAGAGATACAGGCAACCTAACTTCTTGACATTTCCAAAGCAAAACAAAGCAGGCTTCATCAAAACCTTGTAAACCCACTTGCAGTATCTTGAAGCATCAGGATCTTTCTTTTAAAAAGTGTGGATACCCTCTGTAAACTGCTTATTTTTCAGCTACTGCCACCTGGCCCACCGGCAACGCAAGATCTTCCACCACGTTTTACGGAAGACTTTGTGTTTTCACTTGAGCTCGCCATATTGAATTTGATATACTTCCTGGTTGATCATAATTGTGACGTCACACGCAAATCAAATTTTTCGCAGCAAAACGTCTCAAAACAGCAAGTTTGATGCGCCGTAACTCTTTAACGGTATAAGATATTTCAATTCTGTTCTTTGCAATCGTTCGAAAAGATTATGATCATCATAAAAACTAAAAAAAATTGGCATGCAGTTTTTCATTGCATAAGGCCTTTAAGTATTCTGTCGAAATTCTTTCGAGGTTTATATATATCTTCTACGTTTTGCAATTTTATCAATAATATCTATCGAAAGAACGTCTCTTTTCATTTTGAATAACACCGGTTGAAAACAACAAACTTGTCGCAAATACGCAAAATGAAACCCTTGCATGCTCACACTTTAGTAATGCAGTTGCAATTTGGAGTGCTGTCTGGACCATGAATTTGACCATTTCATAATAGTTCACAAATGATTCCCAATTCATTCGATGGGGCCTGAAAGTCAACTGTTTATCGGGTGAAGCATCTTTGGAGTAGGGCGGCTGTTGCCTGCCATCTTGAACTTGCTCAACCACTCAACCGACCAGTCCTTAGTTGCTTAGTTACCGTTTTTTCCCAGACCTCATTTGAGACCTCTTCCCTGGAGTCCAGTCCCCTTAGTCGAAAATGACGTCAGGGAACCAGACTGGATATGATGTAAAAGACCTTGCGAAGGAGAACGCTCTCTTCGGTGAGACCGATGGCGGTAGAAGGTCGTGAGTGACTGGACTTATGAACTATTGATCGTTTTAGTTATGAACCCTTGATCATTGAGTTATGTTATTCAGCTGATGTTTTGTTGAACCTTACCTGTGTCGAGTCTCTTTGTATTTGTGTCTCGCAGCGCTGGCTAGGTACAGCAAAATTAACTCTCGTTTTGAATTTTTAACGTAAAAGATTATTTTTTCCCTCCTTGTGTTTTATATATCAAGAGACATATCTGCTGCATTTTTAGAAATTACATGATAATTCATGCACTTAAAAACAAGAAACAAATGAAGAAACTTTTAGCACTAAATTCCACCATTTTCATGTTAAATTAAGAAACTTTTAGCACTATGGCCTGATCTAAGTTTCTTATTAAAAAGAAAACGTGTATGGATGGTGAACATCCAACAAGATTTATAATAACACAAAATTGTAATTCAAAGGAGTCTAGTGTAATCAAAGATCAAGGAATCAAAGAGTGGACAAGGTTAGAAATCACATCATCATGATACATTACATATGCTATCAGCTATGTGGCATCTAAAGTATGATGAATTTTCAAGGGGTTTATAAGGAAAATGCTCTTTATACTTTATTCCAAGTTGTTTGCTGATCCTCACTGTCAGCAACCAGGCTAAATATTTACATTGATTGATTTAATGACAGATATAATTTATTAGGACAATATTATCTCCATAAACATTTGAGTCACTGCATCAGAAAGACAGGCTCTCTCCAACATAAGTGTCATAAAATGCATACTGAAGTGAAGGTGAGTCCAACAAATTAAGTGCTTGTCTGACAATAATGAAGCAGCTTTCTTGCTTCAAACAAATCCCTATGGATTAAAATAAATTGACATGAATGTAAAGTAAAGAGTGTTGTTTTTAAACAGAAGCAAAACAATATAGGTCATTAAGTAACTTTTGTTTTCTTTATGTCAAACACCAGACAAAACTTTATACACCAAGGCAATAATATGAAGCAAAATGTTGGATTCAGTCTCCGGAGTGGATCATTTTGGGTCATTTTCACAAAATATGATGGCAAGTTCTGGAAGTTTCAATTCAACTTTTGAAAGATTGCTAAATTGTTTTGTTTGCCAAATGTGACAACTTTCTTTCAATTTAAAACCACTGAACTGAAGAGTAAACCAAAGCCCAGAAAGGCTATAAATCTACTTTGCAAAGCAACTTGCTTCCAGGTCAACTATACCATAGAAATTGAAATACATGAGCTAGAAATAAACAAAAATATCACTAACCTCACTTGAATTTACTACAGGTGCTTGGCTGTTCTTGGACATTCCTCTGAAATAATGCCAAAGCAGTACGTTTTGCCATATCTTATTGAATCACAGACACCACTTCCCCAATGCTCACTTTATGCTAAATGGCTGCTTAAATTCCTCAGCTTGATTTCTTCTATTCGATCGAGCTGCGACCAAGAGAAACGCCACCATTGCTTCGTGGTTGCACAATGTCAAGTGCAAAAGCCAGGCCGAAGCCTCACTTTCAAATATAAATATTCGAGTAAAAATGTGAAAAACAAATTGGCTACAAAACGACAAACCATTGTTCCATTGTTCTTCCATTGAACCATTTTTGAGCCAGGAGAGCAAAACAACTACCAAATGTTTGATACTCTTCTTTTGATACTTTTGGAGCATTGAAATTTAGGTTCAGATGAATTGACGGGGCTACCGTGCCGAAAGAAGTAAAAATGAAATGAATGAATGAGGTAAAAGCATAATTACAAATATTCCAAAAGAGTGACATATTAGAGAGGGTGAAAAGACGAATGGAACGTTTACGACAGGAAAGATACATTTATTATATTTTTATGGAGTCAAAAGAGAACTGCAATGACTCAGGAATTAGCCACATTATAAACTTACCTGCTGGGAATGTATAGTAACTTGCATAAAAACCTCCATAATAACGAGAATAATCTGTCCAAAATATCACCTCTAATCGACTTTGATTTGATACGAAAAGAACATTAGTTGGGCTGTTGCCAGTTAGCCGTGCTATCTGTTGGCCAGCTTCAAAGATGTCCAAATAATCATAGTTGGCCTCTATTGAATAACCATGCACTGTAAGTGCAATTCGTTTGTCTTGTGGCACTACTATCGTGTATGAGCAGTATAAATAATTCTTGTAGTAACCAGGGTATCCAGGCGAAGAGAAACTGCCTGTGCTGGAATTCATCGTTGTATTGCAACCTTTACGAAAAAAGAGAATAACTAGTTTCAGAAACCGTTTACACTGTACAGGTACAACTTTGCATCCGTAACTAAGTTTAATGTTCAAGTAAAAGTATAACTTTTACTGCTGTTGATTATTTCACTAGAAGGATTTGAATCCAATTTGCCAATTTCTATTTACAAAAGGGGGATAAGAACCCTTTTGTGTGCAGGCAACTAATTTTAGAGCGGTATGTACTGTATGCTATGTTCATTCAATTTACAGCTCCTGTAATCAAAGCTATCTGTCCAATAAATCTTTGGGCAAATTACACCTTTAGCAATGGCCTACTCCCCATTCTGTGTTAAGATAGTTATCATCCTTTGTGAGGTTGCCATAACTGGAAACTCATTGCGTAAGCAGGTTCGCTACCAATCAAATCTCCCCCNTCTATCCTGTGGTCCAATTGGGCTTTGTATTTTACCAACTGTCGATTGTTTGATTGATTGTTTTTTAACTAACATAGCCTGTGACTTGTTAATTGGAACTTTGTTCATTAACCACACTATTTATTTGATCGGCACATTTCGGGGCAGAGAGGACCCAGATGACACTATTCTTGTAGATGCAGCTTTCACATCATGAAAGAGCCTTGTCTATGGTCAAATTTTACACGAGGTTATTTGGTTTGTGTTTGAATTTAAAAGAGCATCCAGTAGCCATTTTTGCATACTTCATAGTGGTTGCAAGACCATGACTAGCAATACAGCTCTGCGAGTAACCAATAGGTTCCGTTCCATTTACGATTCGAAAGACAGGTTCACCTACATACCGAGGTACAAATATGTCGCCCAACCAAAGGTCATTACTAGCAATTGTTGAGAAAGCCAAATAGCAAACTATGTCGCAATCGTTAAGATACCTCTGATGTTCAGTTGATATACTACATGCAGAAAGCATTATCAACATGTGCAAAATATTTGTCTACAATATACAACTCATACTTATTACATACGGTTTATAATGCAGCCACGCCTTCTCTTCTCGTTTGTGGGGAATTGCGAAGCAATTTGTGGCGGTGAAGTGCCTTTTCAAGCAAAAAACCACTTCAAAACACAAACTCAAGAAAGGCTAAAGCCAAAAATGGTAATTCTCTCATGAGAAGTTGGAGCCCAAATCCTCCACACTTGTTATACTTTCGTATGTTTCGAGACGGAGCCCATCTCCTCCGCATTTTTGTATGTTTCGAGACGGAGCCCATCTCCTCCGCAAATCAGGTTCCTTACTGCATCTGCGCGCAGTAGGTCGCATGAGGCCCAATTTCCTCATGCGACCCATGAGGCCCATGTTCCTCATGGGGATTATTGCGTTATTAGGTAAGAACCCCTGCCATGGAGGCCCAACTTCCTCCGGAAGCAGGCTGGAGGCCCACTTTCCTCCTGGTTCAGTGGTTTCCGGGGCCCAGCTTCTCCAGTGCCACACCTCGAGGCAAAAAATTCCTCGAGTTTCATAGATTAGGTAGGTAGATAGGTGCTTCACTGCCGGGATGCGTTTCCATACCCCACAGCGATTGCGCCAAAACGTATACTGTAATTAGAACTGAAACTTATAATGTATTAGCGAACCAAGACTTATAATGTATTAGCTGTTCATGTTGAATGATAGTGTCACTATCGAAAGCAAACTCTTTCTTTGAGATCAGCCTGTTTCGTCTTATCCTAAAAGGGGAATTAATTAACGGATCAGCTTCCCGTTTACACTGTTCTTGCTAATCCGTAACACTTTTGTTCCTCCTGTTTCTATCTATTGAACAATTTTGTACTGGAGCAGTGTAAACACTCTTGAACCGTAACAACTTTGTAGCAGATCAAAACCGTACCAGCACAGTTTAAACGTTATCAAAATCGTGTTTGTTTGCACAGACAATGATCAATCTTTAGAATTATGCAAAACTGAAAAAGGAAAGAAGTATATGCTGAATTTTATCGTTTGATATTGGTCACAAAAAATGATCAGAAAAGATTCGAATGGAAAGAGAACATAAAATTGCATTATTTGCAATTAGAAAATCAGAAACTCGAGTATAATTTTAAGATGGTCAGTTGGCAATGTGTGAGCTGCGCAATGACGCGATATCCCCTATCGTCACATCATAGGCGTAGGAGCTAGGGGGCTAGGGGGCGGCAGCCCCCCCCAACGTTGGAAAAATTTACCAAAATCAGCCTGTTTCGGGCAAAAATCCACCCTAAGTCGGGCAAAAAATTTGGTAAACAATAGAAATTTTAACGGGCAGCCCCCCCAGATTTTATTCTCCCCTACGCCCGTGCGTCACATGTTCCGCCGAACGGCAGCAAAATAATTAAAAGCTAGCATCGATACTGATGTTTCTTCTTTTTTACCCTAAGTCTGGCATCTTCTTCTTCTCCTTAGTAATTAAAAACACAACAGCAATGCATGAGAAGAGAAATTTGTATTTTTATTCATAGATTTCATATCAAGTACCGGATGAGTAGAAAAAACTTACACATTATGAAAATCATCAACATTTGATAATGTTACCGATCATGACATTCTTGTGTTCGTTTTTGTCAAGCACCAAATTAAGTTTCGACTATTTCAAAGTCTTAAAATGGATTTAAATTTGTGGGAATTTGTGCTTTTAGATGCCACCTGGTTTTGAAGCATGCTCCGAGATCGAAAGAAATAATTATAAAATTCAATTTTAATGTCTTCATACCAAAATTGGTTTCGTACGCCTTTGATAAAGCTCATATGTTGTGTAGGACTTGGACTTGCCCAAGTCGTTTTGTAACAAGGACGACTTGGGTGAGGCCATGTAGGACTCGAAATTTGATAATGAAGTCGAAAATTACAGATTTCTGGTTAAATGTACTATGCTTTGTAATAAACTATCGCTGAAAAAAGTTGTTCATGCCGTTATTTTATTGTCCCTTCCTGGAAAAAAATAACGATCACCTACCAAATTGATTTGGTCTCCTTGACTGACACAAATAAACAAAAAGAAAATTTAAAGATCGGTAACATAATCAAATTTTGGTGATTTTCCAAAAGGTGCAAGTTTTTTTACTCATCCGGTCGTATAAGTTTGTGAGTAGAAAAACAGCTTGCGATGTCGATGTAGAGTTTGAAATTTCATATTTTACTTTAAGAAACTGGTATTATGTTAGCCAACTGCTAAAAAAGCCATTACTACTCCATTGAGATTGCAAAATTGCTCCGCTTTTTTCCATCTAACCCTATAATATAAAAGTAGGTTTGGGGGCCTCCATATTTTTGCGTGATGCATTACTGGCCATATCGTGAAATCGTGATTTTTCGTGCGTGATTTCGTGAATTGAGATGCTTGCGTGAATCGTGGTTAAGGTAGGGTGGGGGTAATGTGGGTCTACGGGGTAAAGAGGGTCTATTAAGCTTTTTGCTAAAAATATCCTTGCTCGTCAAATCGAAGAAAGGTTGGCAATTTTTCTTGCAATGTCTACATAATAAGAAGTTTTTTTATATAAAACATTCGTCTTAGATGTATCTCTATTCGTTTTATAAAATAATTTTAGTGAACGCCTACTGTGGAAGAATTTCAAAGCCGAGAAGAACTTTCTCCTGCCACTGTTATTTTGCTTTTCTGGTCCATTAAATGAACTTGAGGTGAAAGTTTGGTCTTTTACAAGTGAAATAACATTTATTTCAAAGTCATTGAAGCGATAATTATTTTTTTGCATATTTTTTACTAAGTGGGATAACGTGGGCCTACTGAGAATTCAGCCATAACTAAAAATCAGCGAAGCCTTGAATTGCTTAAAATAACCCACTTATATTCATCCTGCCACGTTGTTGTGTGTCTAAAATGTGAAAAAGGTTTTGCTTTTGCTGCAAGTGCTGTCTTGTAACCAGTAAATGGGCGAAAACAAACTGCAAAAGTTTTTATTTGATCATTACTATCAAATTCGATCACGGCCTTCCAAGTCAAAACGATGGTGGATCACCGCATAAGGACAGCAGTTTTATTTTCGTCGCGGGAACAGGATTGCTTGCGAGAAAAGGCAAAGACTGGCACTTTATCGAATAGAAAATAGTTGGGGAATATGATTCCATTAATCATTTGAATCGTTTACCTTTCAATATTCCCCTATTATACGAGTTTTGAAAATAGACCCACTTTTCCCGCTCTTCGCGAAATGTGTGCCTATTTTAGTTGCCTAAAAAGATAATTTTTTCAAAATATCCAACTGCGTCTATCAGAGCTGAGATTTTTTGGAATGAAACAAGAAGCATTGAATGTCAATTAAACGAAAAGTTTGAAAGTATTTGCATTTTATTGTCGTGTTACCAGCTACGTATTTTGAGATTTTGCTCAATTTAGACCCACATTACCCCACCCTACCCTATATGAGAGTTTTAGTTGGGTTTTGCCGTGAAACAGGCTTCGGCACTGCGTGAATTCTTGAATAAAGCTCGAACTTAAAAATGATAGTTTTACAAATTATCATTTAAAGTCCCATAATGTATTCTAACTTGGTACGTAATAAGCTAATCGTTCAATCTTAAGTCATTATCGTCATGTCTTTGCGGCATAAAACATAACCTATCTCTTTCTTTCTTCGACTGAAGGGATCCCTTCTATCATTTTGTTCCAGACCTCAGTCCGCGCACCTTTATTTCGCGCCTTTTTGTAAAAAAGCTACAACAACCAGTGGCATGACCACGGGGAGTGGAGATGGGGGGGGATTGGACTCCCACTTCTTTCAAAGGATGGTCTTTGAGCTTCTTTGAAGAACAAGATGAAAGTGGTTGGGTATAGGCAGGATAGGGAGGATAGGGTAAAAAGTTTCCGAGAAATGCTGGAACAAGATTGGGAGAGTCATTCTAAGCCAAAGTAAAGGTTGGCATCATAAAATATTTCCTAGACGAGCTATCACAGAATCGTGAAGGCTTCCATTTTGGTGGCAGGCAAACATCGGATTGCGATAAGCGTTCTAAGGCAAAGTAAAGAGTATTTTGGCAAAGATTTTCAAGACGGTGGTTATTAAAATAAAACTGTTAGAAAATTGTTAAAAAATTGTCAACGTTTTCAATTTGGTATTGGCAAGCTTGGGATCGAGACAGGCATTCTAAGCCAAAGTAGATAATTTTTACCCGAAACAACTTTCTGGGGATGCTAATTTATGAAAACACTGTTATAAAATTGTCAAATATTCTACCTTAACACCGGCAAAAATGGGGTAGTGCCTCGATGTATCATAGAATGAAATATATATGTTAAGAAAGAATGGTATAGGTAATAAAATTTCATTCCAGAATGAAATTTCATTCCAGAATAAAGTTGAAGAGGATAGAGAACAACCCAATAGGAACTGGATACACTGTTCTCTTAATAATTGCCATCATTATGTATCCTAGTAGGGTACTGTAAACAGCACTGTTATAGTTGATGGAAGGAAATAAAAAGATATAAATTGTGGAGTTGCTTGGGTTCTCGGGTTCTCGGGTTGACACATCCAAATTCATTATTATCATTATGTGTACTATAAAAACTAAGGAAGGAAGAAAAGAATGAAGGAAAAAGAGAAAGAAAGAAAAAATGGATAGGAAAGTTTCAAGTTTCAAGTTTCAATTTCATTTGAACAACTATTCTTAATCTACTACATTTCTACTTCTATGAATGATCTAATTATTTTGATTATTGAAATAGCTGTTCAGGATACTTGGATACTCCAGGGTAGAACCGGAATTCGCCTCTAGAGAAACCCCAGAGGGCTGACAAGCCAAGTACCCCTTCTTGAAATGAATAGCTTACATACTTTAAAAACTCATTAATACATCATACGTTTAAGACAAAATACTTTTTTCTAAAATATATGGTGCGTTTAACGACACTTAGTTTTGTCTTTGGAAGAATGAAGTCATTTCTAATCGCCTGCCGTTTACATTTCTTTTTTATATTCAATCAAAAATTTACAATAGAAGATACTTTTAACGATACTTACAACCTACTCTACGACACTACATGGACGATACCGTGGAGAGCAAAAGGCTATGACTACTCCATGGCGTTTACATAGAAAACTAACAGTCTGTCTCAAATTAGATGTCACGTGAAATTGACTGCTAATAAAACAATTGGAGTGATCTTTGGTGGCGATTAGAAATGCCGCTTACATCAATCGTATAGGGAGTTAAAACTAAGTGTTTTTAATTCGTTATCCTCCAACATGCTGAAAGGGAAAATGTTACTCATGCAAGAAAGACACCGCCAATTTAGACCCCGTTTACACGGGATCGATCCCAGATGGATCGGCCTTCCGTTTACACGGGAATGCTCGTGATCGATCCGCTATCCGTGCCAATTTTGGTTCGCTAGCCTAAGAAAGCGTTCCAGTTTGGGATCGATCCCGTCTCGTGTAAACGGGTGCAAATGATAGGATCGATCCCAAATACGCCCTTTCAACAAAACGGTGCATGATTGGAAATCAGGACCACGATCTCGCACAACCTCGTTCCCATGACCCAAAAAGAGGCTGTTGAAATCCAGCATGGCAGCCTTTTTGGGCCATGGTACCGGGTGCCCAAATCGTGGTATATTTGACGCCATTTTGTTTTGCATAAATTATCAGCTACAGACTTATTACTCTTATCATTTATTACTCTTTTGTCTTCTTGTTCGATATAAACAACGACACTGACTGAAATCAGCGATTTATGTTAAAAAGTCTAATTGGTCATGGTCACGTGATATAGTACCTCTTCATGTTCAATGGAAAGTAAAGATTTGAACGAAAAGTTTTGAGCAAAATTTGGAAAGTGAACGATTGACGAATATTTGCTCGTGTTTCTCGATGTTAAATACACTTTCATTTGAAAGCACTGACATCAAGTGGCATGCAGAGGAATTGTTGAACCATTCATTATCGTTCTGGAAGTATCTGTTTCGTACAAGCCGCTGAGTTTTTGCAATGTTTGCGTGTTGTTGAAGGAAGATCACAAACAAGACGACAAACCGTAAGTTGGATTTTAGGGGATTTTGGCTGAAATATTCTTAAGTTCCCCTCCTCATCTCACATACAGTCAGGCATTTTTAGCAAGAGGACGTCAGTTGAGAAGACACCAGCATAATTCTTTTATTCAAGGAAATAAATTACGAAGCGAAATCAACTTCAAAACTTTTGTGAATCTCCAGAGACTTTGCGTACGTTCTATTTTGAAGCTAAAACCTGTAAAGTGTACTTTTGAAGGTCGCACTTGCAAAAACAGAACGTTGAGAAGGGAAGCAAAAAAACTATGTGAGCATATTTATAAGAGATAGAAATGCGAGAAGACAAACTATTCTCAAGACGTACACTTATTTTTCTTTTATAAGAAACCGCTTATAAGAAACTCAGACTCTCAGATTGCCAAAACATTAAGAAACCCCAGCATGTTTTCTTTATTTCTCACATGTTTCCTGTATCATATTACTCGGAAAATACTTGAGTAATGTCTAAACATTGGAAAGGCTTCAAAACACCTTGTTTTGAAATGTTCTGGAGGTCACAGATCTGATATTTTAAGAACTTTCAGTACTGGCCCAAATTCTTAGTTTCTTATAAAAAAAATACGTGTATCTATGAGCAGGAAGGAAAGGCTGGAAAATTGGGATGCTCCAAAAATACAGAAGCATCCGCGTTTTCAAAGACGTCCACGTCCTGTTGTTAAAACAGCCTAGTGTTGACGTTGGAGGTTTAAGAATTATTGAACANAAAACACCTTGTTTTGAAATGTTCTGGAGGTCACAGATCTGATATTTTAAGAACTTTCAGTACTGGCCCAAATTCTTAGTTTCTTATAAAAAAAATACGTGTATCTATGAGCAGGAAGGAAAGGCTGGAAAATTGGGATGCTCCAAAAATACAGAAGCATCCGCGTTTTCAAAGACGTCCACGTCCTGTTGTTAAAACAGCCTAGTGTTGACGTTGGAGGTTTAAGAATTATTGAACAGTTTAATTTGCTGTGGAAGTCACTTTTCTGTAAGACCTGCTAGAGTTTGGAATCATTTGTTGTGCACAGACACTTCTGCAGGTTTTGGTGTGGACGCTTGGTATCTTCTTGTTGTGAGATGGAAAAACTGTAAGCTTAATTCCTGATGAATTATTCCAAAGGAAATAAGACACAAAACTTAGCAGTTTCTTCTTTCATTCCTACTAGTTTTCTGTTGATAATTTACCATGCAGCAATTTACCAATTTCTATGATTTTTCTCGTCTGTTTATCGACTTTGAATATTTATTTACGAAAGAAATCGTGATTTGCGCTGTCCGGTAATTTCAATTTTTTTGAAAACTTCACATTTTATTTGCAATGCTGCTTGCTTGATACATGTTCCTTGAACTGAACTCACTGGCTGCTTCATCCTAATTTTCCTGTTGAATCTTTCATAGATTGCAGTTCTTCCCAGTGGGCTAAATTATCTTTGTTGTTGGCTTCGCTTTCGGTTACATTTGTCTGAAGTGTCTCTGTGTTTTCTTGCGGGCTTTGGGGCTTTTCCCAACAGAGCAACAGTTAAAATTTCGTCTGCTACTCTTCTGTGATTTCTTAAAGTTCCCCCGGCCTATCACTAGTTTGTATCGAGCAAAATTCTTGGTTTGTTTGTTGCGTCGCTTCGAGTCTTTTTTCATTTTCAGGCATACATAGAAATGTTTTCGTGTTTTCGCAGCTCGCAGCAACTCCGACGTTGCTGACAATAACATTACGTAATTTATAATGTATGCAACTTTAGAAAGGAATTATTCGAATAATTAGTACACTCTTTGTTATCAAGTAGCCAATCAAATTGCGAATTTGACCTACCCGGTACCAGGGTCAGTATTGACGTAGGAAACTGGCCCTCGGAACCAGGTTGGATCTCGCACGTTTGTATCGTTTGTACTGTGCTCGCGTATCATTCCGCTATTTGAAGTTGTTTCTTGGACGCTCTTTGACAACTTCACTGAACTAAACGAGGTAAGAAACTTCTCTTATATGTTTTCTGCACATTTAAGTACTTTTTGTGATTTTTTAGTGATATTTCACTGAAATTTTGATACGAAGCATCGTTGATTGCAGGGCAGATCGGGCCTAAGGCCTACAAAATCGGCAAAATCTCTATACTTTGCCAGTGGTAAATAGGATATCATCGCTGCAGTGTTTCTTTTTCCTTCTAGTTCTTACACTATAACTGACACATTGATTCTGAGCAAAAGGAAACGAAAGGGCCTTATATTTTTCAACCTGATTTGCGCTGTGATAAGCAGGCATTTGGATGTGATTGCAAAGTGAGAGTTGCAAGGGTTCGTATTTGTTTACTTCCGTGTACAGAAGAACCTTATAGTTTGTGAAAACTTTTAAATCTATTTTCCCCAATTTTAGGTTGCTTTGCCACATTCTATGTTGTGTTGGAGGGTGTGATAACGATAACTTGATGGTCAGTTGCCTTGAAATGTTTGCGTCCTTTGCCTGCCAGATCACCCGCTTGGTTGGCCTCCCAGATCACAAGCTTGACTGGGTCTTTGGTCATGTAGTGCTCCTGTAGTGCCCTTTCGGTTCTCCTGCAACATGTCCTCGCTTCACTATGTTCCCTGAATTTTTGTTGTTGCTATCACACCCTCCAACATAACATCTGTAGTGTGGCATACCAACCTAAAATTGGGGGAAAATATATTTAAAAGTTTTGACAAACTATAAGGTTCTTCTATACACGGAAGTAAACAAATATGAACCCTTGCAACCCTTACTTTACAATCACATTTAAATCCCTGCTTATCGCAGCGCAAATCAGGTTGAAAAATATAAGGCCCTTTCGTTTCCCTTTGCTTGAATCAATGTGTCAGTTATAGTGTAAAAAGTAGAAGGAAAAAGAAGCATTGCAGCGACGATAACCTATTTGCCACTGGCAAAGTATGGAGATTTTCTAGGCCTTAGGCCCGCTCCGCCTTGCAATCAACGATGCTTTGTATCAAATTTTCAATGAAATATCGCTAAAAAATCACAAAAAGTACTTAAATGTGCAGAAAACATATAAGAGAAGTTTCTTACCTCGTTTAGTTCAGTGAAGTCGTCAAAGAGCGTCCAAGAAACAACTTCAAATAGCGGAATGATACGCGAGCACAGTACAAACGATACAAAACGTGCGAGATCGTGATCCTGATTACCCATCATGCACCGTTTTGTTGAAAGGGCGTAT
>REGM01000729.1:19376-31118 GCA_004194415.1 Aurelia aurita | reverse complement strand
GAAATTACTTACAACCTCAAAAACCTAGTAGGTTTACCTTTCATCTCTTGGCTTTATTAAAAACTTTCAACATTTCACTAACCGATTTCTCCAACTAGCTGCAAACGTAAGCACAGGTCCGGCAAGTCTCCGCAAGAAAGTTGTTGCTGTGATTTGATGTTGGCAAGGGTGGACAGTTTGAACTCTCTCTTTTGTGTATTAACATGGACAAAGAGCTTTAAAACCGAATGGAAATTTAAGAATATTGTATTACTTGATGTTTGTTCGAATGAGATAAATCGTAGAGGCACTAGCTTTTATGACTGAGCAAATTCATCTCAGAATCATATTCAGCCTAATATACGATTGTGCATTACTTGTTAAATCTCAAGTTCTCACATGATACTGCCTTAGTATCTCTTTCTTAGTATCTCTGATATATCCTGCTCTTGATATGCCATGAGACAGATTGTTACAAAATTCAATAGCTTCAATATGTTTGTTTCAAACTGGATGCCTTTGTCCAATTTATATACATACACAAGCGCTAGCCCAGATTCGACTTGGAGCCCATAGTGCCATTGTTTGTTTTCTGAATTACGTCAAACCCCAAAACGCTGGTAGATCAGTCCTTTTTTGTTAATTTTATCAAAAACTGGTAGTGTTTAATGAACGGATTGGCCCAATTAACTGCAAACGTAAACGCAGTTCAGGTTTTTCCTGCAAGCAAGTTCTTCCTCCATTCGATTTTCCTAGTTGAAACTATTATGTTTACAAAAGCCTTAGAAACAGCTGCAAATTGAAGTAGTTGATTATGAGTTTCTGACTTTGACCATTGCATGATAGAGCAAAAGACATCGGAGGATTTACTGGACAGCCTAGACGCGATTATTTCGAATGGGTGCAAGCAATTTGGAAAAACATGAGTGGTGACATCTTGCATCTCATCTGTGGGTGAATGAAATAGAAACCTTATGTCCTGTTATGAACACCATGTCTCACACGAGGCGGGAGGGAAGACTTGATATAGTGCGTTATCCTTTTTTAGTGTTTATGAAACAACAGGAAATGCTGAAAATATTAAAGGTGACCTGAAGAGAAATTTTTTATTTGCAAAAGCCAATAGCCTGGTTGAACAACGAAGAACGCCGTTTTCAGTTTTTTCATATCATGTTTAGTTTTGGAATTATTACCCATTTTATGGTTAGAGCTTATGACGTCATTTTGTTTGCAAAAAGGCAAGATTCTTACATTATAAATACACGTAAGATATAAGTGTACACACATCAAGAATGTTGCAAATTCAGGCCTGCTAGCTCTCACGGTTTTGCCATGTGTTAAGCAGTTTTTACTGCAATCTTACAAAGTTATCATGATTGTATTTGTTTCACACGGTTTCAAACATTCTTTTGGTAAACTTTCAAGAACTACCATTTCACACAATTTCAACGATTTTCAGGAACGCCGGAGAGGGGGGTGCGGGGGAGGCAAGAGCTCCTCCTAGAGGGGAAATAGGGGCAAAAGTGGCCTTCTAGAAAAACAAAATTTTCTTTAACAGCGTTGAATATTTATATGATATAACGAGAATCATGAATTTAACCATGAGCGTACGGGAAGAAAAAATCTAGGGGGCTGCCTGATGAAAAGTCTATTGTTTACGACATTTTTTGCCCGACTGATGGCGGATTGTTTCCCGAGATAGGCAGATTTTTCGAAATTTTTCCAATGTTGGGGGGCTGCCGCCCCCCAGCCACCCCGGCTTGTACGCTTATGAATTCAACCGTAAAGTCAGGTTATAAATATATCCTTACGTTAGTCATACACGTTATCTTAAAAGAACATCATTTGTATGAGTTAAAATATTTTTACTAGCATTTTAAGCCAAGCTAAAGGGCGTGGCCGCAGAAACTAGCACTGACCGTGGAGCATATTCTGGATATGAAAAGGGGCCTAGGAAGGAACTAAAATGGAAACAAAACGCCTACCTACTTCATAGTGTCTTTCTAGCATAACAAATCCTTCTTAACAATTCAATGCAACAAATGACTTAATCTTTGATGTTGTTTGAAACTAATTTTGGAAAAGCTACAACAGTGTATGATCTTCAATTGCCATCTTTCTTGTACAATGCAAGCGTTTTTTCTTACTCGCCTGGTAGTCTACTCAAATGCGCTACAATCCGCTCTAATTATCTATTGAGGCTCAGCGGAGCAAGTTTTGTAGAAATTGGAATCCAATGTCATATACATCAACTGAAAGAATTTCGTTGTAATTCAATTTCAGTGAAAACTGGATACCAAATTTTGGTTTGCTGGAGATTCGAACAATAGCAAATACAAATGATCTTTAGTTTTAAAACTTTGTATAAAGGCCCCAAAAGTTTCAAATCGTCCTTTGTAATTCGTTAGCCACTTGTTGTGCGTAGTTTTCTGTCTTTGCATTTCGATGTTTTCATAAGCTTTTGCGCAAATGTTATCATTCCATCTTCACTTTACCAAATATGAGACTTTTCCTAGGTGACCACCAAGTGCATTGCTCAGCAGATTCATTGGGTCCCAGCCAGCAAAATTAGTCTCTTGTCTCGTTCTCCTCTGAACATTTCACAATGGCTTCTTCAAACGCAGTAGTAACTGCAGAATTACGAGATACGAATCGAATTACAGTAAAAGATGCATCAGTGTTTTGTAGAAACCGAGCAACACATTCAACTTGCCTCTTTGTTGTGATACCCATCATATCCTCTTGGCCCATGTACGGTATTACTAGGACTCTTGCACCATCCTTTTCTGCTACCTTTAATATACTTTCCAATAACTCGTCAAATTTATTTGCGTAGTTGACTTTTCCCGCTGAAGCGTCTGGTCCTTTGAAGAAAGAAGATAAAACGTTAAAAGTATTTCCTCAACTCCTTATATAAAGACTTGGATCTATATGCCATAGACTACCCAAAATGTGATTCATCAGCATTGTCCAGTATCAAAGAAAATGTATGCCACATCCCTTTTATATACTCTATCTGAAACATGGTACATTAACATCAAAACCATTTGGATGGAAAACTTTCAGACAAAGAACTTCGGACCAAAAAGTTTCTGAGAATTTTGAAGAACGCAAGCAAGTTCTTTTTTACAGCTTATTGATCAAATAGTTCTCTTGAAATGGGTTATATTTGCTTAAAGTTCTCCCCTACCTTTAACCAAAGATAAGCACTGAATGCTTAACCCTAATCCTACCGGGCTTTTTTTTAACTAACATACGACCAAAAACTGATAATAACTCGCTCAAAATATTTTAAATGTATTGCAAAACTCAATTCTATGCATTTTCTACAACTTCCGCTGGAAAAAGCTTCAAACTTTGCAAACTTGACCCAAAATTGCGGCACATGTGACGTCATCATTTACAAATGCTTATGTCAGCAAATTCCGTTGTTCTCGATAACAAATGAAAGCTCTTTGTTTGCTGATTCTTTTAAGGTATAATAATCAACATTTCAAACTAATTCTGGTTGTAAAAATATCAAAATCATTGATTTTTTCAATACCATCTTCCAAATATGGTAGTGTCATCTGTCACGTGACTCCCATT
The DNA here is from genome assembly GCA_004194415.1 of Aurelia aurita. Taxonomy (NCBI): domain Eukaryota; kingdom Metazoa; phylum Cnidaria; class Scyphozoa; order Semaeostomeae; family Ulmaridae; genus Aurelia; species Aurelia aurita. Next base: position 27,551 of record REGM01000729.1, on the reverse strand, counting down.
TTTCAAAAATGTTATTGTCAAAATGTAGCTAATAGATAATTAGTAATTTTCAGAGAGTTGGAGAGTCAGCTCATGCCGTTAATAAATGCTCTGCAAAAAAACCGACAGGGGGGTGGAAAACACCCCCTCTGGTCAAATTAGGGTTAAGTTTATAGCATTATCATGAGCAAGAAATTTAGCTGAAACAATTTTCTGACGCTTCTAAAGGTGACTCAGACAAACAGAGTTTCGGACAATAGTTTCTCGAACATTTTTGCTGTCCAAAACTTTTGTATTTTAATGTAGTTTAGATCAATGTACAATCTGAAGATTTAGATGCACAAGCCATATGGATTTCCCAAAATCCTCAGCAGCAATCAAATATCCATATAGATATAGCATAACGTTGGAACTTTATGCTATAATAAATGTCTCAGCTTTAAAAGCAACTGAGAGACTGTGAGGCAAGCGGCTTATACCTGTAAATATCGTAGTCTCATTTGTGACGCTTTCAATTACTGGCTGCGTATGCTTTCTTACCAAACTACGCAAAGTGTTTTCATTTGATAATCGATCAGGATTAAGGTATGGGACCACTCGAGAAATTCATTTCTTTGTCTTACACGTTAAAGCAAAGATAATTTTTGTAAATAGTAATGTTGATGTGGAGATTTTAAATATGGAGTTTAAATAAATATGGTTTCCATGGAAACGCATTAACAATGGCAAAAAACATGTCTTGCTAAGTACAACTTTCCTTGTGAATTAGTAAGTGATTTGGCACAAACAGTTATGTCATTTAAAAGTCAGATCATTGGTCTTTGCAATTATCCGTATGATTCTCATCACTTACCTTTCAAAAAATTTATTTTTTTGTTTATTTTNTTGATTTTTTCAATACCATCTTCCAAATATGGTAGTGTCATCTGTCACGTGACTCCCATTTTTCAAAAATGTTATTGTCAAAATGTAGCTAATAGATAATTAGTAATTTTCAGAGAGTTGGAGAGTCAGCTCATGCCGTTAATAAATGCTCTGCAAAAAAACCGACAGGGGGGTGGAAAACACCCCCTCTGGTCAAATTAGGGTTAAGTTTATAGCATTATCATGAGCAAGAAATTTAGCTGAAACAATTTTCTGACGCTTCTAAAGGTGACTCAGACAAACAGAGTTTCGGACAATAGTTTCTCGAACATTTTTGCTGTCCAAAACTTTTGTATTTTAATGTAGTTTAGATCAATGTACAATCTGAAGATTTAGATGCACAAGCCATATGGATTTCCCAAAATCCTCAGCAGCAATCAAATATCCATATAGATATAGCATAACGTTGGAACTTTATGCTATAATAAATGTCTCAGCTTTAAAAGCAACTGAGAGACTGTGAGGCAAGCGGCTTATACCTGTAAATATCGTAGTCTCATTTGTGACGCTTTCAATTACTGGCTGCGTATGCTTTCTTACCAAACTACGCAAAGTGTTTTCATTTGATAATCGATCAGGATTAACTGCTATAGACTACCAGCAGCAGTAGATACCATTTCCGTTTTAGAAACGCAAGCATAATTCGTGACATAAAAGGTCTAGAAATGTACTTTCTGAAGGATGACTCACCGATGGCTAACAGCAGCTTGTCACATTGCAATTTCCCTGGCATACAAGATAAATGCTGTTCTTGAAATGCTGGTCTTTCTTTTTCCATGTGTGTCCTCAAGAAGCAGGTTACAGATTCCCCTGCCGACTGAAGAAGTGTCGCCGATTCCTGAAATGATGAAAGGAAGATACCGATTAGGTAATAGACACAGAGAACAAAAGATATTCAAATAAGATGTATCATTCCCATTGACATGGTTCCCACAATATCATTTTAGTTTTACACATGAATTTTTTTTTAAATAGTTCACTTTTCGCTTTAACTACCGTATAGTTATGGTTAGTTGTAATTGATGAAATGGGCTTCATAGAAACATTTAAATCTCCCTACCTCGTTACTGCCTTCCAAGAGTGTATTCGCTGATACAATAATTATGTTAGCTCTCTCGAGTTCTACTTGTCCTGTGATACCTGAAAGACAAAATACAAACTATTTTGATGTGATTGCTATTAGTCAGCGTGTTGAAAGTCTTCCTTCTAAAGTTCACTAGGCATGATACTAATCATTAAACTTATGAAGTGTCCTCATTCTAATAATATGCAGAGACGGTATCTTACAAAATTACTTACATTGCATATGTGTTGATCCAAACTTTACTGACTTTTTGACCCGTTTGTCCTGTAAAAAAAGAACACATTTTGCACTGATAGAGTTTAAATTTATTGAAGATGGGAGTACTCCCCTCCCTCCCCCAAAAATCTCTGAGAAAGGGAATTGATTCAGTTAGGCATCGAAGACAGAGTTTTTTCTAAAAACAAGGGATATCTGTCTTCACTGAGTAAAGTTTTTTCACAAAAGGGTCTGAAAGCTTGAGCCAATGTGCACAAATTTTTATGTGCATCACCAACGCTTTCGAGGGGGTTTAGGGGACAAGGGATTTTTAGCATTGTAACTTTTCCTAGAAGTGATTCGAAAGATGTTTTTTTCTTGTAAGTAAAGAGTGATCAAAACATCTCAAATTTATTTTCCCGAATAATTAAATTGCTGAGTCCTTTGCGCAGCTTGGTTTAGAGCTATTAGAATGGTATACAGGCCTCGATTTAAGCTCAACTCCCTCCTAATTTCATACCTTGCATAGAACTTGGTCCCAATACACGGTCATTCTGGAGCCTCTGATTCCGCAAACTTTGCTTACTGCTTCTCCGAAAGTGACGTTTTCACATCTCATAAAGTCTAAGCAAAGGGCATCTGGGACGATCACGTGATCAATCAGTGCTGCTGAGGTCAGCCCGTATCTGTTCTTGCGAACCTCGGGTAGATATATGCCAAATATTTCGTCATCTGGAATTTCTCTACGGAACATTTGCAGTAGAGCGCCTCTTATTTGTTCAAGATCGTCCTCCGTGACGCTTCGAGTAATGACGTACAATTCCTTTTTAAAGTATTCTAGAAAACGTTGTTTGCCATAAATCGCCAAGAAAATGTAACGCTCGTTAGCTTTAGTTATGTCAAGACATAATCTGTTTTCCAAAAGCTCCCGAAGATCTGCTAGCTGGTTCATCTTCTCTTTAACATTCTTTTGCTCTTCAAATGCAGAATCTTCAGAATCGGAACTACGCACAATTTCTTGCTTTCCAACTTCACGGAAAATTGTTTCTTTCTCAATGTCTTCTAAAGCTTCTGATCTGGATCCTTCGGAGTCGGGTGTTAATGAAAAGAGATGAATTTTGTTATCTTCTTCATCGGAGACTGCAAATGGTGAGTGGCTGCTCGTATCTATCTCTTGAAAACGTTCTGTCATCTGCGAAGAGAAACTTTCCTTTCTAGCAGTTATGTACGCTTTGAGAGAATCAAAGAAGTTCCCTATTTTACCATGACCTGGTAGCGTGTCTCAGATGAGAAGCGTCTTATTGTCTGAACTAAGTAAATCATGTTTCTGCGTACATGCTAATTTCGTCTTGCTTTTCCTTTCAGGAGTAAAATTGCAAGCGACATGCATGATCCAGTAGCGAAAGTGCATTATGTTTTCTGGCCTTAAAGAGAACTTGTGCTGCTGCAGCATGCAGTTGTAGCCATTGAAGCAGGCATAGACTCCACATGAAGTGCCGTCAATCTGCTGTGGTAAATGCCGTGGGTAAACAAGTATCCATTCCGGCGAAATAAATTGCTTGAGATTCATGTTTGCATACGTCTGTAAAAAAGCCAGAAGCGCACGGAAAATGTCTTTCCCCTGATTCTCGTTTCTGATCGAGTCTATAACAACAATGCACTTTGCAGGTGGATAGATTGCCGCAATGACCCAATGATTTCCTTGAACGTGGACTGGAACGATTACGATATCTTTCTTGAGAAGATCTTCTTTGTGTAGAAATGAGTGGACATCACATTTAACGGTATTTTTGCGTTGTATGTTTACAAGAAAAGTCGACGATGTAGACAGCACGGTGCAATTTGAGCATGATTCGGCCCTAGCCCGCAAAAAGTGTTCTATTATCGGCCCATTTACAAGTCCCTCGTGACACACTCTTCTAAAATCGTGCGTTGTTAATTGTGGTGTTAAAGGTGCTCTCGTCCCTTGCCAAAAATCTTCCACAACTCTTTGTTCTTGCCTGGATAGTTGAGGTGCACTGTTTTCAATTGCAATGCGCTTTTCATCTGATACGAGAAAATAGAATGCCATCAAACATGAATTTTGAACTGCTGGCAGGGTTAGGAAATTCTTCAATTTTCTTCTTTTTACGTGTGTGTCATCAAACGTCTTAACATTTGGAGAATCACATATATGGGCAGCGTAATGCCCTTGATCACTAGCATAAGCATAGTGACTGATAACTGCTTTCAAAGCATACCGGAAAATCTCTCCTGATCTTGCTGCACGATACTTCGTCATATTCAGGCGCTCATCCAGAATGACAGGTGTCTGACTGATTCGACCATCTGGCTTGCCTCTTTTGAAGTGGATAACTAGAAGTGATGGGAAATTATGAACAAAGCTGGGCTGCCAAATTTTAGGTGTTGTACATTCGGCGGTGCAGCAATCTGTTATGGAACCATCATCACAGTATCTTCCTTGAAGCTGATACCATATCAGATCGGTTAGCGTGACAGGCGTAGTTGAATCGAAAACGTTGATGTGGAACAACTGCTCGCGACATGAAGCACCAGTTAGTCCTCTACAATTCAAGCAGTAGTTGATATCAAAAGAAATCAGCTTCAGGTCCGACACCATTTTGTCACAAGGTAAATCGTCAAAGTATGTGGAAATAATCCGCGAGTAAAACTCTACTGTATCTCTCTCATTTCCTTGCCATGGGTAAAATTTGAAATTTGACTCCATTGTCTTATCAAGCGTTTTACCAACATCTGCTATCATTTTGAGTGGAATTGGATTCTTACTTTTCTTGCTGAGACGAATTCGGCAGAGCGTTAAGCTGCGTGTCAAAGGATGCTCTGCACTTCCTTCGTAAGAGGTAAGAAGGTCCAATAGACCCGTTCCACAAACAACTTGCATCATTGCACTCATCCAGCAGTTGAGATGCTCATTTTTGATCCCCCTGTCTACTTCATGTATCTGCTGTTGGGGATACGTCCGAGGATATCTACCCGGTAGATAAATGTGATTAAAAAAGAACGACTTCATTTCATTGTCCAAACTTTTCCATGATGTATTCAATTCCTGCAGCCTTTGCCTTGCTCCATCATCGATGCGGTCATCACTGTGAGAAATAAACTGCATCAGACCTTTGAAGGTATCAACAACACAAGTATAGCAATGGTATCGTGGAGTCTGCTTGTCAAGGAAGAACTTTCCCATAGAAATGCATGTATGGTGGTACCACCCAAGACAGATGTTACATTGTACCATCATGGGATCAGACTCTTTGAACACCTTTTGGCAAATGCAATATATTTGGTTTCGATGGGGTCTTGGTGTAGAAATGCTGCTTCTGTCATTTTCTGATAGCTTGGAATACATTTTCTCCAATTCTGCTATGCAATTTTATGTCGTCTGAACATGAGGGGATACTGCGTACCAATGCTGAGACTTAAAAACGTTAAACTTCATTTTATCAGTGTTCTTGCCAACTTTCTTGGAAGTTTTGTTCCCCTTTGCAAGCCTGCGAACAGGGTTGAATCGAATTGGCGTTGATGGTGGTTCTTGATATTTTCCAGATACTTTACTTGGCCTTTTGATGCTACTCTTCTTCTGCCACTCTTCCTCTATTTGTGGCTCGATACTTTCCTCTTCGTCAATGATGATTTCTGTGTCAACAGGGTACCTTGGCGTTACTTCTTCCAATTTTCGAAAAGCACCGCCCATTTGACTCGACTTCTTATCTGCATTGCTGGAATTAAGACGTATAGTGTCCAGATATTGCCTACGTAGGCCTTGCACGTCGTTGAAATGCTGTTTAATAAATACATCAAGAGCAACAGGGGTAGTTGGAAAACAGCCTTTTAGAAACGTAAAATAGTTCTCGGCATAAGCATTCGTACTACCTGGATCCAGTGCAGTTTTTCCAACCATTTTGTTTAGGTTCTCCCTAATTTTTTTCATGAAATTATGCTGTGAATTAAGCATGATCCTTGACCACAGTGGTATTAGAGGTAGCAACTCTTTTTTGAGATAGTTCATATATGATGGTAAGTAATACTTGTTTGGTTCTTCGCTTTCTGTTTCATCCAAAGAAACTTGCTCAAGTTCACCGTTTATAAAATTCATAAGTTTTCCATTGCAACAGTTGCCTGCTTCTCTCATCATCTCGATTACTCTACTATCTGTGTCATCACAGTCGGAAATAGCTGGAAACCTGAAATCGTTGACAAGTTCACTAAGTTGGGATAATGCTTCGGTTAATTGGGGTGTTATAGCCTCAGAATTGAACACTATATAGGCTAATAAGACCAGAGTAACTGCATCTTCTATGTTCTCTGTGTTTACTAGAAGGCCAACTACCCTCATTGCAAGGTGCTTGATGGAAGCAAGATGTTCGACGCTGCCGCTTTTCTTGACACAAGCTTCTACATTCTTTCCATTCATTTTCATGGCATGTGCAGAGCAACATAAGATTAGTGGAAAATGGTCGGCAGAGGAAATGTCTTTGCTGGTTAATACATCATAGCATTTGTCCACATACTCCTCTATCGATAGTCCACCGCAGAATTCTGCTACCAATGCAGTTATAATGGCTCTACTGAAATCGGTCCTAATAGCAATGGGGTGGTGGTTGTTGCCAAATATCATTTTTTCCTTCTCTCGTAGCAGTGTCATGAGGCGTCTTATAGAGCCGCTAGTATGTGATGAAGTAACAAGCTCCGCCAGTGGTACAGGTGGTGATTTTCCAAATGGATTTCGCGTTGTTAAGGAGTATACAAGAATCCTTTTACAGCCCTTAAGCTTTTCGACTATTGTTCCTGTTGCATCAAAAAACATTACGTCTTTGGAGCATATATGCCTATAAAGGCGAACACCACCCTCGTCAAAAAGAACGACATTTATGCTGTCATTTGTCATATCATTGGACTGCACAAACCCTCGAAGATTTTGGGTTGACATCAACGATTTGTGCAGGCTATCGTTCTTCTCCAGAATATCTTTGTCCATAATTCGAACTTTTTCAGACATGCTATTCAGATCAAGCCGTTCCGCACGGGCTTCTGACGATATGTGCTGGAAAGCCTTAGGTGTGATTCCACAACCTGTTCTGTTACCCGAAGCATACGCGCGGTCATTAACTGACTGTAACTTCTGTCGGAAAAGATTTGAAGGGGTTTTTCTGGTCTTGGAGAATTCGTTTCGTAGTTTCTCTCGCTCGCTGCCCGTTATTTTCCTCGATTTTAGAACGTTTGATTTGTGAACAATATCACCAACAAAAGAGACAGAAACTGTATTATTTTCTTCATTATCAATTGATAGAATTGCTTTACATTGGCAAGGATCTTGCATCTAGCGTCACACTTAAAGAATGGGCTCTTCCTTTTCCGTGACCCTTCCTTTTTTATGTGATTGTTCTTGAATGAAAATACACAGTATGGATTGATACTGCAAATAATTTTGTTAAAAAATGATGTCCAGTCACCAGTAAAACGACGTTGGCCATTATTTTCAGAAGCAATGGGCAAATTTCTCCACGCAGGATCCAGGTGGACAACTTGATGTGCCTTGTCAATGAATGCACGGAATGATCCACTATCAGGGACATTGGTTTGAGTGATGATACTGGCAGTTTTTGCCGAGAGACCAACGTCAGCATAGATATCTTCGGACGTATTTGATTGCAAAGATGAAGTTTGCTCTCTGGGGAATACTTTTCCATGACTGGTAGCAGCGCCTGCTTCATCATCAAGACTGGGATGCTCTCTTGCGGCTCCATTCTGTGTAGGATGGTCAACTTTAGCGTATATTGTTAGTTTCGAAATTGTAATACCGTTTGGAAATGCTTTGCAAGCATGGGGTTAGGATTTGGAATTTGCCTAGGAGTAAACAGGGTAATTAAATTAGATGTCTTAGAAAAAGTCTAAAAGGTTCGAAAAAGGGTCTAATCCTTGTTGTGTACAGAACACCACTAGAGTATACCCGTAACGCAAATATATTACTTAGA
>REGM01000727.1:5096-31624 GCA_004194415.1 Aurelia aurita | reverse complement strand
TGAAAACGCCCCCCCCCCGGTAGAAAATCGATAAAAATTTACCCGGTTAGAATAGGGTTAAGAGTCGGAGTTCAAAAATCTCAGAAAGTTTCAGAAGTTTAAAATCATTGAAGATTGGAAGAGAGGGGGACATGCGAGGCTGAAATGAGATAGCTCTGACTGCTTTTTTCTGTAATTTGAAAATTGGATCTTTGTATGATGCGTATGTGCATGTGCTGGTCAGGCATGTGCGAACAAAACTATGTCTCAAACTTTCACTTTAATGACTGGTTAGGATAACTTTCAGTGTCATATATGGAAAGGATTTTATGTATAGTGTACCGTTGAAGAGGGCCTTACTACTCAAAGAAAACAGGCATCAATTTGATGGAAAGGATTTTATGTATATATAGGATAATTTTCACTATCATAAGATTATATGTATGGAACGGCACAGAGGAGGACCAAAGTTGAATTACTTCCCTACTCTTATGTGCGCATCTGTAATTTATAAGTTTCAGTATCCTGGCTGCCAATGTCTCATGATATGGGAAAACATCACATAATTTGATGACTTGATGCAGAAAAGAACTTTCAGATGTCTTTTATTTGCTTGATTAAACAGGTGTGTTTTCATTGTTTTAGTGTTGACACAAAAATGAAAACAACATGTATACACTTTTACCTAAAACCATATCAGTGTGGATGGGGCCTAAACATATAATATCCTTACCTTTTGCCCCACTCTACGATGCAGTGGGCCTCATCAACAACACAAGCTACGACATTGTTCTGGTAAAAACTTCCCAACAGCAATGACTGCACTGATCGAGAAGGAGAAACTACGGTTTCTGGATGTGTATAGACCAATGCACAATTTCCATGCATAATAGCCAATTAGGTGTTTTGTGATGGCACCTTGATTCTGCAGGCCAGCAGGTCAAGTAATCTGCAGGCCAAACGTGAAAGCAAACATGCGGGTCACCACTACGGCCAAGGGCCCAATACAACAATTGATGTGTTCAGTTTCGTAAGTTAGGCCGCCAATAGTCAAAGGCAATTATATCAGATTATTAAAAAATAAAAGTACAAAATAATTTTCTGCTGTTCAAATCGTTGAAGAAAGCCAATTTAAGAATGCAGTGGGCGTGCACAGCATTGTTATCCATCAAATCAAACAGAAATTTCACAGAGGTTTGGGTTTGAATCTGTTTATCAAACTCAAATGAGAAATTGAACATATCTGACACCGGGCGTGGAGAATCAACAAAAATGAGGCTGTAATTTAACGTTAGCACGTTTGCAATCTCGTCCCCAGAGTGAGTTCGTTGCTCTACCTCTACTCTGGGATACAAGTGGCCGTTCTGCAATTTGATTGGCTATTCGAAAACAATAGCAAACATAAATCATTACTAGAAAACAAACTAATGATTCAGTTGTCTTTTACATAAATTAGTCACTAGGCAACAATAATGATGATCTTACGTAACGCTGCGAGCACTGAAGCTGTGGGCCTAAATTTCGCCAAAACGGCTTTTTACGAGGATAAACATTGTAATTTTGTAAACAAAGAAGCAAAAATGGAAACATGAATAATGGAAGAGGAAGAAAATAAGGAAAACAACTGTCCTGTAAGTGCCAACAACTTTGCGGAGACCAAGGAAACACTCAAGGTTTGTATCATTTGCGGAAAAGAAGATAGAAATCATAATTTCCTTATTCATTCAAAAATAGGACTTGAAACCAAGCTTTATGAAAAAATTTGCAAAATTTTGTCATTGGATTTGGAGTCGAAAAAAAAGCCACTCAAGAATGAAATTGATATCTTTTCCAAGCTCTTAAAAGGCATGTCGAAATTGCAATAGGAAAATTGGAGATTTTTATGATTTTAAACAACTAGCACTTACAAACTTGCATTCAAGTTCCCACAATAAAGGTGGAGGCATAAAGCGTCATTTAGAACAAAGAAATGAGGTTCCTCAGCCAACGAAAAAGGAAAAGAGCATATGCAACGAAGAGAGCCCAGCACGGCAAATTATTCATGGCAGCAAAGTTTGCAGAAGATTAAATTTCTCAGAAAATTGAGATGAAAAATTTGCCAGCAATTCATCTTCTAGCCAGCCTAGACCCCTTCAGAGATTGCTGCCGAAGTCAATACTTCTGGAGCGACAACTGCCAAAAACTTTGAGGAGGATGCCGGCAAAAGAATGGAATGTACCAAAAGCAAGCACAGGATTCTCGATCATGGTAAATATGCGTTTTTTACTTCTAAAAAATTGACGAAAGTTAGCTAAATTGAGTCAAGCCATAATCTCATCTTTAAAACAATGAAGAGTATTTTAGATGTTCGATCTATTTTTGCCAGTTGTACTCCTAAAAACGAAACCTACCGAGCTTCTTGGCACACTCTCTTGATGTGCTGCGCCTGCGGTAATAGTGGTACCTGGTACCAACTGTCCATTCCTTGTTGACTTTGAAAAGTTGAAACTTTTGAAGTGAAAGAGTGCCCTGCTTAATTAAGTTACAGTAATCCGGTAATCATGATGAACATGAAAAAATCTTGCAACTAAAGTGGTTGAACCCACTTAGTATACATTAAGATCAAATCTTCTGAAAAATATTGAAGGAATAAAGCCAGCAACAAAAATAAACGATTACAAATGTACAGACCAAATCTTACGTGAAAGAAATATTCACTTACGATAGTCTTGCATTTGGTTAATGATAGACCACACAGACAGTCAGTGCTGTAATTATGATTTCAAGACTGAACAACATCTTGTGAGTCCTAAAACTGATTTCCAAATTGAAGGATTTATGATCTCCAAATTGTACAACTGGCGAAAAAAAAGGCGCTCTCCACAGATAAGCCATACAGCCATATGCATATGATTATGATGAATAAAATCACAACAATCCAGCAGCAAATCACACAGGAAATTAAATCAATAATGTCTTAATTAGAAGCTTTTTCGGTATCAAAAAGCTTGATAGCAGTTGAATTTCGCGATTTCTTGTGCACACTCTCAAAGTTAACTTTGTAAGTCCTTCCATCAGTTATTGAATGCGAGAAAGAATGACCACGCCACCAACGAACAATTTGAAATTGGGATGCTATTGTTATGCAAATTAGTTCTGTCACATGCGCCGCAACGCTAATAAGTTGCACCTCCTGAACACATGCTTTAAAAAGTCTTCCAGGGAGTATGATAATAACATCTTATTGTTGAATAGCAAATACAGCATTATATGCATAGTCAATTGACTTAATCAAAGGGCAATATACCAACCAATTTGTCATGGAAATATATCTATTTTTGGAGTTTCATGAGTTCAGGACTTTAGAGGCTACACCACAAGTTGCTATAGACCACAATCTTAAACATTTTAGCGAACAGTTTTGTGAGTAAACCCAGTACGCAGCACTCTCTGACTACTGTTATTTCTAGTTTCTACCGTTGGTTGTTTGGAGATGAAAGGGTCACAAATTGTTGAGAAGAATCGACAACGCTTTGTTGTAGAGAAGAATCGACGCTGCTGCTCTACATTTTTGTTATTCCCCTTTATGGTTGGCTCGATGTTGATGACATTACTTGCAGTCTTCATTGACTCAAACGTGTGTTTTAATGCAGTTCCTCCTTTGTATAGGTGACGAAGTGCCTCGACATGCTGTGGATTGGAATCATCAATGGAGCCTATGATAGAAAGAAGCAGATCCGTGCTTTTCTTCTTCAGATCTTCGAAGTTGCTCTCGGGCTCATTTTGAACCATGTCAAATAGATGTGACAACTCAGCTGCTTCGTCGTTGTGGGCTGAATCAGTCACCTGGTCGTCTGACATGCTTCCTTGGGTTTCAATCTTCCCCAGACGCAGCCTGTTCCTGTGTACCAAATGGATATGTTTGCATATTGTACAGTACAGTAAATAGTCTGTACATGTGCACGAATATTTATGCATACACTTGTTACAGTCACCGCACTTCATGACACAGTTTTGTCCAGTACAGTCTTCGTTTGTGTATTTAATGCCGTACGTCCTGTCTCCTGACTCAGCTGACACTGTCCACTCTGTATCACATATTTCCTGAATGCTGTTAAAGTTCAGCCGCAGACTGCTCTGATGACGTTCTTGTATCATCTTTATCCGGCTGGTGAGCTTTCCCTTCGTGAGTTTGATTATTCGCTCGATGTTTTTATCCCTGCTGTATTTCACTAAGTTGACAAGGCACTTATCAACACGCCGATTTTGCTTCCCTTGTAAGTAGCAGTACTTGAATACACGATGGAAGGCCTCGCAAAACATGTTTGTATTGATACCCAGTCCACAACGATAGCAATAGCCCCATCTTGTTGCGTATGGTACCCAATATACTTCAAAGTACTCAGCAAATGCCTTTGTTGCGTCGGAGTTGTGTAGACGTTCACAGAACGTTTGTAGATGCTGATGAAACGTTCTCTCATCGGTTTGTTCAAAAACAATTCGTAGCTGCTTGTATACTTGTGACTCCAGCTCAAAATCACGTATCTTGTTTCTTAGCTGTTCCTGCCAGGTCTTGTCAACATGCCATGTGCAATACAGCATCTTTGGTTCGCATTTGAAAACTGATATGAAAGCATCATAGAACTGAGGGGCGATATCTGACATGAACCAAGCTGGATTTATATCACCAGTGGAATTCTTGAGATGCTCCAAGAAGATTTTCAAAGTACCAAAGTCTTCCTTGTTTGATAGACACCAGCCCATTGGAAGGCCCTCGCCATAGTCATCGACGACCAACAAAGACGTCAGTTTGAAATCATACCCTATAAAGGTAATAGAGGTGTTGACATACACTAGGAGAATTGAGAAAACAACGGAACACCGTTGTGCCTCGTTGCCTAGAATGAGTACTGTTTCTGATTGACTTCTTAGTCAAGGTAATTTTTCGCTCCTGTTTTTATTAAAGTTCCATTGCACACCATCAGAACGGGGTGTGTATTTACAGGGCCTTTGCATAATTTCTTGTAGCGGCTATATTTATTTCTTAAGAACTCACATGGCTCAACACCACATGCCAATCAACGAAGAGTTAATGTCTGAGTTTTAAACCTTCATACGCAGAATTTGTCTTATCATCAGGAATAAGAAATAAATTGAATTGCAAAAGGTTGGAGTCAGTTGAAGAAAGACTGCAATTTGGTTTACTTTTATAAAGATCATGGTCAGCATGTAACGTTACATAGTTTTTGGTTACCCGTTTCTCTTGTACAGAGAATGAACAATTTGTCCTTATCACGTTGAAATTGCTACACCTAGATAGTAGCCACCGCTATATTCTCAAACATTGGTAGTGTGATGGTTGCTAAGGGGCTTATAAAGTTGTAACTCACCGGTTGTACCGTGAGTAACATCGCAACACACACCATTGCTTGCAAACTTTCGTGCATGTTCCCTTTGAAACTGAGTTTGTAAAACAATTACAAAATCTTCTTCAGCAAGTCGATTTGTGTTGTCTTTGTCTCCTATAAAGTAACAGTGCTTTTTTTAATTGTTTGCTGTACTGAAGAAAGCCGTACTTAAATACGAAACTTGTCTCACAATTCCATATTTTTGAATGGCTGTACTACAAAATAGTTTAACAAGACTTTTGAAAAACGACAAAAACTGCAGTATACCTTGAGGACTTGTTTACTTGACATCGTTCTGAAGCAGGAAGTTCATGAAAAATGCTACTCTTTATTGGCTACTCTTTATTGCAACATTGTTTTACTAACTTGTTGCCATAACTATGGAAAGGACTGTCCTATTTCAGCGTACTTTTTTTTAACTAATGGTGTCTTTATGTCACATGATAAAACCTTTCCTAAATCTAATAAAAATTGAGCGAATTCTTGCAAACGTTTACCATAGCTGCACAAAAGGTACGTGATGTTTAGGTAATTTTCCAGAGGGAACAAAGTTGTGATGAAACCTTTAAAGCAAGGTTTTCAAGTTTTCGTTTATTTGGAACCAGCCTCGTTTTCAAGGGTTACAAATATAACATATTTTAAGAAACAAACTGATTGTGATGAACTGTTTCATACATACCTTGTAATTTGTAGTAGAGAACAGGTTTTTGTTCTTTGCTATTTAGCTCGTGTATCCATCCGAGAACACTCATCATATCGTTTGGATGCCTCTGAATTTCGTCAATACCTCCTCTACGCTTAATGTTTGCTAGATCCTGTTTGTCTATTAAATGGTCCCGTGCAAACTGAGCTCCAATGCTGTCTCGTATATCGTCCAGTATTTTCTGCTTTGTGACACCCTGTTTTAATTTAGCTGTGATTTCCTGACGTTTCTTCTTTGATAGCCAAATGTGTTGCAAGTTGCGTCGATGACCATAGTGGGAGAAGAAAGCCTCAACAGAGATGCGTTTATCAACGTGGTGTACAACTTTGATTGTGCATGTACAATTCTTTTCCATTCTGCAAGACCCTAGAGGATGTGACGAGTAAAGGTATTAGTAAAACGCTGGAAACTTTCAGACTTGTCACTCTTCTGGTTTGTGAGCTTTCCAAGCTCACAAAGCATCTCTAACTCAAAGTAACCAATCCTTGATATGTAAATAATTCTTTAATAGCAAATCGTCAAATTTCAAAGTGATTTGTACGAAACTACAACATGCTATATGGGAACCCCCCGCTAGAGTAGTCTTTATACAACTGTTTCTTTGTGGTCGTTAAATATCTAGATCTTACAAAAGAGAGCTGTGTACCTGGCTGTCCACATAGTACTGGTAACAAGTCATTTGAACTGCTTATCTTTTATTAGCTACTAAAATATAGGCTATATCAAATAGAAGACTCTTTCAAACAAAATGTATGTTAGGGGTGGGAGAAAATGATGTTTTACAAATGAAGTTTATTAGTTAAAACCTGAAACTCCCTAAAAAAGGACCAAATGCTGACCTGATGTTTTCATGTGACGCTTTTTTTTTATGATGTGTATGATGCGCCGCAGCATATGTTTCTTTTCACAGGCAATCAGTTCTTTGACTGGAAAAATTTGATATTATTTTTGGTTGGCAGCAAAAGTCTTCCGTGAAATCATTGCAGTTAGCACTTATATTTTACTGCCCTTTGAGCTTACTATTTTGTCAATAACAATTGCTTTTTGTACCCAGATTTGCAAGATAGAAAACTTTTGACATTGAGAGAAACAGATAGTCTTTAAGATAAACAATTAGCATTTAGCATTGGCATAATTTTCCTGTAGTTTATGTCGAGTTGCCATTTTTTATTTGTTTCAAATTACCCTAGGACTTTTTTGTAAATTACTAATAACATATATTATGATGATAGCCAAAATTCCAACTTCAGATTTCAGAAAAGAATGCAGAAAAATTTGACAGTGCCAATAATTGTCTGTAACGTAATGGGCAATCTCACCTTTTGATGTTGCAAATTCCTTGTATGTCATTCTGAAGATAAATCCATGACTTCTTGTCAAATGTTTGCGCAGGTCCTTAATAACCCTTTATCCGGCACAGTTGCAGATCTGCAACAAATTATTTAGGAGGCCATGTTGGTCTAGCCTCTTCCTCGACAGAGAAACCCCAGAATCCAATGCAAGCATAACAATCTGTGATTGTGTTGCCATGTTTGGTCTTTCTCAAAGCAGCCCGCAAGGCGAGCAAGGAGGATGTGAGAATCTTGCACTTTGAGGTAAGTTGAGAAGGCCTAAATCGGCCATCAAACATTGCAAACATTTATTTGTTTCTCTTCTCCTAATCTTGTTAACACTAAGTGCATCCTGCAGTTAGAGATGTTACTTCTGGCACGAGTTCGCCTTCACGGCTTTGGCTCTCGTTTTCATTGGAAAATAATTGTCAAAAATATTTTGTTGCAAATATGCAACATTGCCAAGAAAGGTCATGCAATTTACAACTTAGGCCCTATTTTACAATATGTTGTAAGAGCAAATCTAACGTAGTCATTGGCCATAATGAGCAGTTCCGTGAGTTTCTTCAATGAGATTTTACACCAAGATGGCAGATGCATCAATAATATTCAGCATTATAATTTTTTTCAATTTTTTACCCATTGGTAGCTAAAGAAATACTGCTTCTTTTTTCAGGGTATGAATTTGTTACCAAGCAAGTGGTTTGTTGTGAAAGACTCATTGGAATTGGTTTTACTCCAAGAGGATGTCATTTTAGTTCAAGAACATATTGAGTTTAGTTCAACTATGAAAATGATCATAAAGGATCCTGATGATGATCAGCTGATCGGTGGATTGTAAACAAAGATTTTAGATTATATCATACAACACAAAAGGAAAACATTGATCCAGTGCAGTTTGTAGGAAAAGGAGTATCTGTCTATGCCTATGAAATGGGGGAAAGGATTACAAACTTTCAGATAATTTTCTTACTTTAGGGGTAAATATCGCAGCTCAAAACTTACCAAGTTTATCATTTGAATGTTATAAGTAACCCCTTGTTACAGTTGAGGGATGCAATTGTTATGTTGTTATGTATATGTGGACTGGGAACGAACAAGTGTTGTTGTTGTTGTAAGATGTAAAACGTGGTCTTGGCATGTCGGCCTACGATGAGGAGATGATTTATATCGTTGCGTTTACAAGTTACAAAATGAGTATTTATTGCTAACATACTTAACATGGCGACGAGTACGTTTTCGGACCCATTCCTTACTACTCCTGGTGAGCCACCGATACCATGGCGTCGATGGATACGAATGTTCGAAACATTTATGGTTGCTTCTGGAGCCTCAGAATTTTCTGCCGATCGAAAGAAATCGTTGTTGCTGTACAGCTTGGGAAGAGAAGGCCAAAGACTGGTTTACTCATCAAATTCAGAGGAGAAAATCGAAGCGACGAAATACGAAGAAATACTGGAGTTACTTGCGATTCAGTTTATGCCAAAAGTTAACGTGGTAGCTGAACGATTTAAATTTCGAAAGAGAGAACAATTCCCAGAGGAGTCTGTTGACAATTACATTGCCGCTCTGCGTGAATTAGCATCAACATGCAACTTCAAAACAATGGAAGATGAAATGATTCGTGACCAGTTTATTGAAAAGACAATTCATCAAAGAATTCGTGAGAGATTGTTATTGGAAACTTATAAGTTAGATAAAGCTATTGAAATTGCAAGGCAACTGGAAAGTGGGATGAAAGAAGCGAAGTTATTGTCAGAATCTAAAGTGGAAAGTCAAGTTTATACGGAAAGTATACAAGTTGTTAGTTCAAAATATAGTTTGGGTAAAGGAGCTCAAAAATGTTTTTGCTGTGGATTGGGGGGTCACTTTGCAAAAAACCCTAACTGTCCAGCTCTAAATGCAGTATGCAGGAAATGCAACAAAAAGGGGCATTTTGAAAGAGTTTGCAGATCTGTTAGCCAAATAAGGAGAATTTCTACAACTGCCAATAGTGAGGACACAGATAAGTTGTCTTTACCCCAAATTTTGAAAGTTGAAGATCAACCCAACAAAATGCCATATCTTAATTGCCAAGTTCTTGTCAATGGAAAGCCTTTGTTTATGATTATAGATACTGGTGCAGCTGTCTCAATATTAAATGAAAAGCTTTACAAGAGACATTTTTCAGAATTCAAGCTCAAACCAGCAACAGTGAACCTGGTGAATTATGATAATTCAAACCTTGAAGTTAAGGGTTGCTTCAATACTTCCCTTGCATATAATGAGAAAACAGTAGATTGCAATCTGTACATAGCAAATGGGCCATCTTTGCTGGGATTAGATATATTCAAAGCACTAGGGTTACAGATAGAATCAAAGGGAGTTCAAACTGTTAAAATGGATGATACTGAAGGATTACTACAAGAGTTTAATCAACTGTTCGAAGGAATAGGATGTGCAACTAAGTTTCAACATCGTTCTGAGCTGCTCCCAGATGCAGTTCCAGTAACTCACAAAGCAAGGCCAGTACCCTTTGCTCTTCAAGAGGAACTTGATCAGGAAATCAATGCATTACTTGATGAAGGAATTATCGAGAAAATTGGTACTGCTGATTGGATTAGTCCAATTGTCCTGACCAAGCGTAAAAATGGCAAAATACGTCTTTGTGTAGATTTGAGATCAGTGAATGAAAACATTGTGCAAATGAGATATCCACTTCCAAATATCGAAACACTGCTTGCTTCAGTAAAAGATGCAAATTACGTAACAAAGTTAGATTTAAAGTCAGCGTATCACCAGCTTCCCCTTCATGAGGATACAAAGAAATTGATGGCTTTCACTACTCCCTTGGGAAACTTCAGGTTTTGCAGGGGGACATTTGGCCTAAGTGATATGCCTGGATCTTTTCAAAGAATGATGGATATTATTCTTGCAGGATGCGAAGGAGCATTGTGGTTTCTTGACGACATCATAGTTGTAAGTGCTACAAAGGAGCAACATTTGCAGCAACTGAAAGAAGTTTTTACACGACTATCGGATAATGGACTAACATTGAACAAAGAAAAATGTGTGTTTTGTGCTGAAGAGCTAGAATGGCTGGGTGTTAAGATATCTAGTAAAGGAATTTCAATGTTACCTGACAATATCAAGGCAATCGAAGAGATAAAAGAACCCAAAGATGTCACAGAGTTAAGATCGTTACTGGGGTTACTCAATCACTACGCTAAGTTTCTGCCTCCAAAGTATTCAGAGTTGATTGAGCCAGTAAGGAAGCTAACTAGGGGAGAGACACCATGGGTTTGGGGAGAGGAACAGAAAGAATGTTTGCAAAAAGTAAAATCACAGATCATTAAACCGCCCGTTCTTGCATTTTTCAACCCAAAAGCTGAGACTTTCGTAACAACAGATGCTTCTGTTGTTGGCCTAGGAGCTGAACTTTCGCAGCGTCAAGAAGATGGTACAATACGACCTGTTGCATTTGCATCGAGGACAATTTCAACTACAGAGAGGAAATACAGCATTGGAGAGCTTGAAGCCTTAGCATGCATTTGGGCATGTGAAAAATGGGATAGATATTTGATGGGCAAGCCATTTGTGCTCATCACTGATCATAAATCATTAGTCACTCTGCTCCAATCATCAGAGGGCAATGGTTGCAAACCATTACGTTTAGCAAGGTGGTCAGCACGATTATTGCGGTATACTTTCAGAGTAGTATACAAAAGTTCAGCTCAGAATGTCGTTGCTGATGCACTGTCAAGGCTGCCGATTCCAACCCCTGACAGCGATGAATCCATAGATGATGAAGCAGCGATTTGCAGCATTCTTTCTCAACCACTTGCGATTTTACCAGAGCAGCTTTCAAGAGAGACCATTGCGGATCCTGTGCTGAAACAAGTTTTCAATATTTTGCAAACAAAGTGGCCAGAGAGAAAGGAAATTCCAAAGGAAATTTTGCCATATTACAATGTTCGGAATGAACTTTACTTGTGGGGAGATCAATGCATAGCAAGAGGGACAAGGGCAGTAATACCTGCATCATTACAAGGACAAGTGTTGCAATTAATACACGAGGGTCATTTTGGAATAGTAAAATGCAAACAAAGAATAAGAGCACTGGCTTGGTGGCCTAAGGTAGATGAACACTGTGAGAGCTTTGTCAGAAATTGTATTGCATGCGCAAATTCTGATAAATCAGCTTCTCAGTCAACGGTACCATTGAAACCTACTCCTCTTCCTAACAGTCCTTGGAAAGAGTTGAGCATTGATATCATGGGCCCAATAGAGTCAGCACCAAGAGGTTTCAGATATTTGGTTGTGCTGCATGATTTTTATTCAAAATGGCCAGAAGTTCTAGCGTCAGATAACGTTGAGACAAAAGTGATAACCGATTTCTTACAGAACCGGTTTGCAACATGGGGAGTTCCAGAAAAAGTCGTATCAGACAATGGACCTCAATTTATAAGTGAAGAATTTGAATTCTTCATGAAAGTTTATGGAATAGAGCATAAGCCAACACCAATATACAGCCCTCAGTCTAATGGAGCTGTTGAGCGACTTAACCAAACTATTAAGAACTTGTTGCAAGCTGGAATAAAGGATGGATTACAATGGAGAGACAATCTATCAAATGTGCTTCTAGCTATACGTAGCACACCTCACAGTACTACAAAGGAATCGCCTTTTAAAATGATGACAGGAAGAGAGATGAGAGTAAAATTATCAGCATTGCAACCTACAAGTGTTCAAGGAAAGGAAGTACAGAGAACAGATGCTGTCAGGAAAAGGGTAGAGGAAGTACAAAAGAAAAGCAAAGAGCGTTATGATGCAAGGTCTACAATCAAGGCTAACAGATTCAAGAAGGGAGACATGGTGCGCATCAAACTTCCAAAAAGACAAAAGAAACTAGCAAGCAAATATTCAGACCCAATCCGTGTTGAAAATGTTACGCAATCTACCGTTACAACAGAGGACGGAAAGAAGTGGCATGCTAACAGAATTGTGCCATATTTTGAAAGAGAGCACATTGAAACTGACAAAGATATACCATGGTTCCCAAATAATGTGTTACAAAGTGATAGGGATGTTGCAAGTAGTAGAGAAACAGAGGAACTGAATGAAAGAGANAGTGAAAGAACATTTGTTGAATTCTTAGGCCAAGAGGGGATGTGATGTTGTTGTTGTACAGTATGTGGACTGGGAACGAACAAGTGTTGTTGTTGTTGTAAGATGTAAAACGTGGTCTTGGCATGTCGGCCTACGATGAGGAGATGATTTATATCGTTGCGTTTACAAGTTACAAAATGAGTATTTATTGCTAACATACTTAACAGCAATGAAGGAAAGTATTCCATTGAAAATCTTATCATGGATAGCACTTTGCCATCTCAATGTTCTAATATCTCCCCCACAAAATGTCCATTTGCGGGTGAGCCCCTTTAGTGTAGACACCCTAAAATTAGGGGGAAATGAAGTTTCTGCTACCAAATATGATATGAGTTAGCAATATAATTGTTATTATGAAATATTATTGTTTTTTGTTGCAACAATGCAATATATAGCATGAAATGAGGAATATCTGTCTTAGTAAATTCTTGCGCAATTTGCGTCCTTACTTGGCGATGTTGTAAATCTGCAACAAATTGAAACCCCCAAATTTTGGGGGCAAACTTTATTTTTTGTTGATTTATAGTTTATTAGCATTGAAATGAGCAACATATCCAAGAAAAATAATTTTAGCACCATTTTATCAATATTTGCCAGATAAAGGGTCTTCTTCTACTGCCGTAACAGATTCCAAGCCATGATTTCTTTCCGTGTGCCTTCGAAGGTTGAAACCCCTTGTAGTTGTAAACGGACATTGTTTGCACTGGAATTTTTTCTCGCCATGATGAGCTGCTTTCTTTACTGGATGTCCTTCAACCTTTACTTTCACTTCCTAGAAATTTAACATATGTAACTATTTATTTTCCCAGACTTTTTTCGATTCACTTATCAACAATCATCAGTTTTAGAGAATATCTAGCAGAGTAGTTAAATGTCCTATCATATGGTGGTACAATAAAGAAAGCTCCAGAGAGGTTAAGATTTTATAAACAATAGCGGTGAAATGCAAAGTTTTTAAGGGGACACTGTAGCGTCCAGAATTGTGAAAAAATCCTCTGACTGAACAAGATTTTTGCACAGTTCTGCACTCTGAAGTAGTTTGAATGCGTTCGAGTTCTTGTCCGTCAACAAATGCTCACGAACACGCGTTGTGTAATGTCAGCTTTTCTGACATAGCAGGTATACTTCAGCCCGCGCATAAGAGCTTTTAAACAACACGTGAACGCAGTTTGTTTGGGACAGGACCTTTTACACCATATAAACTCCGATTTTAAATTTGATATCCCCCAAGATCTGCGTTTTACTTATCATTGCATACCTGTTTGGGAGAATGTTCAGTTCGAAAATTTCCTTGAACTTCGTCCTTTTTGTGACAAGCTTTCTCGTTAGTGTCTTTTTTTCCATCACAGATTCTACTCGCGAAGTTGAATTCAACTCTGACAACATCGTCATCATCATCATCATCGTTGTCGTCGAAAGCATCGTCATCAAATGGATCATCCGTGTGATCTTGTGACTCTTCTTGACGAACGTCGCCGATCTGAAGTGTCCTTGCAGAAAAAAGATATCTCAAGTCAATCCGTTCCTCGCTGTACCAAGCCATCACTACCTGTCAAAGATACTTCCCGAATTGTGTTGGATTTGCAACACAAGAATAATACATTACCAAATCAAATGTTGCCTCAGTTGTCTTATATTTTATACTCATTTGCTTGCTCTCTTTTCAGTTGAACAATTGGATTCAGAGACCCCAGCAACTGGTGCAAAAATCCAACCTCACTGCCGGCTGTGTAAAGCACAAATGGAAGGACATAAGGATGTTTTGACATGCCCAAGAAACAAAAAGAATGTAATGGAGATGCTAGAGTTGATACGGAAAAGGAGAAATGCACATTTAAGAAACTTCGAAAACAGTGTTTCTTGTTTGTGTCATGAGATTATCAAACGAAGCATTATGATAGGTGTCTAGATTTCTACATTGTAAACTTTCACATATGAAATCAATTTAATTTTTAGTTTTCTTTATATAAATTGTAACAGACAAGAGATGGTTACAGTCACTGCAGTATTATACCAACAATCGACACACTGGAATTATAGAGGTGCGTCTATAAAATTGATGTCTACTAGCTCAATACTGAATTAGAGTTCCCGGATGAATAATAAATCCATCATCAGAACCCTGGAAAACATTTGTAATAAGACAAAGGTCTGTGGAGGCACTAAAAGACACTCAAGACATGGAGAGTTACAACACTGGCTTTATTGAGCAAGCAACTGCAACTAAACTAGACATTAAATTAAACTATTATGTATATCGGCTTTTAGCAAATCAAACGAAACGAATCTAAAATATCTTAACTGAATGAATCCATATAACATATGGTGACTATTTACAAAGCAAAACTAATTTTTTTACAATTTACATGAGCAAAACAGGAATAGATAGTGTACATTATGTACCCTGGCAAACCGTAACAACAAATAATTTTTTGTATCTAACCCAGGAATTTTGGGGCATGTAGAACCAGTTATAATGGGAGGGGTGGCTGAATAATTCTGAGCTCGATTGGGAAGGAAATGTGGTAAACAACTGAAAATCTGCAGACATGTGCAGTAGCTCAGTCCTCTGGTGTACAACAATTGCTTATCTACTTGCTATGTTAAGTGATTTCTGTTCTTTTAAATGGTTTCAAGGCACACTGTCATGTATGCGATTGGCTAGTTGTGATGTTGCAATCACAAACAAAGATCTGGCCTTGAAATAGTTACCAAAGATAGTACTTGAAAGCAGGAAAGCAGCTGATATTTTCGTTAAATTTTTGAGATCCTGAACATCCCAGATTCACTTGCTTCAAACATCTGCAACTCACTTGATTCGAAATCTCATTGGTAGGAAGTTTCAGTTTTATGCCACATATCTTTTCCAGTCAGGCTGAGCATTTTTCAACCATCCCTCATATGTAGAGCCAGATTTTGATTACCTCGACAATTTTTGAAGAATATTTCCTCATGTATTTTTTTATTTTCCAGGGTATTTCACAGCCTTATGTTGGAATACTGTCCAAAGCGTATTGGCTACAAAAATGATGCTTTTATTACTAGAAGTCAATTAGCATTCTTGGATTACAATGCAAATTTGGGAAGAAATCAACTTAAAACAAAAGCTGGCGACTTGGTATATGCAAGGAAGTCGGGCAAGAGAACAAAGACTTGGCATTGTGTGCCAGTGCCAACAGGGAAAGAGTACAAATATGTGACTGGTAAGAGATTACACAGTAAAAGTTAAGTTGACGCCATTTCAGTTAGGGAGGGGGGGGGGCGGCACATTTGTATATCGAAGGATGTATATCGATCTGATTTAAAGATAGAACAAAAGTTGGCTGTGTGCCTCTATTTTTCCAATTCACAGATCAGTGGTCCAATTGTTTTGATAATCTGTTGAGATCATCAAATACAATGGAATACAAAAGAGTATATTTAGATTTCCCAGGCCCCTAACTTAAGTTGCCTTATATCTGTGTCAATTACCTTCAAGAGGAATTGTAACTACCCATGAGATCTATCTTTTCTGACTGAAGACTAAAATACTGTGATACTGAAATAAATGATTCCTTGTTGTAATAATCCTGGATTGAACTTCATGTACACAAGATACTCTTTCAGCTGACCATACTCTCTATGCCTCTGTATGCTTATGCCGCTGTAAGGTAAGAGGGGCTGTGTACCTGATTTGCATCTTTGCTGTTACCTGTTACATTATATGGTTGATTATACAATTGACACTCTAATTCACAGATTTGATATCCAATTTACTTTGGAGGCGACACATGGATACAGGTGGAACAACTGAGAGGAAAGTTGCTAGAGCTGCTACTTTAGCCCTTGCTAAGAACATTGCCTCAGTGGAAGCACCACCTACAGCTGAACTTCTTGCTAAACATGCGAAGAGAATGAACATGAAAGAACATGAAATTTAAACAGGGAATTTGGTATTTCAGTTCGATGCAAAGGTGGATGTGACCTGTGGAAACAGACAACATGGATTATATAGAATTCTTGATAACATACAGCAGCCAAGTAGGTCACAGGGCAAGGATTTATTAAACTTTTACTACAAAACGGGATTTGAAATATGCAACCACAATTTGGACATTAAACTGCAAGTGACAGAGATCATTTTCATATGAAATCCGACAAGGAATCACACTAAATTTTGTGAGGGTGGACCTATTGCTGCTGTCAAGATACTTATAAAAGTTCTGATAGTTCTGACTTCAATATCCAAATATACCTCCTCGATTTCTTTTAATTCAAAATTGAACTCAACCTGAATCGGTTAAAGTGCATTATGACGTCATTATGATGTCACAAGTTATTTTGAGAAAAATTATTCCCAGAAATACATTTTGCATAAGACAATGAGTGTCGCCACGCAATGTCGAGAACACTCTTGTCGGCCTTGAACGGTCGAACACTTGTAGTAGAGCTGCAAAACGTACGCCTGCCTGCGAGATAACCTTCTGGCATCTTTGGGTTCAAACTTTTCAATTTTAATTGGACTTTACTTCACACTATAAGCATTATCTAAAGAGATTCCTGAAGTTATCTATTTTAAGAAATCAGTGGAATTTGGCGACATTCTCTGAATTTCTAAACCAAAGAAAAAAATTACAATACATCATAAAGTTCTAAGGGCCCATATATGATAACTGTCAGCGGAGTCTTTTCAACGTTGAGTTTTGTTGTTCGTTGACCTGGCTGTTGGTTTCTTTGTACGCTGGATATGTAGACATATTGTAAGCTGTGCAGCAAGCTAGGGAAAGAAAAAATAATAATCATTAAATTTGACACAAAACATGATAATTCATCAAATAAATCCTCTCGTTCAAACGCCAAAGCTTATGTAGTATGCAATATTCTTCAGTAACAAAGATATATTCCAAACTATCCAGGGTGTCCAAAAAAAAGCTTCCCAATTTTAAATTCAAATATCTCTCGACCTGCACATCCTACCAAACCAAACAAAACATTTTCTAAAAGCGTGATAATGTAGTTACTATTTGAGCACTAGTTTGATAAAATTGAACAACTGCTTCAAAAACGGGGGATAATAAAAGTTTAATCAACTTTTTACCATTTTGAAGCAGCACTTTAAATATCCAGTTATATGCTTGGCCTTCCCATGATGATCAGCCTATATTTTTAACTTACTTCAACATCAATGAAACACATTCAAAAATAAAATATCTGATAAATGTATTAAACTCAATTTCTGTGAGCAGGACGGGGGTTAGTGTTGCGAAAATGGTTAAATCCTCGAGAAATCAACCAGATGTAATCTGACTTTCAGGAACAGTTTTGACCTGCAATATCTATGCTCTTTTCCTCGTTTAGATCATTGTTCTTTTCCTCGATTACTTTGTCCAACCAAAGTATCTAATTTCACTTCATGTTCCGTGTTGTAATAAAGACAGTTGAATGTAATTGTTTTGTACTGGAATGGGAACGAGATGATAGCTAACACCATGGGATTTGTGTGTATGGTTGTTAAATTGCTTGCATTTTTGGCCGTTTTGGGAATTGAAACTTATGAGCTTTACGACAACAAGTTGAAGATATTTAGAAAGTTCCATCAAGAAAGTTCTGTGTGTGACTAAAATAAGAATTAACGCATCTTTTATGAAGTTTTAAGATTATGGAAGACACACAAAATTGTCTGTTTTTTTTCTTTAATCAGCCCCCGTCCTAGATTTGCGAAATTTTCAAAAACACTAAACTTTGTAAAAAATGTCATGTCTCAGCTTTCTAAAACCGCATCCCTTACTTTATTCCCTAAAACGAAGGAATTATTACGGGATGGCCAATCACAGAACTGGATATTGTAAAACACTGCTTAAAAATGGCGAAAACATGATTAAAATTTGATGACACCCCGTTTTTCTGACAGTTGTTCAATTTTATCAAACTAGAGCTCAAATAGTAACTACATTATCACGCTTTTAGAAACTGTTTTGTTTGTTTTGCTAGGATATGCAGGTCGAGAGATATTTGAATTTAAAACTGGGAAGCTTTTTTGGGACACCCTGTATATCTAAGCTTTATTTATCAACAACAATTGTGTGTCTATTTCGCGTTCACATTTTCCAGAACCATTGCAAAGAGCGCAGAAACAAGAAAGAATGTCTGATCGAAAAGTAAATATAAATTACCAAGAGAAAAGGAACTGATTTCACGAGCGATTGCATAAAAATCTAGTCAAATACCTCAAAAACTAAACTCATCTGCCGGAGCCAAAAAGTCTGTGGCCTATTTGATGGAATAAAGATGAAGATATGTTAAATTAAAGACATAATATTACGTAGTAGTAAATTGATAGACAATTAAGTATGACACACACCTTTATGATTCTTCCAATGAAATCGGTCAACAAGGAACTTTGTGGCTTTGAAGAACACTGGGTCACGATTGAGGCAATATGCGTGTAAATTGCATGCATTGTCATACCTGATGGTGCTTGGTGCTAAAGATGGAACAAACAGTGTCAAAAACATTTGAAGGATTACTTAATTTCGTACAGCAGTGCAATGTGCAGTGAAAATTTGTTGCAATAACACACATTAAGATCTATCATAAAAATACTGACAACGCTATAGACAATCTAAACTAAACATATCAGGCCGTACCCTTCCACTACCTAACTTTCCCGTCTTTGAACAAGCAATTTGTGAAGATGCGAGTTGTTTAAAGCTGTGATGCTGGTGTAGAATCGCTGGGGAAGACTCAGTTCTTTCTAGTTATATGCTGACCGATTGCGTATAGAAATTATTACATTGCATTTATCCAGGAATTAAGGTATGAATTTAAGTGCAAATTCTGTATAACCACCTTCTGTAGTGATATTTCTTGATCATCGAAAGCTCAAAACAACACTGTTTAATGTATGATTTAACACTAGATTATTTACCTTTCTGAAATCTTGTGCGGAAAATTGTGAAAGGAATGTTCGGTGATTCAGAAGATTCCATTAATTGAAACCCATAGTTAATGCCTGAAAAACAAAAGAAACAATGCTAACGCAAGATAATTCTATGCAGTCATAGACGGCTATCGAAATGATACGCTTCTGAGTAACAACTATTTTGATTTGTGACAAGAAAGCATTTCTATTCAAGAACATCTATATTAAAGCACAAAAATCCAAGATATAGATATAAACTGATCGGCCACCAGAGAAGAAAAGATAGCTGTTAAAAACCGGACGTTAATCTTAGTTTGTAACAGGAGCACTAACCGTGTGGACAGTAGACTGTAAAAATGCCAGATGTCAAAGAAGGGTGTCCATGGCTTTTCTTCGTACAAGGATCATCTTCCTTTACAGAATTGCGAGAATCTAATTCATACGACCCCCTTTCACGACATTTGGATAGTGTTGGAAAAATGCTAGTTTCTGGCCCATAGCATCCTTCAGTGTAGGACCTTGAATCAAATGTTCATCAGCAAACGGTGCTGAAGAAATACGATGCAAACTGTCAAATAAGGCTTCCCACAATGGCGGAAACTCCGTTTGCCTTATTGAACACAATACATCATAAATAACGGGGATTTGATGTTGTAAGTCACAAACGATGAAAGGGTTAGATTTGACATCTGGTGAGCATAGCTTTAGCAGAAGTTCTTTACAAGTTGCTGATGGTGGTATGTAAGAACAAACTGGACTGCTGCTACTTAAGCACACAATAAAGTCCATCAACAGTTTTAAAGATTTAAATTATGTCTTAGCTTGTGACGAATTGAAGACCCTATGTATCTCAGGATAGTTAGCTTGAAGAAGATGTGCGAGTCCTTCCTGGTCCTGTGTGTCAATCTCATCTTGCTTGTCTGACTTAACCTTCTTTGCCCAGCTTTCAAGGAGACTCCTCGTTCCAGTGTCCTCTATGGCTAACCTGTCTTTGTGAAACCTGAACCAATAAATAAGAGTATAACACATTACAATGAACGACTCTCAAATAGACGTAAAGCTGGCTTAATTAATCTTTAATGGTAAGCTGCTGCATTTGATTTCTACTTTTCTCAACCTTGACGGAGAAGACTGTTTATACACACGCAAAGATAACAAGTAATAATTCTTGTGAACAATTTACTAGCAAAGCAATCATTATAATGGATCAAAAAGCCAACTGAAGAGCAAAGTGCCATGCAGCTGGGACAAAGCAATGGCGTCTCACATATGAAACAACAGAAATCTTCGTCATGGTATAGCAGTCGCACTGTAGGGAAAGCATAATTTTTCAGGACCAGATCAAACATCAGCTAAACTATTTTGCCATCCGAGAATATACAGTATATCAGAAAGGAGATTGATACCTAGAGAAATCGTTTACCTACTGGCTATACAGCATTCCCCAGCTGACTGTCGATTGAATAGAGAAGCGAGAGTCCTGTACATCTCATTATCATTGAAAAGTAACATAATGGAATGAATAGTTGATACTTACGAGTGCCGTTTTATGGTATCGTCATCAGATGTTTCTTTACTTAGATTGGGTAACAGTTGCTTGCGGAAACCTAAACTTGTACCATCACACACGAATATGTCCGGTATTTTACCGCAGTCTGAGCATATCTCCCAGTTGTCATACGGAATATCAAGGAGTTCAAGAAATGAGTACCAGCTTGCCCTCCAGTGTTGATAGCTGAAATCCTTTACGAATGAGGTGAAACCTAGCTCGATCTGCTGTCGAGTCATGGCACAATAGTAGCTGTGTAAGGTAGAGCTGCAAAGAAAACCAAACACTAGTCCAGAATTACAAATAAATATTCGAAGGGGGTTGCTTTGTAAAAATAATTTTTGGATGGGCGAATAGTAAAGGACAACTTTTCAAATAGCACAATAAATGATTGGTCGTGGGTGCTATTCTAGCTGATAACCTTATGGAGAAAAATAAGAAATGGCAGGCTTTTCAACCAGATTTACAAGCATAGATATTGTAAATACTGACGCCTTCATCTTTTATTTAATCCTATTCTACCCTTGCAAAGAATTTATTGAACATTCAATTTTATGTAGAAGAGAAATTCTCTGACGAGGGCTACTCCAGGGATCGGGGGCTTATTCGATAGTAGGTACTTCAGGGCATGAAAACCCACCCGACCATGCGACCAGGTGGTCGCAGGAAATTTTCAATTCATAATTTTTTGCAGGAAATTTTAAAAAATATCCCTTTCCCTATCACATGCTCTGTTTTCTCAATTTTTCAAAATAAGGAAAACAAATAATGAAGTCAAGCAAAAAGTCAGCTAGCATAGATTGTATCTCAAGTACAATTTGCATTCATATTGTATACAACAAATACAAGATCCAGATCAGAAAAGAACTAGATTTTCCCTTACGCCTTTTAGAAATCATAAATTATTTCTTTGATGGGGTCCCAGCTTCATGCAACTTTATTTTTCTTGATACCTTAAGTGCATTTACACAAAACCGGTTACATGTTATTGCATAGCTATCTTTGGATCTGGAACCTGATATTTTTTCAAGAAAGCTGGATTTTTCACTTTCTTGTGCTTGCAGGAAATTTAAGAATCTAAATACGTATTGGTCGCAGGAATGAAAATATTTTTTCCAGGACTTACATAGCCATGAGCAGCTGCGCTTACAGGTCTCTAGGGAACAGTAACTTTGAATAGTAAACAGCTTAAACGTAGATAGTACGTCAAAAGGGAGTGCAACAAGAAAAGCCATCATCAGCGATCTCTATTTAACTGGAAAAGGGGAGAAGTATTTCTGTTCCTTCGTGCAACTAAAATCTATGGACGATGCTTACAACACAATTCTTAAATTTAAAAAAAAAAGGATAACAAATATTTGTAGGCAAGCTACGATAAGACAAGTTGAAGTTTGAAGAGAAAATGCGAGTAATTCGAGCGACCAGAGTATGATAACCAGAGAATAATAATTACTTATGATAATTTATCTCACCTTCCTCCAAAGACGAAATGGTACATATAGTCACGAAGAACATCATGTCCAATGAGGAATCGACCCATATTCACAATTCCATCGAGACAGCCATCATACTGGTTAACAAACTTGCAAGCAGGGCATTCTTTAATATATACTGCAACAAACACAATAAATTAATAAGAATCAGCACAACTCTGATCATTGTGTTTAGACTGCTGTACAACACTTTTCTGGAAAGTTTTATTCCTGTAACGAGTACACATATTTTGTTGAAGATGGCAAAAAAAATATCAATTTGAAACATCAATTTGCAAAAATTGGTGTGAGCTTAGTTCCATACCTTTACAAGTCAATGGACTCAATTTTGTGTACAATGGCAATGATACTTCACTCCCATCAAAATCAAGTGGACATCCACAGTCTTGACAGCTGTCATTTCGATTGGGCAGGATTAGAATATCACCTCTCTTCTCGATAAAGTTTGCATAGCCGACTGCCAGTTTGCTAGCTAGGTCATTTGTCAGCCTTACAGGTATCTTTTTATGAGACATGGGTTTCAACAAAGTGAAGGAAGATAACTGCCAGGGAACACGCTCTTTCTCAATTAAGTCATAGGCTATGTTTGGGATGTCAGACGAACTTGCTTCTGTTGATGATCTGAGGGTTTCAACGTGTATGCAGCTGTTTGAATTGTATTTGCAAGTGATACATCTCAGCTTTCCCATTTCGATCCCAACAAAGCCAGTTTTTCCTTCAGCACGTATGCATATTCTTGATGAATCATGAGGAAGTTCTATGATCTCTACTGATTCCTAAGAAATAAAGTAGTTAAATATAAATAAACGAAATGTAACAAAAATAATATAATAATAACATTTATATACCAACAATTTTTTTTTTAATTGCCAGACTGACTATTATCATTAACTAAGTAATCAACAATTGGATGGCCAAAATAGACTTTGTGCAGCATCATGAATCATTTTGCATCTAAGTTCATGAAGTGTGATCAGCTTACAGCAAAAACCATAACTAAATTTGAATTACATACCTCATCTGGTTCCTCTTCTGTGGACACTAAAATTTAAACATAATAGATTGTATTAGGCATAAGATATATATCCTTGCAGTCTTTGTGCATGTTCTATGCTATGTGCTCTGTTGTATAGTGTGCAAAACCTTACAAACAGTTTCTAAATAAAAGTTTGTAAAACTAGAGATTCTAAAACCAAAGGTAAAATTGTAGGAGTTTTTAGATTTATATGCATGCATATATGCATATGGCTAAGCTGAATCCTTCATGGTAGTCACTGTGCTATATACTTCTGAACCAATGAGGCAGATACAGCTTAAATATATTGCAAACAGCCAAATGATACTGTATTGTAACATGATTAGAATGAGAAGAACCGATTATAGTGCACACATAATTCTGTCCAACAGGCATGTAGACATTAAATGACAGAGTTGAATGCATATTCATATATATCACATTACATAGACAAAACTCACATCCTGTCAGCAGTAACCCATGGTTCACATCAAGCTCTCTGCAAATATATGATACAGCACTGGTGTGGATACATGAAATTTCCAAGGCAGCAAGCTCTAAAATTAAGACAAATCAACATACAATTAGTGGAATTAGAATAACTATCTTATTTGCAAATCGAGTGAGGATGCTGTGATAATCCTTAAATTTTTGGGAAAAGGCCTCAAAGTTTAAAAATGACCATAAACACTATCATCTGATAAAAAACTTGCACTTTGTGTGACAGTATTGAATTTCCATTTACTGTACCTGAGAATTTTCTAATGTAATACAGCATGCATAACATTTCACAATTTTAATCAAAGGTTTTTTGCAAATAACATATTTATTCATATTTATTCAAATA
Organism: Aurelia aurita; assembly: GCA_004194415.1. Lineage (NCBI taxonomy): Eukaryota > Metazoa > Cnidaria > Scyphozoa > Semaeostomeae > Ulmaridae > Aurelia > Aurelia aurita. Next base: position 7,271 of record REGM01000727.1, on the reverse strand, counting down.
TACATGCCACTTTTAGCACAACTTTATAGCAGGTAAAGCAAAACTTCACCTGAAAAACTTCCACATATCTAATTTATAAATCACAATACCTTCTTTAGAACATAGCAGACTGAAATTCAAATTCTTGACAAACTTGTGTTGTGTTTCATTACAGCTGCAGCAATAGATCCAACTTGAGGTTTGAGAACCGTCAATGGTCATCAACCTGACAGCTTTCCTTGTAATTATAAGGTATTTGTTTGTCTGTAAATGAAAAAGGATATATTTGATCCCATGATTCAATTATAAGGGAGAAATATAATTAGTTCAATTAACTACTGCCCAAACAGAAGCTACACAGATATAACAATCAAAACTACCAATCTAGAGCAGTGTTACTCTTTAGTAACCTTCATTCCCTCTAATAAATTTCTTGTTTACAGTATCTATCCTATGTACTATCCTAAGCATGAAGATTTCAGCATACGAAGCTGTCAGAATCTAGATCCCCCTTCCCTTCTACTGTTCTCTACTGTGCTACTGTTCCCAAACAAAATTAATAATCTTACAACATAAATACTAATACAATTAGTATCAGTAAATTTCAGTACATCAGATCAATTTAAAATCAAAACTTTAATGAATGCCCAAGACAAATAATCTAGGTTGCATTAAAATCATAGCTTTAGTTTACTGACGAGGAAGCTGTTTGGATTCTAAGGCCATTTTCACTGAGACCTTGGGTGTGGAAGGGTTTTGTTTTGTTTAAAAATGTACAGCTATTAGTAAATCTCAGGTGTGCAAGTGCCACAGTCTCCAAACTGGATCAGGATCACAACAATAAAAATATATACATATATGTGTGGGGTTATTTTGTTCTTATGTGTTCTTTTTACAACTTATATATAACACAGTATTGTAGACAAACTCTCGACTTATCTTGTTATATTTAAATATAAATAAAAGACATTATATTTATATATATGCAGATGACTAAATATCTTTAATTTTGTTTGCTATATATATACATTATTAACAATTATTTTATATAGGTATATACATTAAATATGTATATTAGAGAGGTTCCACAGCTTGACGGTTACGGATATGGCAACGTGTATCATTTCCCGTTTCGATTTCCGTGCTTACGGATTCAAAAGAGGTTTCACAAAACTAACGGATAAGGAGCTCGTTGCTACGGTTACGGATAAGATTTTCAACATGGTGGAACAAGAAGAACTACTCTACCTTGCTATAGAAAGAAATGATGAGAATCTACAAAGATTGCTCTTAATGCCACAGGAGAGTAAGACGACTTATTATCATGATTCGCCACGGTTTAATCTGGAGGACCAAAGTGATCAGCAAGCCCTAAACAAATTCAGGTTTGACAAAGAAAATATTCATCGACTGGCACACAGTCTTGCATTACCCGAGCAGATTCAATTAACAAATCGTTTCATCTGTTCTGGAACAGATGCTCTTTGCATTTTGCTGCGCCGTCTGGTTTACCCCAATCGACTGAGCGATTTAGAAACACTGTTTGGCAGACCTAAATCCACATTGTCCTTGATAATTAATCACACGTTGGACTTCATCTATGACAGACATGGGTATCTTCTTTCAACGTTAGACCAGCCTTGGTTTCAACAAGAAGCATTGGAAACATATGCAGCAGCAATCCATGCCAAAGGGGCATCTCTGGCAAACTGTTTTGGATTTATAGATGGCACTGTTTGACCTATTTGCAGACCAACCAGATACCAGCGTGTTTGCTATAATGGTCATAAAAGAGTCCATGCTTTGAAGTTTCAGTCAGTCGTCCTCCCAAATGGACTCATTGGTCATTTGTTTGGTCCAATTGAAGGTCAAAGGCATGACTGTGCCCTTCTTCGTCTCAGTGGCCTGATGGATCAGTTGGAAGAAAGGCAATGGAGAACAGCTCATGGTCTTTGCTTTGCTCTGTATGGTGACCCAGCTTACCCCATAAGAACCTATCTCTTATCTCCTTTCAAAGGTGCACACTTGACAGATGAGGAGAATGCTTTCAACCAGGCAATGTCTTCAGTTAGAGAATGTGTGGAATGGGAATTTGGAAAGATTTTGAATATTTTTGCCTTTTTGGACTATAAGAAGAATCTTAACCCTAATCCATATGGGCTTTTTTCAAGCTACCCTTTATGGGGGGGGGGGGGG
>REGM01000726.1:0-23806 GCA_004194415.1 Aurelia aurita | reverse complement strand
GCACTTGGTAATGCAAACACGACTGGAAATGAGTTGAAATAACAAGATTTGATTATATTTTGAACGGTAACAGCAATACAAACAATCGCTTTTTCGTCCGTCTTACATTCTTTGTCCAACGCTCGTATTTAGGCCGTTTGATGACCACTGCTTTTCAGTAATTAAGCTACTCCGTATCACTTTTGTCAGTCCTGGAATGAAGAGGAATTGAATACCTTCAAGCCTTCCAGATCAAATCACCTTCACATGCCTCTCGTAAATCGATTTAAGCAAGGTTCTTAGAGTTAGGAGACATGTCCTCCAACTGCTTTTGGTCGCCATGTAATTTGACCTTCTGGTTCCCGTGACCTTATATCAGAATGATGATATTGTGTCATTATCATAGACAGGAAATAGCAAGGATTGAGAGAAGGATTAAGCATCAATATCGTATTTCTTTCAAATAACAAACCAATTGAGTGATTTCCTTTCCACAAAAAGATGTCAGATTCAAAGAATATCGTACACCGGTTCCCTAAAAGATAAAAGCCCAGGTGCGTGATTTTGAGGTAAAGTCTTTTTAGGTGCGTGATAGATCACGCGTCTCGAGACCACGAGGTGCGTGACGAGGCGCGCGCGCGCGATCATTTGTAATCAGTCATTATCAACATTCAGTGAACGACAAGATTGGGTATTGGAAAAGAAAAGGCATCACCCTCTATACCTAGATTTGAAATTGCTTCCTTTGACAATAAAGATTGAAATTGATTATTTTGATAGTAAAGTTTTGCCAAGACTGAATATGTGCTGCAGCTGTGATGTGATCACAAGGTCCTGACAGTGTCTACCCCAAGTATCAAAGTTTGTCTTGTGATTCTTTACTTACACTCATCTTTTTGCTTATTCACAAGAATTTGGTACATAATGGGTACAAAGAAGCCCTTAGCAGAGAATGTGCAGAGTGGGTGTTTGAAAAAGGAAAGAGGTAATAAAAAGCTTAATTATTCTCCTCCATCTCGCTTTATTTTGCTCTTTTTTATAGAGATATTGCTTGAAGGGAATCTATGCATATGTAAGTGTTTGATAAAAATAGCCGTACAGGAACAATAGAACTTGCCACAGGCCTGGCCGTGAGCATTTTAGCAGGCGAGCGGTACATCGCTCTCCTCGGTATAGTCAGGCGGGCGATTTTCAGTAGACCCAAAATCGCTAAGAAAAGTGTATGGATAAACGGGGAATGTAATATTGGTCTTTTAACAGCTAACTTTTCAAAACAAGAAGGCCAGTCTCCGGCAGAAATGAAACAATAGTTGTATATAGTTGTAAATCAACCTCACTTTCACTAACGAGGTTATGAACAGAACTAAATATAGTCCAAGAGCAGCCCTGTTGTCATACTTTTCGAAAGTCTTTAGCGCAACAGTCAATCCTTTTTTATTGCTCGCCATGATGAAATGCTATCATTGATTCTGTGAGGGCAACTTTGTGGCAAGACTTTTTCAACTGGCGCTCGGAAGAAAAGTCTGGTGTAAATGAAGCCATTCACAAAATATGTGCCCCAGTAGCTATTTAAAGTGTTCATTTGTTTTTCGCTTGACTAGTTAAGTAGTTAACAATTTACAGGAGTAGATGACTTCCTTTACAGTTTACAATTTACAGGAGTAGATGACTAGTTAAGTAGTTAACAATTTACAGGAGTAGATGTTAAAGAGGAGATTAAAAGATGAGGAAATTTAATTAAGGTCGAAATAATAAGGGGACTAATTTCCTGTCAAAATTTTAGTATTGAATAGAAGCCCAAGGCAGGCGGTTTCCTTTTGAACTGACGTGGAGGCGAGCGATGAGTAGCTAACCTTGGCCACCGGAGGCGAGAGCGGAGGCGGGCGCGGGCGATCAGGCCTGTTGACATGCGTTGAACCATATTTGGGTAAGTGATCCATGTCAATAGGAAATACTGATAGGCTTGAATTTGACCGCAAGTGTGCTGAGCCACTTTGATGTGCTTACATTCCCTTTAACCCAAAACTGATCCAGTTCTCTGCCATGTATGATTAATGTTTTATGCCATCAAATGGGACAACTGAAACATGTGCAAAGGTAACCAACAGTTAAACAGGGAACATTACACTAATATTGCTTGTTAACTGACATCCTTAAATTTTATAGCCTGCGTGCAGACTTTTTGGTAACTGGGGAGGAGGAGAAAGAAAGGAACTACAAAGTCTGCGCAACGCCGTGCATTTTCTTGTTTTTCATCACATGACCATGACATCATCTTTGTCACAAGGTTGCGCAATTTTGAGTTTGAATCGCAAAGAAATTTCGAAACGAAGTGGTGGCTTGTGCGATCTGTATCAAAGAATTAAATGTCAAGAGTGATAGGAATCTCATAGATAGTGCTGGCTCCTTTAGTCCAAAGACTGAAATCGAATCTTTGGAGTTCATTAATCTTGCAGAGACACCGTTGTGTAAATATATCTGTAGCCGATGATGCGTAGATGTGTTGAAGAAGCCAAGAAAGTTACGCTGCATTTAGGCCGATAGAATCACGGAGGAATTTAACTTGATCAATCATGGCTTATAACGGGCAAATCACCAGCACAATGCTTGTGAAAAGTCTGAAAAGTGGTCTGTCCAACATACATTCAGCAATCAAAGGATCAAAGGCAAACTCTGAAAGACGAGAGACTTTCTAAAAAACCAATCGGTGCACTGAAGTACACGTTGCTTCCTTGAAGAAATTTCTTCATCACAATTTTCTGATTTTCTGCTCATCAATCTTAAAAATGCGTTGGACATGATTTAGGCCACTCTGAAACTTCGATTCATCCCAATCTTTAACATGTTTACACGATAATCTTATCTGCTTCCGGGCTTCTTACCTTCGCGATCCGCCATTTTGTTCCACTACGGAGTACTTTGATGACAATGAACTTTTTCTCGTTTTGTAAAAAAGACAATACAGACTGTCTTTCGTTAAATCTATTGGGTCCTGGGATTTGAGGACTCGATACTGATTGGCTATCCTAACAAAAGAAAGCAAAGGGCATCTCGCTTGCGCAATCACATTGAAAATTTGAAAACAAGAAAATTCACAGCGTTGCGCAGACTTTGTAGTTCCTTTCTTTCCCCTCCTCCCCAGTAACCAAAAAGTCTGCACGCAGGCTATAAATTTTACAGCCTTTTCAGAGATTCTGAATTTTGAAGTCGTTTTTGAAATTTTGGGCCATTTTGCTATGACGTCACAATGAAATTATAGAACTTTTTGGCAATTATAGTGGTCCTGCTGACAAGGGGGTTGTTGACCCAAAAAATGTGTTATTCAGCTGGTTTTTACATCAATCCATGCAGATTTCATTTCTCTGATTTGTTTGCGAAATATCCAAACTCCGCAAAAACAACTGCTTCAGGAATAAAGCTAGATGAGGTTCTCAGTCCATAGTCATGGCCATAAGTTTAAAGCCACTCTTGTAAAAATTTACTTTTGTTTCCTCAACACAGTTATTAAATAAAAAAAATCAATTTCCTGTATGAAACAGTGCTGCTAAGCTTAGCAGTAATATGGCCATACTTTAGCCATGCTACTGTTAAGGTAGAAGTAATTTAACGGTACAACAACAGTACATGATTCTTTGTACTGCTACCTGAATCTTGTACTGCCCAAGTTCTGCTTATTGTACTGCTAAAGTAACTGTGAATTGGATGTAATTAGCATATTTCGGGGGTAAAGAAAATTACTGTTAAGGTCAGGTTATCTTACTGTTGGAGAACTGCTAAACAATTTAAAAGTATAGCCATAATACTGCTAAATTATTGCCTGATTGTTGTGTACAGGTTAGAAACCTTTGATGCTCAATAATTTGAAAAATAAAATCAGTTCTTGAAAATTAATTCTGAATAACTATGCGATATGTTGGTTTATTATATTTAACGAAACGGAACGGAACGAACGAAACTAACGGAACAAACGAAATGAACGAAACGAGCGAAACGAACGAGTCAGGAGAATAAAGACCATACCTCGAAGTTCTCCTGCAGACTTTCATAACGAATGAGTCTCTTCAAAATCATTCGTATCGAATCGCACAGGACAGGCCTAGGCGTAAACTTTCATTCAACCAAAATTTAGGCCCAATCAAGAAACAAACGTTTTGTATCCAAGACGATAGATATTTAGGTGGAAATTTGAACACTTTAAAAAAGTGATATTTAACGAAACAAACGAAACGAATTGAATAACACAAGGATAATTTATCAAATTTAAAACAAAGCGATGAAATTCTTTTTAATGGGATTAGTTTTACCCAGTTTAAATATTTTCCATGCAAAACTTGCATTGAAATTTGAGCATTATAGAAAAGTGATATTTAACGAAACGAACGAAATGAATTGAATAACACAAGAATAATTTATCAAATTTAAAACAAAACCATGAAATTAAAAATAATGGGATTAATCTTACCCAGTTTAAATATTTTCCATGCAAAACTTGCATTATATCGACGAAATTTAAACATTTTAGAAAAGTGATATTTAACGAAACGAACGAAACGAATTGAATAACACAAGGATAATTTATCAAATTTATTATATTTGAATTACATCAAAGAAAATTGAACACGTAAGAAAAGTGGTATGTAACGAAAACAAAACGTCTGGAAATTTTTTTCTGAAAATACCAATACAAACAATAAAAACAATCCCCGTTTGAAAGGCCATAGCTCCCTAGGTATCAAGGCAATAATATTGGCAAATATATAATTTAATGGTAGACATGTTAAAATCTACTTTAAAATTTACCTGACTGAAATCGGCCACTCTGTTCTGAAATTATGCAACCTTCAAAACGTGCCCAAAATCATGACCAAATTTTCCTAACATTTCTGCCTTACACGGGCCTTACAGCAATGACTTCTGCACACTTTAGCACGTGCTATCCTCTTGGGAGGATGAACAAGTCTTCCCCCTGTTATGAATAACTTATTCAGGGGGATACCATTCTCCCAAGAGGACAAAATACGTGAATACATGTAAGTGTCATCATTGTTTGGAAGGAAAACCAAGGAAATTTTGCTTGTCGTTTTCACTCGTTTTTGCACGTATTTGGAAGGGGCTTTCTGCAGAAAATCTCCCATATCCAAGGGAAGGAATGGCCGATTAAAGCCGGGTAAATTACTGAACCTAATTGAACATATTGGCAATAAAACAAGACAGTTTTCAGTATTGTTGCTTTGATATTCAGGGAGCAGTGGCCTTTGAAACGGGGATTTATTTTTTTTTATTCATCCGGTATGTTTTTTCCGCAATTTATTCGTCGACATTTTGTCAAATGACGGAGATGTAAGGCAACTTAAATCAGGGGCCAGAGCAATCCAAATATTGCCTATTGTATTCCATTGTATTTGATGACCTTGAGAGATTATCAAATGTACTGGACAATGAAGCCACCCAGACATCTTCTGTCCTATTTTTAAACTAGGCGCTATATATCCGTCATTTGTCTTTAAACACATCAGAAAAGCAATGGAACACTTACTGATCTACATTATATGTCAGGAATCAGAGACGTAGGAACCGGGGGGGCACTGGGGCACGTTCCCCCCCCAAGATTTTGAAATAAACAAAAAAGTGCCCTTTCTGCTTCATAGGAAATGCCCCTTTAGCTTATTGAAAAAAGTGCCCTTGAAGCGTCGTGCCCCTCCAAGTTTAAGATGCTTCCTACGGCCCTGTCAGGAATTTAAGGTCGTTCCAATTTCATNCGGAGATGTAAGGCAACTTAAATCAGGGGCCAGAGCAATCCAAATATTGCCTATTGTATTCCATTGTATTTGATGACCTTGAGAGATTATCAAATGTACTGGACAATGAAGCCACTCAGACATCTTCTGTCCTATTTTTAAACCAGGCGCTATATATCCGTCATTTGTCTTTAATGTATTTGCTTTCCTCCTCTTTCGTCATGTAGCCACTTGGCTTTATTTACACACCGTATGTCTTATACAATTACAAAATTTTGCAAGCCTTATCTTACATTGGCACGAACTATCCCTCGAAAAGAATTTCATGGCTTGTCGTAATCACGAAGATATCAACATCAGAATGACAACACAAAATTAAATTCAAAAGTTTGATTCAAGGCTCGTATCCCGACATTGTTTCCTTTAAAAACTGTAAATGACTGTCCGTGAGGCGCTCTTTTACGTTGTCTGGCGTTTCCAACCTTCCGATCCAAAAATAAGGATGCCATTGTAAAATGCACTCTTTGCGGACACAGTAGTACTGATTTCCCAATTGCTTTTTTGTCACCTCCAACCTTAGGAATTTGCCGTTCTCATCTTTGATAGGAAACTCATAACGCTCTTTGTGAATAAGTATTATGTCAAATGGAATGGTTAAGAAAGCTCTTGGGACTGCATTTCTACAGCCTTTGCACGTCACTGCCCTTTTATAATCCTTTATAAACCCAATTTGAAATGTCTCATCATTGTGATAATACTCAGTAAACTTGGCTGGTTGTTGACTTTTTATCTCCAATTCATCGACGAGTTCAGAAATTGGCTCTTTCACATCATTATTCTTTCCGCGCTGCTTTTTTGCACCTGGTTTGTGACCTGCTTTTTCAGGAACATCTTTGAATAGCATTTGGAAAGGCTTGTTGTCTTCCTTTTCTTGATCTTTCAGGTAATTCTGGAGCTTGTTTTCCTTATCACAAATCACGACTAAATGCTCACATAGCATTCCATTTTGCTTGAAGATCTTGCAGGAACATTTGTAGCGTCGTTGCGATAGTCGCTCAATATGACACACTCTATCCTCCTCTGTGACACAGAAATTTCCGTTTTCTAATGGAATAACCTTTTCTGTTTCCATAATTACTGCAGCTTTTTGCCATATTTCTTTCAGCATCTGTGCTGAAATCGTAGGTAGGCAAAATTCAATATCTTCGTAATGAATACGAGGCGACTTTACTTTCTTTTCGATGGTGTACAAGAAAACTTTGCTTCTGTAGCTTTCCTTTTGTGCAAGGCTCATCTGAAACCATTGCGCTTTTCCAAGTTGTACATTTTTGTACTCTCTCGAAAGCCTATACTCTCCCATACCAAAAATCGCTTTTGTTAACTCTTCTTCCTATTGCTTGACAATCTTTTCCTCGACAACTTTGTGTATTTTTACTTGATCAACATGGGAGCATTTTACATCAAACTTTAAAACTCTGTTGAATGACTCGCACCGCAGATTGGTGTATTGATTTGGAGGATTACCCAAACCTGCACTTACACGAATCGGCTTCAACATGCATTTTCTCAATGTTTCTGTCAATGGGCGTAAGCGCCCTTTCGACTCTTTCAGCCAGTCAGCAAGAGGCATTGGAAGTTGTCGCTCTATCTCCTTGTATCGTTCTTCATACTCATCGTAATCACAATCAACCAATCCTTTGACTCTAATACCCTGGTACTCACAACCTAATAATTTTTTCAATATTTCTTTTTGCGATTCTTCAGGGATCTTCAATGCATCCATTTTCATTTTCATATCTAGTTTTACATGTTCGAAACAGCGAAGATGTATGCTCGACTTTGCAGCAGACACACCTTGAATAGGGAAAACCGTTTCGAAAGCTTTTTCAAGTGCATGCTCACCATCTGTACCGTATGTGAGTGTAGGTATCTTTTCTTTTGAAAGGTTTGACGCTAAGTATTGGTAGTCTTGTGTTTCTCTAGATGTGGATGTCATCATTCCTAAAAACACTGTAGGATGTCTACTAGTATACTTATGCACAAACAATGGATGCGGAAAAGTCATTGCAGTGAGGTAAAATGGGCCAACATTATAAGTCATATCAACCCCCAACTGAGATTTCGGAGTCTGGCCATTGCAAAATGTACGTATCCAATGAAGCTGAGTGTCATTTGCAGCAAATGTGTTTGGTGTTAATACAGTGACTCCTGATTTATCTTTTGTATGTAAAGAAACATCTCTCAGGGATTCACTTTTGCTCATCATCATCACTAGTCTTCCAAATTCGGGTGTTTTCTTTGGACCTGTGTTTTGGCATTTCATTTTCCCTGGTACCTTTGAAAGTGCATTATAGACCTGACGCCGATCCCGGGGCAAATCACTTGGAGTATTCAAATTAATCACTCCACCAATATGATTTTGAATTTGTGATATTATATCTTTTGGAGATCTCATTTCACCCAGTTGCTTAATTTTTTCAATGACTGACACTTTAGTGCGATAATGAGCTTCTTTCATTTTTTTGCTGTTACCATGGGATGGAAGTGCTGAACTTTCCACCTCTCGTGATGAAATGTATTGAAGTACGGCATGCCTCATGAAATCTTCCCCATCTTTTACTTTTGTAACAATTCTTTGTATTCCGGTCACTTTATGCCAACTGTAGTGTCGTCTCACAAGAAAAGTTGACGTTTTCTCATAATTTCAATCATTGTTATTTACGTTGGTTTTTCGGACTGTGCGAAAACTGCTGATTTCTGTATTACCGTTAAATAACACTTCTACCTTTTCTGCTGGACTAGAGTGAGAGCCGTATATACCGTTGTCATCAACAGTGAGATCACGATGGTCAACTTTCTTCAGATCTATCACAAAAACTGCATTTTCTTTTACCTGGCGTGGTACACGATCTCAAACTTTGCTCTGAGATTTGCTGCAAAAGGCAAATTTGTAAGATTTCTTTCATTTGCAAACCTTTTGATGACGTTTTCAGTACTGGGCACCCTGGAAAAAATAGATTAGACTCAATTGCTGTTTTATTCAAATTGAATGTTTACCAAGTTGTGGAAGAATAATTTGAGAACTTTGAAGGGAGTAAGCTTTGTCACGAAGAATTAAAAGTTAAGAATTAATTATTTTCGCTCCATTTCTAAGAAGCAATTTTTCTTCTTCCTTAAATCTACATCCTGAAAAAGTGTTAAGGAAATCATTCTATGCATCGAGATTTGTCAACGAAAAAAAATTCTCACCATCAATCGCCTTCGCAATGTCTTTTCTTTCATGAAGTACTAGAATTAAGCACAGTATAAAGCCAATAAGAAACAGAAATCTGTTGAATTTTCAAATTCATGTCTGCTCTTGAAAAGATTTGCCTGGTTTTTTAGTAATTAAAAGTTACTTTTTTCTTTCAAAAATCAACGAATGATGTTCGATTCCCGAGCCCCCATTTGTAAACTTTAATCTTCTTGAAATGTGAAACATGTGAAATTGAGTTTGTTGAATTGTGACTTACGCTGTATTTTTGATTTTAATGGTTTCTATGATCATTAACTCGTTCTTTATATCATTTACGGTCAAAACAACCTGTGGGCGGTCGAAGACTGAATTCCCATCCACCATGTTTATTGTGTTCGGACTGGAGAGTAATCAGCCTTTAGTTGCAACGCACACCTTTTCCCCTTCAACCACGGGGAACTCCACTTTACATATTCAAATTTGTCAATCTTGGAGTACTAATCCCACTTGCAAACTTTTGGTAACAACATAAAGTTCTAGATCCTCCAACATAATAAATGAAAACCCACTGTTATTTCAATGGCACATGTTATATTTTAATAGTACTACTCACAATACTTGCGTTTCCCTGTTTGAAATTCCTCTTCAAGTGAATCTACATCCAGGTCTATGTCCACTGCATCAGAACTAGCTGGTCGCTTTCTGGACGTAGATCTAAAAGAACATTTTAAATTCATAAACTACCACTCACAATTAACTAATTATGTACATGCTATTCTTGGACACTAGTATGAACATTTTTAGTAAATAAAATTCCATACAAATGGAATTAAGCCTTTGGTATCTTTTTCAGTTGTAATGGAAAAAATACAACAAATAGATCACATTTGTTTTGAATAAGCTGATGGAAGTTCTTCTTCAACAGTTATATGGTCAGGAGGAGGTGATTCCCTGTGGAAAGAACATGACATGTATAAATAGCCTGTTTTTGTCAATACTCTCATTTCCTTGCCACTCTGTAATATCTTGCACGAGCAATAAAACTAGAAATAATGAAAAAAGAGAGTGTTAATCACCTTTGTTTTGGAGAAGCTGATGGAAGTTCTTTTTCGACAGTATGGCCAGGAGAAGGTGATTCCCTGTGGAAAGAAAATGACATGTATAAATAGCCTGTTTTTGTCAATACTCTCATTTCCTTGCCACTCTGTAATATCTTGCATGAGCAATAAAACTAGAAATAATGAAAAAAGAGAGTGTTAATCACCTTTGTTTTGGAGAAGCTGATGGAAGTTCTTCTTCAACAGTATGGTCAGGAGGAGGTGATTCCCTGTGGAAAGAACATGACATGTATAAATTGCCTGTTTTTGTCAATACTCTCATTTCCTTGCCACTCTGTAATATCTTGTACGAGCAATAAAACTAGAAATAATGAAAAAAGAGAGTGTTAATCACCTTTGTTTTGGAGAAGCTGATGGAAGTTCTTCTTCAACAGTATGGTCAGGAGGAGGTGATTCCCTGTGGAAAGAACATGACATGTATAAATTGCCTGTTTTTGTCAATACTCTCATTTCCTTGCCACTCTGTAATATCTTGAATGAGTGAATGCGACACTATGACACCACAAAAATTGGCAGTTAAGCACCAGGGTCGATTTGGGCTTTTGAAACATGAGCTTTTCAAAAAGAAAAGTCTTTACAGATGTTTACAAAGTGGTACAAAAAGCCTGATGTTTCAAAATGCACTACAGTAAAAACCCGCGTATAAGAACCTAGTGGATTAAGAACCTACAGGCTGAAATTTTGAAATTAGACCCCCATTATATAAGAACCAATTCAGCCTGAAATTTGAGGTTAGGTTTTTATTTGTAGATCATCATTAAAACTCCAGTTGCTTAGTATTACCAAGATAACATAAATATGTTACTAAACGTATATATTTATTGCAAAAATACTGCTACAAATGCATTTTTAAATGTCCTGTTCAGTATTTCCAGTCCTAAGCTTCAAAGTATTGGCTGTTCATTATGTTNACCAATTCAGCCTGAAATTTGAGGTTAGGTTTTTATTTGTAGATCATCATTAAAACTCCAGTTGCTTAGTATTACCAAGATAACATAAAGATGTTACTAAACGTATATATTTATTGCAAAAATACTGCTACAAATGCATTTTTAAATGTCCTGTTCAGTATTTCCAGTCCTAAGCTTCAAAGTATTAGCTGTTCATTATGTTACTGAAACTCATGTCTTTGGTAGTAGACCCATTTTTGTTGATCTTCCTCAACACCTTCTTCAGGTAGAAGGGATTTCAGTGAATTGACCGTGAATAATAGGCTTGGACTTTGAATCAGAATAAACTAAATTGGTAAAAGCACTGAATAAAATAAGAACCAATTTAAGAACCTCAACAGCCTCATTTCCCACTAAATACCCAATATATAAGAACCTAGTCAGGCTGACTTACAAAATTGTAGGTTCTTATACGCGGGTTTTTACTGTATTCGACCCTAGCACCATGCCCCAAAATTGATAAACCCTGTTACCAACTTCAAGCCAAAGTTCTTATAACTAATGTTTTCATTTTGAGTCACATTTTGCGGTTGCTTTAAAAACTTATGGCAATTTGAAAACTATGGATGTTTGAAAGTATATCCAATTGTGATTTAGCAAGATTATGGAAGGAATACCTTTCAGTTGCCAAAATTGTGCTTAGAGTCTGCTTTGAATCTTGGCTCACACCAGCATCAAACAACCTTCTTAATAATGCATTAGTAATGCCTTCAATATCTTTATCAGTGGTTCCCATTGTCACCAATACCATGCCTGTTCTGTCTCCTCCCGATGCCTCAAGTGCTGGATGGGTATCCACAGCAAATATATGATCATGCATGCAACCTATCAAGAAACTGTAGGGCTCACAAACATAGACTGCAAGGAATAGTTTGTCATTCATTTTGGCAGCAATTGTTCTTTGTAAGTCTGCTATTCCCTTGTCAGTGAAAACAGAGTAGTGTGGTGACAGGTCATAGAATAGAGACATTTCATGCAGTAGGTTGCCATTTACTGCCATTAGCTGCTTTGCTTCCATTGGTTCATAAAAGATATTAGGGTCACTATATCTGTTTAGTTGTGCAGGATAGGAGTGCACTGTATCTTCTGCAATGTCAACAATAGAGCTCAGAAAATTTTCTTTACCAGGATTTAATGTGAGAATTTTATCTGCAATCTTAAGATTGAGAAATGTACAGCAGCCTCTCCCATCATTTCTTGGAAAAGTAGGATGCTTTCCAGCTGCAACTTCAGAATCATATCTGGCAACTGCAGAGTTTTGACTGCATGCTAAGGGCAAAATGACTAGGGGATTTTCATCTTTATTATTTAGAATGGCTGAAATTTCTTGAAGAGTTCCACGATCACAAGATTGATGATGTGTACAACTGTCATAAGCTGCTTTCAGTGGTTGCCAAAACAAAGCTCTTTGAGCACCATACTGGTTGGATATGCCAGGTAAACCATCTGCATTGAGGATTGTGCTAATTACCTGCCTAGCATCACGATTTCCTCTTCCTTGCTGCTCATACTCTGTAAGGAATGGGTCCTTAAGATCTGGATTCAGCAAACAAAAAAATGTCATACCCAGCTGCCACACATCCATAAGCAGGAGGTCTGCTTGATTTGCACTTGGTTTTTGGTATTTGCCTGAAAACTGTTCTGGAGCCATAAATGGAAGTGTTCCACGTTGCATGTTGGATGTGTTTGTTTGCAGCATAGTTTGGATCTGCAATGCATCTGAACGTGATTCACCAAAGTCTGTCAACTTACATATTATTGGGCAAGATTTTATCTTCTCGAATTTCTCTGAGCCATCTTGCAACTTTGAATAGTGTTGATTGCTTAACAATATATTGGCTGGTTTGAGATCTCTGTGTGCAATACCTCTTTGATGAAGACTCAAAAGACCATTTGTTACATCTTTTGCAATTTTCATGATGAAAGATTCCATGGTTTTCATTTGAAAATTATTCACAAATGAGAGCAACTCGCTCAAACTACTGCACTTCATGGAAGGGGCACCCAGTGGCGCAAAATCAAAACATGCATATTCCATTAGCATGGACAGAGGCTGGTACCCTATTGCAATAAAATTGAAAATATTGGGCACTAAAGCTTCTTCATCAATTTAGCCTCTTTTAGGAATCTTTTAGCAGCTAATTCTTCAAAATTATCTTGCTGCATGACCTTGACAACGGCGTCAGTTCCCTTATAGGTTGCCCTGTATACAATACCAAAAGACCCTCGTCCAAGTTCTTCATGTTTCAGGATTTGGCGGTGGTCAAATCTTGGCAAGTCAGGATCTGGAAAAATGCTTTGCTTGGGCAAAGGAAAGTTGAAGGGAATCTTGAACTGATTCATCATGTCCTTGATCGTGCGGTCACCGGAATTAAACAGGGAAGCATGAATTTACCAGTCAGGCCAAAAAGCACGCTGTGTTGCGATTTCGCGCCAAGAACCTCGTTTTCGTTTAAAAACCGAGATGAAGATAGGAACGAGGTCAGCAACAGCAAGGCCAAGAAAACTTTTTCCAAAGTCGAAAGTGTTCAAATTTCTTCGATTTAATGCAAGTTTTGTATGGAAAATGTTTAAACTGGGTAAAATTAATCCCATTATTTTTAATTTCATGGTTTTGTTTTAAATTTGATAAATTATCCTTGTGTTATTCAATTCGTTTCGTTCGTTTCGTTACATATCACTTTTCTAAAATGTTCAAATTTCGTCGATATGATCAAGGGCGATATGAAATGCGCAGTTCTGTTGAAAATATTGATTTAGGCCTAAGCCCCGATCGGGGAGCATGTGTCAATTCTTAGGCCCAATTTGCTTACATGTTTGCTACGAAAAATTTTTCATACCTTACTGGCAGTACCTTTAAACTTTCCATGGCATTTATTGTCTTTACAAGCTCTGTAAACATCATCTTTTTCCCCTTTTAATGGCCTAAAGTTTGTCTCTGCAGAGTGTTTCCCTCACAGCATTTCCTAAAATCAAGCCCGCTTTCCTCCACAGCGGATTGATTTTCCCTCGCATCCCTTCGCAGATTTATTTTCAACGGAACTGCGCATTTCATATCGCCCTTGATATAATGCAAGTTTTGCATGGAAAATATTTAAACTGGGTAAAATTAATCCCATTATTTTTAATTTCATGGTTTTGTTTTAAATTTGATAAATTATCCTTGTGTTATTCAATTCGTTTCGTTCGTTTCGTTACATATCACTTTTCTAAAATGTTCAAATTTCGTCGATATGATCAAGGGCGATATGAAATGCGCAGTTCTGTTGAAAATATTGATTTAGGCCTAAGCCCCGATCGGGGAGCATGTGTCAATTCTTAGGCCCAATTTGCTTACATGTTTGCTACGAAAAATTTTTCATACCTTACTGGCAGTACCTTTAAACTTTCCATGGCATTTATTGTCTTTACAAGCTCTGTAAACATCATCTTTTTCCCCTTTTAATGGCCTAAAGTTTGTCTCTGCAGAGTGTTTCCCTCACAGCATTTCCTAAAATCAAGCCCGCTTTCCTCCACAGCGGATTGATTTTCCCTCGCATCCCTTCGCAGATTTATTTTCAACGGAACTGCGCATTTCATATCGCCCTTGATATAATGCAAGTTTTGCATGGAAAATATTTAAACTGGGTAAAATTAATCCCATTATTTTTAATTTCATGGTTTTGTTTTAAATTTGATAAATTATCCTTGTGTTATTCAATTCGTTTCGTTCTTTTTGTTCGTTTCGTTAGATATCACTTTTCTATAATGTTCAAATTTCAATGCAAGTTTTGCATGGAAAATATTTAAACTGGGTAAAACTAATCCCATTAAAAAGAATTTCATGGTTTTGTTTTAAATTTGATAAATTATCCTTGTTTTATTCAATTCGTTTCGTTTGTTTCGTTTAAATATCACTTTTTTAAAGTGTTCAAATTTCCACCTAAATATCTATCGTCTTGAATACAAAACGTTTGTTTCTTGATTGGGCCTAGATTTTGGTTGAATGAAAGTTTACGCCTAGGCCTGTCCTTTGCGATTCGATACGAATGATTTTGAAGAGACTCGCTCGTTATGAAAGTCTGCAGGAGAACTTCGAGGTATGGTCTTTATTCTCCTGACTCGTTCGTTTCGCTCGTTTCGTTAGTTTTGTTCCGTTCCGTTTCGAAAAATATTTAAACTGGGTAAAACTAATCCCATTAAAAAGAATTTCATGGTTTGTTTTAAATTTGATAAATTATCCTTTTGGTTGAATGAATGTTTACGCCTAGGCCTGTCCTTTGCGATTCGATACGAATGATTTTGAAGAGACTCGTTCGTTATGAAAGTCTGCAGGAGAACTTCGAGGTATGGTCTTTATTCTCCTGACTCGTTCGTTTCGTTCGGTTCGTTAGTTTCGTTCCGTTCCGTTTTTGTTCGTTAAATATAATAAGCCGATATGTTGCTTCAAACTGCGAATCAAGGGCTGGTTTTAAACTTATGGCCACAACTGTGGAGTGATAACACTCCTCTAACTTTTCCCCACAGCCATTTTTTGTAAACCATTTCAGAAGCCGAAGGTATATTTTGCTGTCACTTAACAGAATCATTATATATTTATTTTAGCATAGACTGTCAAGAGAATAACGATACGACATCCTTCTTACAGGACTATGCCAAAGGGATTTATGTCAATATTTCAGATGATGGTTTACATGGTATGTTACTGTTTGTAGCAACAATTCTTTGCTGTATAAATATATTTGATGAAATTGCAATTAATTTCGTACATGCTCTTTCTAGTAATAGTGCAGCGTCTATCTTTTATGTACAAAAAACATATCTGTACTCATTTTAGTTTATACGTACAGGTATACAAACTATACTAAAGAAATTCAGATGCTAAATAATGACAAGATACTTGGCACATGGAGACCTTTCTGAAGTATGCCTTCATCAGGGTATGACTAACAAGCTATACTGTTTCTACAATTACAGTATCGGTGTATATTTAACCATAGTCATAGTCATCTATTTAATTGATAGATTCATTAAATGTTACTGAAAAAGATATTGTGTGTTCAGTTTTTTCCAGTGTTATTGAATTGACCTGTGACATAAATTAAAGTATATATACATATTGATACCGTAATTTTAGAATGATTTTAGTGCGCAAATCACACTCTGATGAAGACATTTAATGAAATTTTGTTGCTAATTATAATTTCAATACGTCATTGTTCTAGATTGATCACCTGACCACAACAGCACCATATTTGGAGATTGGTCGACAATAATATGCTTAAAACGCCCATAATATTTTTGTTTCTTGTCTGATTGACTTGCAACATGTATCACTCGATCGACCATAATGAGAGCTTTCATTTGATATATAATTTTTCCATATTTGCTGACATCAGCAAAATTTAATATCTATGACGTCATTTTTCGGATGAATAAGTGTATAAATTGAAAATTTTGCAGCAAATTTGCTTCATCTTGCTTGTTGAATGCATTTTGAGTCAATATGGATTGAAAATAGGAAGAATGTTGTGAACAAACGGATTTGAGAATTTGTCCGGAGAACAAAGAGTTAATTAAATGCTAATTGCTCTAAAAATAGATACTTAAAATTGCTTGAAAGTATATATTTTTCTCCATTATTTATGGTCATTTGAATTAAAATCGGCTATGTAATTAATTAAATAGAATTTTTCTTGTGAAGAGCTATAAATTTGCTATTTTTTCCTTTGTTTTTGGTCGCCTAGCAACGAATCACGTGATTAATTGATTGCAATGGTTATATTTGAAACGCTTATTGTCCAAAGAACGATTGAGGTAAGTCTCAGTGTTATAGCCTTTGTAGTTTCAGAGAAAAAGAGGAGGGGCCAAAAAGGCACAAAAATACCCCATGTGAAATAGGGTTAATAGCTGCTCTGACACGCTACTTTCAAACATAGAAAGTAAAGTGATTCAAGAGCAAGAGCATCAAATGGTAAAGTGATCAAACAGAAACAAAAGTTATATGAGAGGAAAAATCAAGTTAATATGTTTGATTATTTCCATTCGTTCTAATAATAACATCTTTGTATTTCATGGACATACTAAAGCAAATGTTTGACATTACAGCTAGCTGAAGGTTTGACAATCAACGCTTCTTCATAGTACAGTACAGCCCATGCATACATTAACATGACAAGAATTCTTAAGAAAGTAATGACAATTCTTGGACAGGAAAACCATGTTAATGCGCTCAAGGCATGTACTGTAGCGTCTGCAGGGCGGATTCCTTCTCGTACAATTCAACACTTAACATTGGCTTTAACTGTTATATATCTGTAAAGTAAACATGAGAACGATCAAAACTACAGCCAATTTTTCCTGTTTGTTGCATTTGTTTGCGTTTACTTAGTTGCCTTTTGTTAAGTTTTTAACAAGGACATATTTATTGAAATACTTTGCTTGCTTTATTTACAAACATTCAACAGAAGATTGCTTGTGTTCAGAAAAAAAGAAGACGAATGAAGATGGTGGGTAAGAAGACATCTTGGTCCAATGAAAAAAAGGAAAAAATAAGGGCATCCCTCACAATGGAAATGATGTCTTCCGAGGATGATGCAGAGGATGAGGGTGACAGACACGTCTTTGTGGTCAAGCCATTGCCTTAGCAAACACCAGAGTTTCTCCGGATTAAAGAACAACTCGATAGCAAATTCGAGATGAGCATGTCTCAAAGAAGCCGGAGACAATTTCTGCCTAGAGCTGAGGGTGACCCTTCAGTTCGGCCAATGCCAAGGAAAATCAATGACTGCATGGCATGGGCAATTCTTTAATAGCCTTTCTATATTGTTTATGTAGTTTTATTTCTTGTTATGTTTTTATTAGCTAGTATTCTTAACACAGTAAAAGGAAGTTTGCTACATTCTGAATATATTATGGCATTTAATAGAAATCTCTTGATTAGGACCTTGTTTCGGCAAATGTTATCCTTCATTTAAGCAACTGCATGCAGTTTTGACCCATGTAATTATTGGCGGGATATTAGTATCTGCTTCGTACAAAAAGAGTTTCAAACTTTTGACACTTTTTGCTCAGCAAACCCAAAGCTTGTAGCTATCGAAGAACAATGTATCAAAAGGCTGTGGCAATTATTACCCTTCCTACATATATCAGTTACGCAACACAGGGGTTTTAAGTGATTTTTTGATTCATTCGTTGTAAGATAGTAATATATTACCTTAGATTACATAACTGTATCCTTTTAACTTGTATCTATCTCCGAAAGAAAGTGTTAGGTGTCAAGCTATCATTTTATACTACTGTTACCCTGTTGTCTTGCTTTAGCATCATTCTGGTTTACTTCCGTAATGAAAGAAAATGACAAGAAACGCTGTAATGTTGATTGTTGCGTTCTGATTCTTAACCCTATCAAGCCTAGGGGGGGGGGGGAGGGGGCAAAATCAGCCCCGCCTAGCAGCTTTTCTGTTGTATATCCGTACTAACTGCACTTACCACGCTGTAACTTTCTGACTTTTACTTTTTATCTTTCTTACACGGACAAATATATTTTTTAGAAAAATGAAATTCATTCCAGGGGGTAAAAAAAATTCATTTTCAAAAGAAGTCGGCCACAAATTTTGAATAAACCCTGATAAAATCTACAGGAAACATGGGAAATCAATGTTAAGCTAGGAATATGACTTATTTTAGATGCTCTATCGAACTGACTACTTATTTTGAAATTTGGATGAGTAAATCGCCGTATTTATGCAATGCGCATGCGCACATTCTTTGAATGTGTGTGTAATGACGTCATCATTTTTTAATAAATTTTGTCTACAAAGCAAATGCAATTTGACCATATAATACATAAAAAGTGGACTGATATCCTTACTGCTTTTCGTTTTCTGGTAATCAGCAATTGAAATTTTTTAGCCCTAATCCATATGGGGGGGGGGTGGATTCCACCCCCCCTCAAGGTTTTATGTGCTGCGTTTTTAAACGACATCAGCTATGTCCCCCCAGTCTCCCTGACTTTTACTAATTATCTATTAGCTACTTTTTNGTGTGGATGTAATGTAGAGTCAACTCGAGTATATTTCTGTTGAGGTCCTTTGAGAGGTCTTTATGACCATATAATAAAAGTTGCGTCAAGATCTCATTTGAAAGATTGATATATCCAGATGGTCGCAGTAAATCAAAAACTCTAGCGAGGAGATTTCGACGTTCAATCTCAAAGGCGGGGCAGAGCAACAAAAAGTGTTCCGTAGTCTCAATACCATCGTTAGTAGGGCACATCGGGTTTATAGAATCCCTAAAATTATGCTTGAATTTGTGAAAGCATAACTTGCTAAGACCCACTCTAAGTTGAGTCAGATAGGATAACCCTATTGGATCATGAATCCCAAAAACAGATTTAGCAGGGGGGCGGATAATGGAGATCAGCTTTTTCTTAAAGATGGCAACCGATGGTGCAAGTCTAGTCTCCGGATCTAATTCATTCCATTCTGACAGGCAATTGGGATAAAAACTAGATTTGAATTTTTCCGTCCTTGCCCTTATTTGCCCAATGACATCCTGATTGCGAAGAGAGTAGTGCGGCTGCTGAAGTTGAGGGATTGGATCCATTGTATATTCAGGCATTAGATTATTTATCATTTTGTAAAACAGCGTAAGGCGTCTACTCCATCTTCTGGAACTCAATGATTCCCAACCAAGTTCTGCGTACAGCTTCTCTCGCGATGTCCCCCTCCATGTTCCTGTAACGGCTAGAGCAGCAGAATACTGAACGGACTCTAACTTTTCCATGAAATTTGACAAAATAGTGTTACCGCTAAACTCACATACTTTGGCCGGAATATGATAGATAACGTCTCCGTATTCCAGGTGGGGCCGCACATAGAGTTTAAATAGTTCGTTTAGGGTATGTCTGGGAAGGTACTTGGAGAGATATTTCAGCAAACCGACACCCTTCCTTGTTTTAGAGATGGCTGCTTTGATATGAGCCGAAAAAGAAAGTTTTGAATCCAAGATAATTCCTAGATGTTTATGTTCATCCACTTTCATCACTGGTATGTTATTAAAACAAATTTCTGGATGATTCATTTCAACTCTTTTCGTAGAAAATATCAATTCGACAGCTTGTTTTCGCGGATCAGGATTAAAGGACATTTTCCAATCATAGGCCCACTGACTTATCAACTCTAGGTCGTGGTTCATATCACTAGCAGCTGAGTTAGAGTCCTCTACTACGGTGAACAACGATGTATCATCAGCAAAAAGCTTAACATTACACTTCACGTCAGCAGCTAGATCGTTAATATATACAAGGAAAAACAAGGGTCCTAAAATAGAACCCTGGGGTACTCCTGCTGAAATATCTCCCCAATCAGAATTTTGTCCATTTAGAACTGTTCGCTGTTTTCTATCCTTAAGAAAACTTTGGATAAGTGAAAGGAGCCCTCCAGAAACGCCACATCGTTTCAGTTTATAAATCAGACCGTCATGCCATACCCTGTCAAATGCTTTAGAAATGTCAAGATACACAGAACGAACATCAAGAGGTGGGTTACAGTCGAAAGCTTTAAAGATCGTATGTGTTATGGAAATCAGCTGATTAACCGTAGAGTCACCGGGACGAAAGCCTGATTGGTTCGGGTTTAGTAACTTGCATGAAACAAGATGCGAGTATAAAGAATCATACATAAGTTTTTCAAGTACTTTCCCAAAAATTGGTAGGAGAGAAATTGGTCGATAGTTTCCCTTCAAATTTTTCTCGTTTTTCTTATGGACCGGCACTACATTTGCATATTTCCATATTTCGGGAAATGAACCATGTCTCAAGCAGTTTTCAAATATTATTTTTAGTGGAGTAACTAGTGCAGTATCACTTAACTTTATCATTCTGACTGATATTCCATCCCAACCATGTGCTTTATTTGGATTTAGCGACCTTATAATGTTCAGTATCTTTTCATTAGAAGTAGGAAAATCGCTTATGAGGGAAGAAGGAGCTGGCATATTAGGTGGAATTACGCTACCTGTATTGATCGTTGTACACTGTAGTACGAAATAGTCATTGAATATCTGTGCCTTTTCAGTAAAATCCGTTATAAACAACCCGTTCTCTAGAAGAGGTGGTATTATTGGAATCTTGGCCTTATTTAGGACAGTGTTGATTAAAGACCAATATGCTTTACTAGAAGTCCCAGGGTTAGCCAAAGTGTTTCCTGCCTTGAGAAAGTAATTTCGTTTGGCATCCTCGATCAGCTTCGAACCTTCGGATATCATCTTTTGTATTCCCTCTAACTTGTCATTCGGCTGGCCACTCCTCATGAATTTTCCGTAGGCACGATTTTTTTTCCTCAGAAATTTTTTAACTTTGTCAGTTATCCAGGGTGCTTGGTGAGGTCTAATCGTCTTAACTTTGTTAGGTATGAAATTAGAGTAAATGTTTAACAGAACTTCATTAAGTAATTGAACTTGCTCATTAGGACATGTCAGGTTGCCAAGGTGCTCTTGCCAGCGAAAAATTTCAATGCTCTTCCTAATGGCAACGAAATCTGCCTTGTCATAGTACCAAATCCTGCGTGAGTAGGGAGGTAGTTTTATATTTGAAACAGATAATTTTCCATAGACTATTTGGTGATGACACTGTTCATGTAATGATTGATGAACACCAGACTCGATAACAAGATTAGGCTGATCAGTGAAAATCAAATCAATGCAGGATTTGGAATTACCCATCAAATGTGTTGGTTCTGAAATCAACTGATGTAGGCCTAGATCGGATGTTAATGGCTCAAACAGCCTTCCCTCGTTGTTCTCTATGTCATTATCCCACCATTGAGTCGATCGGCAGTTGAAATCACCAGTAATGATAACGCAAAATGGATTTTCAGCATGTATTTTGGATAGCATCAGTTCAAAATTTATTGTGAAGTTATCAAATTCAGTCTGGTTCTGGCTTGGTTCTTTTTCATTTGTTTTTCATCATGGGTCACCTTCGGTGCATCTAGTTTAGCTTGTTTTTGAATGATGAATGCGTTTTCACAGTTCACAAGAAGGGTTAACTAGCTGCAGTCAAGAACAGTCGCTAAAAGATGCAAGAAAACATGCATCACAATTTCGAAAAACGCCTTTTCTACCCCTCTGCAAAGTTTGGAGCAATTTGATTGACTCCTTGGGTACAAAATAGCTTTTCGTACCTGTAACTAACTCATTTATGAGTCCGGAGAAAAAGGGTTTCCTTCTTAGACCCATTCAAGTTTGCATAACATGTGTACATAAACCACGATGTAATCCGGGTCAGGCAATTAGAGCTTAGATAAGAATTTAACCCTATTCTAACCGGGTAAATTTTTATCGATTTTCTACCAGAGGGGGCGTTTTTCGCCCCCCTAATTATCTCCGCAACTATAACAATTATGGTAATGAGACTGGCACTGTATCATAATTGAACAAAGGAGAATGCAAAAATAGCATTAATTAGTTTTTAGTAACTTGACTGGTTGCTAGGCAACCAAAAACAATGCACATTTTGACGAAATCGAGCTATTAGCATAAAAAGGTCTATTTTTACTAAATAACTGGGTAAAATCACCATAAAACTATCGAAATACCTGCTTGATATCCTTACTTTGCAGTTTCATGTTGTTTCACATCAATATTTTTGGTTTCTAATTGATTAACTAATTAATTATGGACAATAAGATTCAATGCAAAATTGTTAGCCCAATAATGATGCTTAAACACCATCAATTTCGCATTTACTTGGTGAAATCAGACGTCTTCATCAATATTTGAAATCATTCCATGATTTTTCATGCAAAAATTACTAAATAATTAGAAATATGACGTCATAAAGATTGATGACGTCATACGATTTAAAAATTGCTGATGTTAGCAAATATAGATAAATTATATATCAAATGAAAGTACTCATCGAGACGAATCGAATAGTATATATATTGATGAGATTTGAGAAGAATTAAATAAATTAGAGCCATTTTAGTGATTTTCTTCGTGACCTGTCTCCAAATAAGGGCATCTGGTGGTCAGGTGGTTAAACAATAGGCATTGACATTTTAATTTTTTGATTGAAAATTAAATTTTAAAAAAGGTCAAGAAGTTTCAGCGTTATAGCTATCATCGTTTAAGAGCTACTAAAATAAGTTTGGTAGGGGGGGGGGTGAAAAACGCCCCCCCCCGGTTAGAATGGGGTTAAACAAAGGATGCGACAGGAGCACTGTGGTTTCATCTTTGTTACAACTGGCTTAACCCTTCAGACAAAAAATTCTCGATTTTTTGTTTTCGTCGTAATCTGATGGTTTAAAGTGAATGACCTGAGCTATAAGGCACCAGTCTATAAATAGGACAAATACAAACCAAAACATGTCATTGTATTCTTTGGCTTTGCTTTCTTTCCCCACGCCTTGAATGATCAAATACAATAGGCTATTTATAAACCTATGAGATCTCATCTTTTAACTCAGGTCATTCACTTTAAGTATTTGAGTACCGTTTCAACCAATTCACTTCCAGAAGTAACCACAATTACTGGGAAATTTTAGCATTTTCAAAGATTAGAAGCACTCATATTTCTAAAAAAATGCGGGATAAGACTTCAGGGCCCGGTAACACCGGATTAGGACTATGCAAACGGCTACAGAATTATGCTTTTAATATATTTTTTTTTCATATTTCAATTTATTAAGGAGGGAGACCGTTCATCCTAATGGCTGATTTTCAAGGGGCCCTCCACATAAAAACTTACAAAATATACGGGTTAAAAACATCTAAGAATTACTTACAATAAATATATACAAC